>OX344796.1:17664998-18134998 GCA_947034925.1 Eudemis profundana | reverse complement strand
ATCGCATACTTTATTTATCAATGTCAAATGTCAAACTGCCCGTTTGACGTATATTACACTGAGATGTTAAAACCACCACGATTCTATCATATAAAGAATTCGTTAGGTAAACAAAAATATAACTAGAGTCACACTAATCGGCGTATAACGTTGTAGTTAAAATCGTCAAGACCTAGACAAAATAATTTATTTGGTCTACCCAACTTTGCCGACTTCGGACTATTGGAGGTAGATTGATTTATGTATTCTTTTTGCAATATTTTATTTACTGTTCGTTGAGAAATTCCACTGGCCTCCGAAACTCGTTTTTGGACTTTACAAAAGTAAGCAGTATAGTTGGTATGTTTGAATTTATCATTTTCAGTTAGGAAATATTGAAAAATAACTTCGCAGGCTTGCCGATCTAAACGTTTCCCTTTTCTTAGTGCTTTCGGCATGTCTGTTATAAATTGTTAATGTGGATCGAATAAAATCAATGTTTATTATTTACAAAAATGACAGACAAGAGTGACATGTAAAAAGTCTATCAAAATATAGGTGGCCTGCATTAATACACGAGTCCATGAAGTTTATCACAAAATCTAACATAAATATTTCTGTGGTATTAACTACTCTATATAGATACTTCCTCTTGCAATGCGACCGTTCCCTACGTTGTCTCGATGGGTACTGAGTGCGAGTGAAGTAGTAAGACAAAAACGAACATTTCCGGGAAAATACGAAAGGAAAGGATTATTCACTACATCTGTACCCAAATAGTAGGTACCCCAGGGCCATAAAATTTCATTTCTCTAGCTATCGTAGAAGCAGAGATATTCCATGACATGACATTTGCTGTTGACAGCGGCGTACAAAATTTCACACCGTGAAGCTGGTGTACCCGGGAATATCACATAGAAATACTTCGAATTCCGAAATCCCGCTGTTCACTATATCTCGGCTTCTACGATAGCTAGAGAAATGAAATTTTAGGGCCCTAGGGTACTATTTGGGTACTATTTCTTGAGATATAAAGCGATTCTAAAAACGAAGCCGTTCCAGAGATACAAACGGTGTACGCCAGCTTGACGCCCGGTAGCGTACACCGTGAACAGGCCTTATATTTCAGAAAGTTTAAGGGTAGGTACTATTTTTTTCACCTAGGTATTTCGTCGGTTCTACTTGGGTACTATTTATTGGCTGCATCAGATTCTGAATATCTTTACGGTGTATAGTGCGAATCTTGCCAGGTGAATTTTTCGCTTCGAGCCCTAATCTTTCAAACAAAGGCCATTGTATCCATTATGGTAGCTTTGCTATAATAGATACAATGGCCTAGCGCCAGGCGCTACAAGCTAGTTACAATATCTATTATAACAAAGCTACCATAATGGATACAATGGCCTTTGTTTGAGAGATTAGGGTTCGAAGCGAAAAATTCACCTGGCAAGATTTGCACTATACGCTATTTTGACGGACACACTTTTGTAATAGCGTCGCTGACATTTTTAAACGGTTTGTAGACATTATTCGGAAGTTTAGCACGTACATTTACATATAAGATCAAATTTCAGTAATTATAATATGAAACAAATAAGTTTTGTTTATCATTTTCGGAATCAGGTGTACAAATACAAGTGGAAAGAGCTGTCATAAGGATCATGATTCGGCGCGAGGAGTATTACTTAGTGATAGTTTGTTACGGTCGAAATCAAAAGAAAAATGCGTAAGTAAGCCTATGAAAAATTCATTCAATAGAAACTCGACAGAAAACCCAGCCGTTCTTATAAAACATATTTTTGGCGTACTTCAATGAGTTTGCCAATAAATTGGGTTCAAACCAAACAATTTTTCAGTGATTGTTCTAATAATGTCATGTTCTACATTTTTTTCCTCGCAAGTGTGTTGAAAAATGTCGTATGACACTCGTGGTTATTGGTCATTACAGTCAAGGCTGTAATAGCCGAGACACAAGCCCACTCGTATCATAATGTACTAATTTCACACACTTTATGTATAAATCTATATATATATAATACAAAGTGAGGTCAGTTACACCATTTATAACTCGAGAACGGGTGGACCGATTTATATAATCTTTGATTTTTAGTAGTAAATTAAATATATAATAAATGGTGCACATTTGACTGAACATCCTCTTCATAATTCTCTGGCTTTTTCCGATTTTGTCCGTGTACCCTTTTGATCATGATCTGACTACCTTTCAAGTCTCGGTAACCCAAGTGATATGACCCTTGTGGTCAAACGATTGTTCAATTGCATACCTACGGCCACCGAAACAATGTAATCGTTCGTAGGATATGGTGAGATGTGAGATGATCAGATGACAACAGATCAAATTCGTATGATTCTGTTAAGTAATCTGTCGTTTTTCTTAATAGTAGACGAAAGGAAACGAGACCAGGAATCCGCTAGTTAGAAAACAGTTTCGCATCGTGTCTCTCATCCTCCTCTTTTGAAATGGTTTATGAGTTAAAAGTGGCAATAGGCTGGGCATATTATAGCTTGAAGGACCGATGGTCGATGGGGCGTAAAGGTTCTCGAGTGGAGACCACGAACCAGAAGACGCAGCGTAGGTCGGCCCCCCACAAGATGCTCTGACGACCTCGTTAGGGTCGCCGGAAGTCGGTGGAGATAGGAGGCGTGCGACCGTTCGTTGTGGAAGTCTTTGGGGGAGACCTATGTTTAGCAGTGGACGTATCAAGGTTGAAATGATGATGATGATGAGTGTGAAAGATGTATTAAACCGGATCTTCGTTTTTGAAATTTAGTGGTTTTCACAAACCAATTAAAGTAGACCTAATAAATGCTTATACTTCGCGTGCCATGACTTTTGCGCTTTGCACAAATTACCTAACATACATACCTAATCATAGTTGCACTCGGGCCGTTCAAGCTGTCAAATGCAAAAATCTGACACGCAACGTTCTCTACAAATTGAGGAACTTTTTCCTTCTATCTCGGTATATTTCTGTGGAGGTTTTCTACATAATTGAAAGGAACTTACAAGTTGTTGACCGGATTGAGTAATGACAGCAGGACTAGAAAGGGCCCCTTGTGCCCATGAACGTGTATGGCCGGGTAGGTCTTCCGGTCAGGTGTACTGTTTACGCCCGGGATTGAACCTACGGACCGCGCGCCATCCACCTCGCTCAAGTAACGAAACCTGAAATCAACATGTACCTACTCTAGTTATTCATAAACTGCTTAAGTTTATTCCTGTTAGTATCAACTTCACAACGATTAATGGAATAAGGTAGGTAGTTTTTTAATGTTTTCAATAAAAGTTTTGGCAGAAGACATAGGTCCGACTATTGTGATGATCTAATATAAAACAAAAAAATAAAAACCGACTTCCAAAAACTTAAACTAAAAAGCAGAAAATAATATGTTAATTACCCCAAAGAAATGTATAATCAACGATTCATATACAGATATTTATAGTTTTTATTTTTGACGTTATTTTGTTTTTTTATTATTTGTTGTTGTGAATGAGGCATCTAATTATTATCATTATTAAAATCAAGCAATAAGACGCCAAAAACACGTGTCTTGTATGGGGAGACCCTTTTATTTTACAAGATTTTATTTACTCGACTTGCAATGCCTCATACATTGTAACTATGTTTTTTCAGGTGGAATCTTGCAACTCAATTTTGAAGCTTGCAATTGAGCAAAATTTTGCAAGAATATGTCATTCAGATAAATGACAATGCAATATTATTATGACATGGAGCTAATCTGATGATGGAGCCGGATGGTAGCCATAAGGATCATCTAAATTACATAAGATAAATAATACACCGTGTTCGGTTTCATTTGATTAGTTGTGGCGTGCACGACGTGCAGTTTGATTAGTTGTGACTAGGGATGTAACGATTCCGATACCGATACCGATATATCGGCCGATATATCGGTATCGCCGATATTATACAACCGATATTTGAAGAATTTGCTGTATGAAAAAAAATCTGCAAATAGTAATTTCAATTTCTGACTTAATTTATGTATTGGTCTATTCTATTACCTTGTGCAATGATAATTACTATGTTAATTAAATCTTTGGTTCTTAATAGAAAAAAAATAATTTTGAGTTGACAATTTATTATTTTTACTTTACTCTTTCAAGGTTGACTCTCTGGTAAATATAACCAGTAGTCATTGCCATTAGTTATAATAAGGACATAAAAATATCTGAAATTCATACTTCATTATTTATCTAAGATATCGGTATCGGTATCGCCGATATTACCTACTATATATCGGTATCGTATCGGCAAAACTGTGTATCGTTACATCCCTAGTTGTGACGTGCACGACGTGCAGTTTGCGACTATACAAAAAACTACAGTCGGCAATAAAAGCTTGCCTAAAAAATCATTTTTTGACATAAACTTATTTAACTTTATTATGGTTTTATTATTTGTTATAGCGGAAATAAAAATACACCCTTCCAGTCTTGATTTTATTTTTACTAGGGTGAAAATTTAGAGTTTCTACCTATTATGATTCAAAAGTATAAGCCCTGTGACGGACGGACAGCGGAGGCTTAGAAATAGGGTCCCGTTGGCACCCTTCTTTGGTTTTCCCGTGCAACACGACAACGATTAATTGTTATAGCTAAAACCAAGGACCTTAAAATAAATAGCCGGACGGAGCTTCCTTGGCTAAAAGCGAAACTTGATGTGATGATTCACAAATTGGGAAAATCTAAACATGACTGCATCCGTTCAACAACTTATTCGGCGTAACTTTTGAGATAACATAGGTATATCATAATACGCTGCTATAAGTGTTTCGGCTGCGTGAGACCACAATCCACACACACTCTCATCATGTAACCCCCCTTAAACCCAGATTTAAACGTTAGTCGTATCTAACTTAAGTACATACCTATAGCCGGACTACGCTATGTTTGCAGAGGTCGAAAAAAGGTTTTATTAAAAAAATTATATATGGCAATTAACTGGTGTCGGAACTTATACTACTTATAGTAGATTGAATTACCTCTGCAGCTTACCCGCAGGCTGCTCTGTGATGGTAACGAAGGGCCGAGCACTGGTCATATTACCTCAGGTGTCAAGCTGAAAAGGAGATCCGTGATATTTACAGATGGTAAAGGTACTAGGTACTAACGGGAAGAAGAACAATGCGACGTGTTGAACAACACTAGGTCAGATCTTGTCAAAATAATAACCGGCTAAAAATCAGGACGCAGTGCATGAGTAGGTAGATAATAGTGCAAGCTAGGCGCAGTGGCTAGGCCATTATAATCGTTCCCTCTCGGGTTTGAAATAAGTACAGTGCATTACTTGTTAGAGTATTCAGAAGTCCGTACAAATCTATGGGCACTGAAGTATAGTCTAGGACAGGGGTTCCCAATATTTTTCAGCCCGTGGCGCACTTACAAGTTTAGTACTTCGTCACGGTGCCCTACCCTAGTTCGCTCAAAATAGGTATTGTCGCTTTATTTACCCGCGAATATTTGTGGTTTTAGATAATGATAGAGGATCGACTCGCGGCGCCCCTCTTTACTTTCTACGGCGCACCAGGCCCCTGTTTCACCATGGCTACAATTGTCAGTGACATATGTCACTATTACTATCACTAGTGTCACAACTACTCGCATGGAGAGCCATTTTGAACTACGCGTGCCTACGACGAAATCCTACAATTGTAACACAATTTGACACAGCCTCATTCTCATGTCAAGAATTATCTACAATTCTACAAATATGTCGACTAGAAAAAATAATTTTCGTTTCACAACATGATTGTAATACATACAATTGTAGCAAAATGCCTGTCCCGTTTGTAAGAGTTTCTATAGAAAATCTTTTATAAAATTGTAATATGTCACCTTGTCGCTCGACATAATATGTCACTGACAATTGTAGCCGTGGTGAAATAGGGGCCAGGGCGCCGCGGCGCACACATTGGGAACCCCTGGTCTAGGAAATAGGGGCCAGGGCGCCGCGGCGCACACATTGGGAACCCCTGGTCTAGGAAATAGGGGCCAGGGCGCCGCGGCGCACACATTGGGAACCCCTGGTCTAGGAAATAGGGGCCAGGGCGCCGCGGCGCACACATTGGGAACCCCTGGTCTAGGAAATAGGGGCCAGGGCGCCGCGGCGCACACATTGGGAACCCCTGGTCTAGGAAATCCTTTTTTTTTTTCGCATCTTGTCACGTTTTCTCTTTCATTACAAACGAACAAAGTGGGCTTTTGAGCTCGTGTACAGTTGTTAATAGTTAGCAGTAGCGTGGCGGCCAATGAACTCGATTCCTACCGGCTTGCCTAATATCAGGCATTTGAGCACCTTATTCTACAGCTCTGGGCCTGGAATGGGAAATGTAATGTGGAAAATGTACACTAAATCTGCATCGGCTTGCCCAAGGATGTCTTTTACGCCACGCCACTGATAGTTAGGTATATTTGAGAAAGCGATAATAGCATGTCATAATACAGGGTGAATTTTAAATCGTGAATCGTAACCACGTTTACCGGTAAAGCTACTTAAGACTAATACAGAGCACTAGTGTTACTTACAATTAAAGACCCGCTTAATTAATTATGAACAAAACGGTGGAGGCGCTTATACCATTAATCGTAATAAAACTGAATTATTTTATGAGTAAATACGATTTAAATAGGTACTTATGTTGACAATGTCGACGATGTTGACATTATTGACAATACGTGCCAAAATTCTATCCAGCCAACTTCAATATTAGGAGGTTGGATATCTAATGATGAAATTTTCATGACAAGTACGAAACATGAATGTAGGGTGACCACGAGATTTTAAAAATTAGGATAAATCAAATTAAAAGTGGACAAAATAAAAACGTACTTAATTTAGGGTTAAAAGCATTGTAAGTTGTTGTTAACTATGTATAGACTACAAAAAAATTATTACGATTCACGATTTCAAATTCACCCTGTATAATTCGCTGTACTAAATAGAACCTACTAACTGGTGTAGTGATAGCGCAGCAGGTATTGGTAGATTGACTCTAGAGGACTATATGTATAGTGGTGGTATAATGTAGGTAACAAAAAAAAGATGTTAAAGCGGGCCAAGCTCGGTGTCTAAAGGATGTGTCACATTGCCATCTCGCCAATAAATTAATTGAGACTAAATGGTAACCAAGGTTCATGAAGATTCTAAAATCATCGCTAAAGCATTGTATTTTCGCTATAATACAGGTATTATGTGTCGGCAGGAGAGTTGATGTGAATGATTACACAATGAACGAATTACAAATGGGTATCATTTAATCGATCAGCAAAATATTCATATTTTGATCAGCAGAAATATGTATTTGGTCAGCCAAAATAGCTAGTTGGTAAGCAACTTATGGTTAGCAAACATTTATAAATCAGGCTGCAATTAATGATATACTGAACTGCTCTAAATTATTTTGGTCAGCAAATTAAATATTTGAGCTGCATTAAGCGATCTACGGTTAGTCAAATTTAGGGAAGCAATCAGTAGGTAAGCAAAATATTTCATTTTGTTCATCAAAATGAATGGTGCAATAAAACCTAATTAGCATGCACAAAATGGGCGCAACTATTCTGCCGCAATAACGTAAAAGGGCACATCTAAATAAAATTTTTGAGTTTACAATAAAATAAGCATATTTTATTAGAAAAACTTCTATTTCTAAAATAAAAAAATCGACTTCAAAGTTGACAAATTTTTAAGAAGTAAAAATTTCGATGGATGTTAGTGTTATTATAACACCTATTTATTATTGTTTTATCGTATAGGATTCGCTAAAATAAGCATGTTTTATGGAAAAAAACTTTTCTCTGAAATCAAAATTAAACGAGATATTCGACTTCAAAGTTGAAAAAGTTGACTTTCCGTATCTCCGGCGCTGCGGGAACAGCAGCCCTTCCGCCCTTGTATGACGACGCATGTTCCCGCGCTTCGTCATGGCGGGCGAGGGCTGCTCTTCCTTTCGCGCCTCCGGCTCTACAAAAACACTCTATGGCGCGCAGTGTCGGCACGCGTCCTAACCAGCGAGTGCCCTAGATTCGGACTTTCGCAGGCTTTTTACATTTTATAGTAAGTAGTATCTTCAAAAATAGCAATACGGTAAAAATCACTGATAATTGATAAACACTACTACTTGACACTGACAGCTGACAATCACCGAATGACAAAACAAACACGCCCACGATTGGCTGCTCGCGTCACGTGGTCTGTTTCGCTCTGCCCACAGTAGTGCTGATTTTTCAAACTAAACGCAATCCACGCATGCTTTCTCTGCTAACCAATTGTAGAATCTTGCCGGCCAAGTAATTATTTTGCAGCTCGACTGTTTATTAGGCAGACAAATGATAAATAAAGCAGATTAATATTGGTTAAAATGTTAACCATTTTTAAATTATTTGCTGAAGAAGAGTTGCCGCCCGATTTTTATTTATTGCCAGCCAAATCTTTGTATGCTGCCCAAATGATTTAACTGCTTATTTTTTCTTGCGGTTCAATTTTAATAACGGCTGACCAAAAAATTACTTTCCTTTACAAATGAGTGCATGTGATAAGTGCAATGTGAAAAATAGATGAAACAAACTGCGGAAATAATGGCGGATTATATTGGCTTATTCTCTTTGGTTTTTGCGATTAATGTATTCATCTACCGATATAAATCCTTATTCATTCAGATACCTATTCTATTTTATCCATTGAAAGAATATCGCGTACCTATGTTAAATCATATTATATTTTGGTTTGTTTTATTTCAATCAGATATTTTATCAAAAAAATAATTGAAACTAAATAACTTGAAGAAAATTTTAGTCAATCTTGCAGTTTGCTATTGTGTCGATCTCTCTCGACTCTGGTGCCGATACCTATAGATCCTGTTATAATTTTCACTTGCCTTATACCTATGCTCCGAACCGTTGACAGTTGAAATAAGCTGTAAAAACCCGCCAAGCTTATACGAAACAGAGGCGAGGCGTACGAGCCGATCGTAGAACCAGATTCCCAACGGCTTGCCTATTTTAAAACTGAGTACATAATTATTACTATCGAGAAATAAAAATTAGCCCAACTTGGTCTGGGTACAAATTTGTACGGAACCCTCGGTAGGCGAGTCCGAGTCACACTTGTCCGGTTATTTTAGATTAGAATTTTAACTTTCATTTTGGCCCACGTTACCCTGTTAGAATTAGCATACTAATTTTTACATGACTGCCCAAAAAAAGGGAGTGTTATACTTATTTTTATTTCACTAACTTATTACGTTTTGTAGATAGTTTTCTTTAAAATGACGAATAACGCACGGGAAGAAACATTGTACACAACTCCTTTTTCCCCCTCATTGTACTTTCAGTGAACCTATTTTGATATGAGATGCACGAGTATAACCCGAGTATGTATAACCCGTATATGTGCCTATAATATTCGAAGAGTTCCCTCGATTTCTCCAAGATCCCATGATTAGATCTTGGTTTGGTTAGACCACTATGGAGGACCACTCCCTTTCAAAAAGAAAACAATTTTCCAAATCGCTCCAGCCGTCTTCGAGTATATCGCGTAACAAACGTAAAAAAAAATGAAAACCGTCCTTCTTTTGTGGAACTCGGTTAACAACGAACTTCAAATGACGGGATTCGATAAGAAATGCACAATTCACTATGAAAAACACCCAAATCGCTGTATGTGTGCCTATAATATTTGAAGAGTTCCCTCGATTTCTCCAAGATCCCATCATGAGATCCTGATGTTGTTGCAATGGGACCACCTCGAAGGTATATCCTTTCAAACAAAAAAATAATTTTCCTAATCGGTCCAGCCATCTACGAGTACCTAATCGCGTGACAAACATACAGACAAATTGATAACCATCCTTCTTTAGAAAGTCGGTTAAAAATAGGGTAACCAACGGGAATCGGGTTCAGTCTATGGATTCCATATCCCTATAAAGTAAAAATACGCTGTGAGGTATGGTATAAGCGCTCTTATCTGTCTTGTTTACTAAAAAAATTTTGCACCAGTATTTTACCGTTGTTAAGTTATTCCTTGACTGACATAAAATTGGCAAAGTGACGTTCAAACCAGATATCCCGAGTTGCTTTATTTAAGAGGAAATTACCCGTTCGACAAAAAACAAACATAAATAGGATAGGATTATTGGACTGTATTTCCAATCAACAAGTTTTGATAAATTATATTTCAGAATGAATCATATAAGGTAAATCCCACGCATCAACTCGGAACGTCGCGAGAGGAACGAATGGGTTAGCCGGTTATTATTTATTAAACACTGCAAAAACGCTATGGTTAACATGACGAGTAAACGGCCGGTAAACGTCCGAGTGCTCGACACTGACCCAGTGGTCGGCATCTTAGGCCAGATTTATACCTGTAAGTTTGACTTACGTAAGTAAGGACGCAGCTTTACGTTAGACGCGATACGTTAGACTGACTATCTCAGTCTAACGTATAGTTGCGTCCTTACTTACGTAAGTAAAACTTACGGGTGTAAAGCTGGCCTTATGTCATTAGCATTAGAGGTGACAGCAGGGTGTGGATATAGGCATTAGTGTGTTGAGAGCACTAGGACCTTACCACTTGAAAAATGAAATTGCATGTAATATTTAATAAGTATTTTTGAAAAGAGAAACTGGTAAATTTCTTCCGGCGTTTTTTCTCATCAGAATGTCTTTTGCCGAAGCGCCAAAAGAATCAGACATGTGAAAAAGCCCGTGATTGAGGCCTACTTGCAGAAATCAATTATTTCATTTCACTTATTCGTTAATAATTTTGTACTATAACAGTAAGCTTATGATGCTAGACTTTTTCGGTCGATAAATAAATGATAAGGCATCCGTAGGGCTGCCATCTCCAAAATTTGACACCTAGGACAAAAAGCGTAAATCCCCGGAGTTTGGAGCTTAAAAACCGGACATCTCAACAGCAACGCAGTTTTTTATCTCGCGAGCCGGAGTAGCAAACCTGGACTACGAATGAAACGTTCCCCGGACGCTCTCCAAACTAGGACAATACCGGAGAAACCCGGACGGATGGCAGCCCTAGGCATCCGTCACGATCTGACAAGTATCTAATGTGCGAGTGGCGGATGTTTTAGCATCATAGCAGCATCATAAGATTCATAACCATAAGCCTACAGATTTATTTGCATACATTCATAAAATTGACATAATTAAATATATATATGATGGCATCGTTAATTATCAATAACGAAAATTGACTAAATTTAAATTTAACTTCAGAAACATGCCTGGTTCCCATAACTAGTTACATAGGTACGTTCTTAACTATATTTTTTAACTTTTTGAGAGTTCATATATATATATATATGTGTAAAGCATATTTTAGGTATGAATGTGTTTATAAGTTGCGTCGGATAAAATTATCATAACATGATAACATGCGTCGATCCGGTGCGCCGGGTGATATTTATCTACAGACTCAGTTTGTCGTGTTATTTTCCCGTTTAAATATTTTTATTCCACAATAACACTCACCACGCCTTTTAAAAGTATTCCGTATTCCAAGCAACAGGCTATTTTCAACACTTCATACATTAACATGCGACTGGACGCACAACAACAACAAACAACAACTTGTAATCAACATATAGGTACATTGAGGAATAAATAAAGCGTCGCGACTAGATTCGGCCTTTAAAAGCTAAAATCGATTTACATCACTGTATAAATTAACTTTATATAAAAATCATTTTAAACAGGCAAGTCGGGTTTGGCTTGCGCAGAACGTAGTCTGAACCACACTGACATGAATGAAGCCACAACGTTGGTGACTCAATGCTATTCTAATATAAAGCAGTCAACAACACTCTTACACTCGCACATTTAAAGTCTAAATTCTATTAATCGACTTACACGACGCCTACGCCGTCATTGGAAGTAGCATATGAGATAACTATAGTTATAAACTATTTATACTGGAGCAAGATTCGCGGTTGAAGCGACCACGTGTTACCTACATGGTAGCTATGCGTCTAAATAGGACTTTAACGCCGTGTCATAAATGCTTAATTGCTACTGATTGTATACTTAGTTTAGTCAAACCTTAAGGCGTCTATGATAAGTTCCGTAAACAGTTCGTACATGATTAGAGGATGGGATTTTCGAAGTATGATCAATAAATTGATGCCATCGTCTAAATTTACAGTTTGTGATTGAGAACTGGGATTAGGCTCTAATTGATATTTCCTATTCCTGTTACCTAGTTAACACGTTCACAGTCCCTATTTAAATTGTAAACCTTACGGCTTTGTAATAAGGCTTGCCGTGACCCATATGTGAGGTCACGGGACAGGGAACGCGATCTTTACGGCGGGCGGGAGATGAGGGGTGTCCACACTACGAGATTGTAATTTCTTCATTCTGTTAGCAAACTAGGGAAAGTTAATTATCACGTATTTTAATAAATCAATTTGTGCATTTTGTTCTCGGTCGTTAACTGAGCCGGAATTGCTTATTTGTATTACGTTCAATGAAACACCCCGTACAATATATGTACTACTGGCGGTAACTTCAAAATTGTACTGATACTAAATGAGTTATGTCCGTAGCATACCTACTAAATGATATTCTGTGCATAGCATAATTGGCAAATAATCGTGAATTGAATGATGTACAAACATTATGTGTGTCGCACAGCAACTGTTGAGAGGGGAAGGAAAATGTTAATTGTTCTAACACGCTAATACACTGCCGTTGTGCTGTCTGCGCTGCGTCATCGGTAGGTGCTCTTTGGCACGCTCTATGAGGAAATTGCGGGTAAAACCCAGGAATCACGAAAGCCTTCGACTTAAAACATTTGTTACTTTGCTTACCTAAGTCATTTTCCTCATTTATTAAAAACAAATTAACTTGAGCTTGAAAACGGGGTGAGTAGGGACAAAATTGACATTCAAAACTCGATACCATTTTATTTTTACATATGCAAACTGAATTGTATTGCATATGTATATAATAAATGTTCCGGTCGTTTGTATTTTAGTTTTTTTATGATTTTGGGTAGTTCCATTTCATAACTTTAACGATAAATAACTGCCCTCGCAATCCCTACTCACCCCATTTTACGGTATATGTAGATAATAATAAATAGGCTTGTTTCCTGGTTAAAAAACATATGTAATTATAATTCGTCCGTACCTAAGTTAGGTTATCAAAAAATATCGAAGACGTATTTATTTTTGCCGATGAAACAATAAATTGTTAAGATAAAGCGCGTAGGTACGTAGGTAAGGACTAAGGTACGAAGGTAAACGTTTATTTGGCACGGTAAATAATATAAATTACTAGCTCTCCTGGTGAACTTCGTTCCGCCTCATAATGTTCCCATTATAAACTGAAGCAAATCCGTTTTTTCATAAAAACTCGATCACGACGCCATCTACCGTGTCCAATAGGGATGATGACTGGGTTAAAAATATGTCATTCTATTTAGTCCGTCAGTTAGATTATGGAAAAATATGGGACACGTATTTTTTGGTTTATCAAAATATTAAAAATCGACAATGTTATAGATCATCAAACTTCTGGAGTGGGGGCTTGTGACGTCACTCTTGAGTACAATTTGTACTCAAGAGTGACGTCACTCGAAACTTCTAAGCACTCTATCCTCGTCAGTTTTTGTTTGTCAAACAAAACAAAAAATACGTGTACAATATTTTTTCATAATGTAACAGACGGACTAAACAGTTTTTTTAGTCATCTAGCCTATTGTATTTGCAAACCATCCAGAGATCGACTCAAATATACACACAAAATTTCGTCCAAATCAGTTCAGATATTAGGAGTTAGGTGACAAACACACGTACAGAATAATTCTATACAGGATGTCCCATAACTGACACGTCACAGTGACACTGGAGGTAGACCAGGTCAAAAGGTACCAAACCAACTTAACATGACCCCAGTAAAAGTGGCACGGTTTTTGAGTTATTGTCGAATTGAAGTTTTTCATTAATTTTGACCGTTTTTAACATTATTAGTGCCAGTGTGCACTCGGAAAGGTGTCTAGGTTAGTGTTTTTATGTGTACGGTAACATGAATTGTTAATTAAGGTTACAGAAATGGTATTTTATCCAAAAACTAAGTAAAATTGAAAAAAATACTAGTTTGATCTTAAATTAATTCACAGCGAAACATTAATTTCGACTTTAACCACCAGTAGTGAAAAAAAAATTACAGTCGGCGGGTCATGTTAAGTTGGTTTGGTACCTCTTGACCTGGTTTACCTCCAGTGTCACTGTGACGTGTCAGTTATGGGACACCCTGTATATAAAGTGCAAAAATGACAGACGCTTTATTATTTACTGGCATTGACGCGGCTTCTCATACGTTGTTCTCGAAGCCACGGGTAAACGCTAGTTTATAATTTATATTGGTAGGAGGACTTGCCACCGATAATACGATGTTATCATAGGTCTTCAAGAACCATCTACCTATTCTAAATGTTACAATACAAGGCATGAATAATATTTCAGTTTTTTTTTTTACTTAATATAACTTTGATATCTGGGGGCACGGCAGTGCCCCCGCCAAGTCGAGCAAAACAAAAGCACGGCCGTACCATCCTTTTCTCGAAGCCATTCAGGCAATTTTCAGCCTCCCGTAATATTGTACTTTCTAAAGCTAGAACCCTGAAATTTATGGGATATATAGGGCACAATAAGACATATATATTCTCAATATCATTCAATTTGAACGTGTAGTTTAAGAACTATTGCATGTCAAATTTCCTAAGTTTTGTCACTGATTCATTCACTGACTCACTGACTGACTGATGATCATCATAATTCTAAGGTACTTCTAGCAGACCTACAAGCTCCAAATTTTAAACATAGTTAGTTTTTAGCCTATCAAGTCCTTAAAAACCTAAATATGTTGTAATTTCAGTCACAATTGTCAGTGCACACATAAGTTTGTAATCCTATACAAATACTTGCGATTACAAAGTAAGTTTTGCAGTTCAAATTGAAAAGAATGGATTGGAATGTAATAATTAAAGGAAGACCACTTAGAAAAAGAAATGATATCCCATCAAAAACGTTACATGTAAAAAGATGCAAGTCTCGCAACGCAGGCATATAGGCAAGTCGGTGTAAATCGAGTTCTGTTGATACCCCCCGGTACTGACTTGGTTTAACTTTACATCTCAAAACTTTTTTGTTGTAGGAGAACTGCGTTGCGAGACTTGCATCTTTTTACATGTAATCTTGTTGATATGTAGACATAAGCTAGCTTCAGTGTTTATGTAATGAGTTTGTTCAGCGGACATACCTACTTAGGATAGGATGGCCACTGCGTCATCACCATCAGTCATTCATCATGCATCAAATCACTTCCCTAGAATAATATACGGTCCTCATGTTATTATAGGGAAGTTCTCATATTATTTATAATTATTAAAGTTTATAATAAACTAGCTTATGCCCGCGAAATTGTAAATTATAATTAGGCAATTAATCTTTATAATAATAAAATTTTATTTATTAAGACATCAAAGGTCCACATTGTTAGTAGGTACTTAGGGCTAGGTTAGTTTTAATTTAATTTATACAGTAAACCCTCTGAGAATGAGGTGTTATTAGTTATAATTAGTTGCTGATATTTTTCATAAACTTGGTTGTAATAAAACAAACCCCTTAAATAATGGGCCCAAAACTGCACAATGCACATTTACCGCGAAAATCAATTCTTTAGTCCATTTAAGGATTATTTCCCAAAAATTAAATGAACTTTATAAACCACCTGTTACTTACATAAAAAAACCAATCTACTAATTGCTATATGCTATGCATGGAGTTAGAAACCTTTTACTTTAAAATTTGTACGGTCCCTAAACAAACTTTTAACCCCTACGTACTCAACCCGTTTTCGAGATAAATTTTAATGAACGATGAAATAATTTGAGTTCTATTCAGTTTAATCAGTTTTAGATACCCTACTTTAAAAATCATTTGGTCCCTTTATAAAGTTTTAACCCCCATTTAACCCCTTTTGGAGATGAATTTCAAAAAATGGTTTTACTTTTTTTCTGTACCCTTATTGAAGGATCTATGTACGAAGTATCAGATTTCCTACTTCAAAAATCCTTTGGACCCTATACAGAGTTTCAACCCCCATTTAAACCCCTTTGGATATAAATTTCAAAAAACTGCAATCACTTTTCTTTTCTCTTTTCATTGAGTTAAAGATCTACTACAAAAATCGTTTGCTCCCTTTACAAAGTTTCAACCCCCGTTTGATCCCTTTTTAGGGATGAAAAAACGGTAAAACCACATTTATTTGTTCTCATTATGGAGTCTATGAACAATGTATCAAATCTCCAACTTCAAAAATCGTTTGGTCCGTATACAAAGTTTCAACCCCCATTTAAACCCCTTTGGGGATGAATTTCAAAAAACAGCAGTCACTTTTCTTTGCTCTTATGGATGAGTCTATGTACGAAGTTCAAGATCTACTACAAAAATCGTCTGGTATCCCTATACAAAATTTTAGCCCCCGTTTGACCACTTTTTAGGGATGAATTAGGAAAAACGGAAAACTTTTTTTTTTAAATTCTTATTGAGGAGTCTATGTACGATGTTTCAGAGCTCCAACTTCAAAAACCGTTCGGTCCCTATACAAAGATTCAACCCCCATTGAACCCCTTTTGGGGATGAATTTCGAAAAACCGTGAAATTACTTTCCTGTACTCATATTTAGGAGAGTATGTACGATGTCTCGGAGCTTCAACTTCAAAAATCGTTTCAACCCCCCATTTAACCCCTGTTGGGGATGAATTTCGAAAAACGGTAAAACTACTTTCTTCCACCTTTATTGAAGAGTCTACATACGAAGTCTCAGCTCAGATCTGTAACTTAAAAATGTATTGGTCCATAAACAATATTTCATTTCAACCCCCGTTTAACCTCTTTTAGGGATGAATTCCGAAAAAGGGTAAAATATATTTTCTCTACTCATATTGAAGGGTCTATGTACGAAGTCTCAGATCTCCAACTTCAAAAATCGTTTAGTCCCTATACAAAGTTTCAACCCCCAGTTAACCCCATTTTGGGGATGATTTTTGAAAAACGGTAAAACTACTTTTCTTTACTCTTATTGAAGGGTCTATTTACAAAGTGTCAGATCTCCAACTTCAAATCGTTTGGTCCCTATACAAAGTTTTAATCCCCATTTAACCCGTTTCGGGGATGAATTTCGAAAAACCGTGAAATAACTTTCCTGTATTCACATTGAAGGGTCTATGTGCGAACTCTCAGATCTCAAACTTTAGAAATCGTTTGGTCCCTTTACAAAGTTTCAACCCCCATTTAACCCCTTTCGGGGATGAATTTCGAAAAATCCCTTCTTATCCCTTCTTTACGTAATACAACCACCCTACTGTAAAAAAGTCAAGTTTCTAGCTTCAGTAGTTTCGGCTGTGCGTTGATGAGCCAGTAAGTCAGTCAGGACTTCTTCTTTTATATATATAGACTTTTATATATATAGATTAGATAATAGCCTAAAATAATGCAGTGACTGACAACGTTTCAAAGAAAGTTAAAGGATTTTTTTGTAAATAGACCCAATTACTCGATTAAAGAGTTTTTTCTACTCCTGTACTGTTATCTGTCTTTTACTTGGTCACGAACACTAATATAAGAACATATATAATATGAGTTCAGAGAAGTCTATACTCTATTCCCCATAACAGCACTAGTGTCGTTATAGCCACTTTACGTTATTGCTAGCAACCACAGACTTCTAAATCTAGGTTAAACTGAGGTCAAGGATTAAGCGCTCAATTTTAACTTTACGGTAAAAATGCACAACTACCAACTTAACAAACAATTAAAATCCTACGGCTTTTAAGAAAAACAAAACTTTCTGAACTAAATTCATTGATGCCAACATAAAAACAAAAGTATTTTTAATATATTCACTGCGTGTCAACTTCATTTAAAAAATAAAAAGTTTACCATAGACACATACTGACAGTCATACGTCATATTTGCCTTCTTTGCAGGTTATGCCTTGTTTGCATTTTATAATTTTAAAACCTGTCGTAGAAAAAGTATTGTATGCAACGTTGTATAATTAAGTCAAAAAACGCTCATTGCGTCTCTATTTGCGATACTCGCCGCATTCGCGGCTCGTATCGCAACTCACGCAATTCGCATTTTTTGAACCTTCTTATACAACTGTTGCATAAAATACTATTACGCGAATGCACTAGAATCTAGTTTACGCAGACACTAGAATCTAGTGCATTCGCGTAAAACTCTTAATTTAATCGAGTAATAGGGTCTATTTACAAAAAAATCCTTTCAGGGGCTCCCAATCTTTATCAGCCCGTAGCGGTGCACTTCACTCGATTTTGGCCTCCCGCGCGGTGGGCGTACCCGATCCGGTCGCCGGCAACCGAAACGTCACTGTGGCACAATATATTTTATGCCACACCTGGCCATAAAATGGCTTTTTCCGCACGCTGCGCGTACGGAAAAAGCCGCTTTCTGGCCAAGTGTAGACATAAAATGATGTACACAACACGGGAGGTAATAAAGAAAGCCCTCGATCGCATATTTACGTCCCTCGCTTGCAGCTCGGGCCGCAAACTTCTGCGATCTCGGCCTTTCTTTGTATTACCACCCTAGTTGTGTAATGTACTATATCGTGCGTGACAGTACGCAAACGCCGTTGATGCCGGCCGTACGCCGCCACCGAAAACTATGCGAGAACGTATTGTACTGTGCGAAGTTTCTGTGCTGTGGCTGTGGCGGTTAGGTTAGCGGTTAGGTCACGCTATCCAAGAAAATGTTTGGTGTGTAGTATAGCGCAAAGTGTTACACTACGTATTCTGCCTACGTCATTAATGCCTAGGACATTCTTTACCACATTTAAAATACTTGGGCAAAGCCCAGGAAACACGAAACCTTAGGACTTGAGCCCTTTGTGAATTGTTCTTTTCTCTCTCATTTAATTAACTTTTATAAATTTGCGATTGCTGCGTATAATACTTGACGTACCTATATTACGTTAGGACTTTCGCTTAGTGTATGTTGCTTCAAATTAGAACGTGGAAAAACATTCGGACTGACTGAGTGACTGACCGACGAGAACGATCCTATTTAAGGGTTTAATTTTAATTAGTGAGAAGTAAAACAAGGTTTAGGTATTACATACGTACTTAGGACCAATATCTTTTCGATACCTCCTACGTATACTGATACAAGTGAAAAATCACAATTTCACAGGAGAGCCGTTTAAAGGTTAAATTATATGTAAGTAACTATGTCATCTATCTGTCAGATATTTTCATAAAATTTTGGATTCATACTAACAAAAGTACTCTGGTCAGATATAGATTTTTGAAAATTTCCGTTGTTTTTGAAATAAGTATAGATTACACTTGTATACTGATATTATTTC
The DNA here is from genome assembly GCA_947034925.1 of Eudemis profundana. Lineage (NCBI taxonomy): Eukaryota > Metazoa > Arthropoda > Insecta > Lepidoptera > Tortricidae > Eudemis > Eudemis profundana. The sequence continues at coordinate 18,115,560 of OX344796.1, read as the reverse complement.
TGAGTTCAATAGATTGGAAAACAGAGACAACTATCACTTGATCCAGTATACGTGTCTTCTGGTATAAGTGTTAAATCTTTGTATATGTATTTCATTTTAGTCTCAGATAATTTATTGACATGAATCATAAAAACATAAATGAAGACAAAACTGGTGTCTGATTGCAAACATCATTAAGTTATCGACATGTTTTGTCACTTGCACCAGTATACGTGTAGATTAGGGATGTAACAATACCGATACCGATATATCGGCCGATATATCGGTATCGCCGATATTATACAACCGATATTTGAAGAATTTGCTGTATGAAAAAAAATCGGTTGTCTGTAAAATCGGTTTACTGACGATAGTCGAACGTGATAACGTTGACCTTGACCCTGACTTTGACTTTGACTTTGACATTGACATTGACATTGACTTTGACATTGACTTTGACTTTGACTGACTTTGACTGACTTTGACTTTGACTTTGACTTTGCCCTTGACCTTGACATTGACCTTGACTTTGACTTTGACTTTGACTTTGACTTTGACTTTGACTTCGACTTTGACTTCGACTTCGACTTCGACTTCGACTTTTTTCCCAATAAGCTGCTACAATGACATTGACACGCTAAAATGATGGCTAAGTGGCCAGTGTAAATATCTGCCGTTCCACGAATATAATGTCAAAGATTTGTTTTAATAATTTTTAAACTACGATTAAAGCAGGCGTAAAACGGAACTGCCAAAGCGGCATCCACTATTTAAATTTAAAGATTTTTGCCAAACTCAGCAGTGTCTCTTGTCATTCAATAGAGATTTTGACAGTCGTATCTTAGGGAATAAGGGCTAATTTATTAACAATTTGTAAGAAACTATCGTCTTAACGACTTTAGTGCTGGAATAATATAAAGTACCTATTTGACAGGTAACGACCCTGCAAGGTAACGGCCCATGACGTCACACTTTTTCGTGCGTGCAGCCGGCTCCATCGAATTATAAGACGTTATCACGTCAAAAATCTGCAAAAAATAATTTCAATTTCTGACTTAATTTATGTACTGGTCTATTCTATTACCTTGTGCAATGATAATTACTATGTTAATTAAATCTTTGGTTCTTAATAAAAAAAAAATTAATTTTGAGTTGACAATTTATTATTTTTACTTTACACTTTCAAGGTTGACTCTCTGGTAAATATAGCCAGTAGTCATTGCCATTAGTTATAATGAGGACATAAAAATATCTGAGGTTCATACTTCATTATTAAGCTAAGATATCGGTATCGGTATCGCCGATATTAACTACTATATATCGGTATCGGTATCGTATCGGCAAAACTGTGTATCGTTACATCCCTAGTGTAGATCAATGTCGGTTACACCAGTATACTCTCAAGAATCATATATTTCTAAGATAAAAATTGTAAAGCAAGATTTATTTTTTCATATATTCTGGAAAGCAATATGTTTACTTAGATGTAAAATAATTTATTTTTAACGAAAATGGCTTTTCCTATACTAAGTGTTTCGTGAATCATAATCTCTCTTAGTGGCTTTTTTGAGTTGTTTGAAATGTAAAATATAATAATTATAAATACCGACTATTTAAAACAGATATAATTGAAACCATTTTACTGTTCATAAATTGCTATTCCCTTATTCGTTAGATCTGTTTGACGATGCCCAATTTTTGGACAATTTGTGCACTGAAATTGGGTTAAAATTGACATACAAAAGTGTAAAACTGAATATTAATACAAAATATACTGAGCACAATTTATAATAAAGCTCTTGAAATCTACGTATAAGACTATTATGAAGAAAAAACTTAATTCGTCTTATTAATTTTAACGTTACTGACCATAAAATTCATATTTACAAAATGGGTCAGTATATTTATTATCTTAAAACATATTGCAGCATTTGAATGTTTGTACAATCGAAGACACTGCTAACTGACCACTTGTCACCCTTATTACAATGTATTAAGGTCTACTGATGGTCACTTAACTGTGTCTTCGTTTGTACCAGACACTAAATTACGTAAATAACTTTCCTTATGAAATATTACGATTTACCTACTAATATTATGTTTTCTGCTTGAATTATTGAGTTGAGAAGGCATGTGGGAAGATGGGTCTGAGAAAGACTCACCTGATCTATTGTCGTTGAGATTTGATTGCCAATGCAATAAAATTTTAAGCCCCCTTGTCACTTTCCAACTGGAGATACTGGAGTTAATCTCAGAAATCAGAAATATTTATTTGCATTATATGCTCACGAAGAAGTAAAATTGACCGTTGTCATTCCGTTTCACAAGATTCATTGATTGTTACAACATTACTTGGTTTTAAAACTTTTCAATAAGTAAGTATATTTTAAAATTTGCCCAGTTTGTAAATAATACGGATTTTATATGTCACAATCTATTTCATATATGTCATATAATTTAGTTTTCCTTTAAGAAAACAGTTAACTATAAGTAGACGTCATATTAACACTCTTCTCGCAAACTCACATGTATATGGGAAATACAATCCTGTATGATTTTTACACTAAGCACTATTGTTAGACTAAGACCAAAGCTATTCTACGGAGTAAATTGTACAGGGTATTGAGTCTAATATTGAATTTAATTTAGTATTAACAAGGACCATTAAAACAAGAGGACTGTCATTCTCCATACTTTGGATTGTAACCCGACCGCTAGGGGATTTCCGGGCAAAAACTAGATGGCGCTAAAAAACTAAACATTTAACGATGTTATAATTGAATAAAGAAACATAGTATAGTAACAATTAGATCGTAAACAGCTAATAATAAATAAATTCTAACATTTAAATACTGTGTCACGTTTGCAAAGTTGAATAATTGTAAATAATATAATTCTTTTACCAAGCTTGTACATAGATGGCGTTGTAAATTCGGGGAACAACTTTTTGTATGGAGAATGACAGTCCTCTTGTTTTAATGGTCCTAGTATTAATGTGACTAGCAACTGCAAATTCGTTCCCTTCATAATTATTTAGTCGCGCCAACAGTTGCAGTGGCCCAAAAATTCATCAAAAACAAAACTTTAACATTAAGTATATCAGATAGAGGGTACATTATACTTTCGAGCATACTGAGCTGACTAACAGCGCATCAGTGGTGAGCGCGCATACTGAGTCAACTAGCAGATACACCATCCCTGCGACGCCGCATCGCATGACGTTATCTGTGCCGCGTACAATGGTGTAAGTGACTTGTCTCAGTCTTTAGCGTCCAAATTCACAAAATGGTGCTAGTTACACCAGTATACGTCATTTTATTTCTAAAACTAATAGGAATTTCAGCACAAAATTTTCAGGGCATTTGCTACTAAAATACCCACATCTATTTAGATGTGGGTATTTTAGTAGCAAATATGCAAAAAAAACGAAAATCCCAAAATTGTTGATTGTATCAGTATACGTAGGAGGTATCGTATTGTTGTTGCTGTTGCTATCTGACAAAATCGAAATCTGACCAAGTCCATTTTGAACGTTTTTCTTTCGCCCCCCTTTCCCACTGTATACTTCCCGTTTCCCTTACGCAAGTATCCAAGGAGCTATATTGTATATGACATACCTGAATTTGCAGTTCAATCCCTATAGGTACACACGTTTGGTCCACGATTAACCAAACTTGATTTTTAAGTGACATGAAATTGGACACGACACTAAAGATACTGAAGTTAAACATAACTAACAGGTCACGGGGTGCAACTGATAGCTATGTCAGCTGTTATCGATGTTTTCAGTCTTGCGTGTTTACTGGCCCCGTATTTCACGAGCAGACGTTATTGCAACGATATCGTTAATGTTTACTTTTCTCTTACATTTAACCGGCTATTATAAAAAAGCAGGATAAGTCGCAGCTATATGTTTTTGTTCTTATCGAATAGGGCCGTGCCGTATCTATTGCTATTTTGCGGGAATTTATTGATAGCTAATTATGAGTACTGTATTTACTTATGCAAATAACCTTTTAACTCGAGCATATTGCGCAATATGTTACTAATAATGTAAATAAGTAATAGGAGGAGATAACTTGGAAACCTTCTACCGAGTTAAAATAAAGGGTTTGAGAGGTCGTGGAAATAAAGGCCACATTTCGTTCACAACAATGTATTGATGATAACAAATGTAATTTTGAAACTCACATACAAACGAAGCCACTGTTAACTGACCACCCACAGACTTTAACACGTCGCAATAAAGTTGACATTCGTTTACAAATGTACAGATTACAGTGTGTTTGATTGTACTAACACATAATACACGGTCAATGGTCATAATTTAATACGTACAAATCGTACATTATACTAACAAAAACATACAGACATATATATCTACATCACTTATTCTTAACATTAACTTACAGCTAACGCACTGCTTAACTAGGACTAGAAGCAAGAAATCAATATTTAACAGGAATATACTAAACAGGGCATTTGACAACAAACAACATTAATTAATTAATGCTAACCGTCAAATTATGTTTCCAAGACTGCTCGGATAAAAACAAATACACTCACTTTCGTGCCATCAATAATTTTAAAATAACAAAAACTAAGAATTAGGCACCATGTTGAGCATGACGTCACAAGTCAGTATTTCAAACTAAACTGCATACTTTCCGATCGTTTTGACACTTCATAAAAAGAAGCTGATCTGATCTGTCATCAAGTAGAGCAAACTATTGGTGATCATAATAACTAAGAAAGGATTTTAAAAATCCTGTACAATAAATACACCACACATGTCACCTCAAAGTATACCTAAATGCATGGCTTGTGACTGTGAAGTCAGTGTGAGAGTAGGTATAATAGTATTTTTTCTACTCCTGTACTGTTATCTGTCTTTTACTTGGTCACGAACACTGATATAAGAACATACATAATATGAGTTCAGAGAAGTCTATACGATATTCCCCATAACAGCACTAGTGTCGTTATAGTCACTTTACGTTATTACTAGCAGCCACAGACTTCTAAATCTAGGTTAAACTTAGGTCAAGGATTAAGCGCTCAATTTTAAATTTACGGTAAAAATGCACAACTACTAACTTAACAAACAATTAAATTCCTACGGTTTTTAAGAAAAACAAAACTTTCCGAACTAAATTCATTGATGCCAACATAAAGAAAGTATTTTTAATTTAAGTATATTTTAAATTAAAAAAAAAAGTTTACCATAGACACATACTGTCAGTCAAACGTCATATTTGCCTTGTTTCCAGGTTATGATTAATTTTGTATTTTATAATTTAAAACCTACCTAGTCGTAGAAAAAGTATTGTATGCAACGTTGTATAATTAAGTCAAAAAACGCTCATTGCGTCTCTATTTGCGATACTCGCCGCGTTCGCAGCCACCCACTTATACAACTATTGCATAAAATACTATTATGCAACAGTTGCATAAGTGGGTTCAAAAAATGCGAATTGCGTGAGTTGCGATACGAGCCGCGAACGCGGCGAGTATCGCCAATAGAGACGCAATGAGCGTTTTTTGACTTAATTATACAACGTTGCATACAATACTTTTTCTACGACTAGGTTTTAAAATATAAAATACAAAATTAAAAGCGTAATCTGCAAATAAGGCAAATATGACGTATGACTGACAGTATGTGTCTATGGTAAACTTTTTTGTAATTTCTGACTGACGTGACGTGACTATATTAAAAATACTTTTTTTTATGTTGGCATCAATGAATTTAGTTCGGAAAGTTTTGTTTTTCTTAAAATTTAATTGTTTGTTAAGTTGGTAGTTGTGCATTTTTACCGCAAAGTTAAAATTGAGCGCTTAATCCTTGATCTAAGTTTAACCTAGATTTAGAAGTCTGTGGCTGCTAGCAATAACGTAAAGTGACAATAACGACACTAGTGCTGTTATGGGGGATAAGGTATAGACTTCTCTGAGCTCATATTATGTATGTTCTTATATTAGTGTTCGTTACCAAGTAAAAGACAGATAACAGTACCGGAGTAGAAAAATAAGTATATATTTTGGCAATTATTTATAATGTTTATATGAACCAATATCAATTATTCTAAGAGTGGTCGAATAGGGACCTTAAATTAGAAAAAATGGTGAGAATCGGGTTCTATAGAGACCGCGCTACTGATCGCCGCGCCGCGTACCCTCAAACTGGTGGTATCAGTTTCCCAGCATTATTTTTGTTCCTCTTATTTTCTTCACTAGATTCATGATTTGACAGCTCCAGAAGAGGCCGATTCTCGGGCTCAAAATGTTAGCTCTACGTAAATAGGATGCTTGCCTGTAGTCAATACAAATTACTTCATACTAGGCTTTGATTATCTGCGCGCGATTATTTTTTATATTTTTCGACGCGGTCCTAGTAAACAACTGCATCGATGAAATTATTTCGACTCTTGCTAAAAAGCACCGGAAAGGACGAGTTTTTATCAATAGTTTGCAGAATTTAATCGTGGCCGCAACTCGCTTGTGGATGAATTTCGCGAAGGTCGTCCAAAATCGATGGCTGATAATCGGATTATAAACCGAATATTCGTGCCATAATTTTTTCGGCTATAAAATAAAATAAAAATAAAATAATTTATTTCTGTAAGTACGCCCTCAAGGGTTCTTTTACATGTCTTATATTCTTTTTTCTTCTTTTCTTTTGGCGCTTCGGTTAATGATCTAATAACTCCAAATATACACATATTATTATCATAAAATAAAGATATACCTACCTATGCAGCTCAAAATAATAGTACCTACTCGTATTTGTATTTCGATTTAAGCAATAACGGTCGCGATTTTTTCTGGGGATAAGGCATAGATAGGTTATCACTTAATAACTATTCTCACATGCTGTTTACTCAATGCGATAGTTTATATTCACAAACCAGATAACCAGATGTTTACATTATATTGGCCCATAACTTAAGACAACCGTGTACGTTATTACCACCGCACCGACTAAATGTATTTATTATCTGGACTTAATAAATACCAATAGGTTATTTCAAATAAGTATAATCGGACTACGCTAAGTTTAGGTCGAAAAAAGGTTTTATTAATATATATATATATATGGCAAAATGGAGGAACTATAGCAAGAGGATTATTTAATCTTGGTACTTCTTCCCTTTATTACAAAATGTGTCTACATACCAGTGGCGTGGCGTCCAAAGAAGTCGATTCCTACCGGCTTGCCTAATATCAGGCACTTGACCACCTTATTCTACAGCTCTTAAGGAAAATGTACCTCAAATCTGCACCGGCTTGTCCAAGGATATCTTTTACGCCACGCCACTGCTACATACCTACTGAAATAAATATCTTGGTCAGTCTTGCACACATCGATCTAGTACCAACCAAACTAAGCGATTTGTTCCAGGGTCTGGGATAATTTATATGTATTTCAGTATTATATTTATATATGTTCATGTATACAAGCATTGCTTAATTTGGTTGGAACTTGATCGATTGTGCAAGACTGTCCTAAATATTTATTTCCGTAGATATGTAGACACATTATATAGTTATTAAACGGAAAGATATTTGCCAGTATCAAGACTAATTAATCATCTTGCTTGTGATGTTACCTACCATGTGTGTTTCTTGAAATAAAACCTTTTTTCGACCTCTGCAGACTTAGCATAGTCCGACCTAGTCTGACTAGCCGTATTTGGCTGTGGTAAATGGAGGCAAAATTTTCGTCTGTTAACCCACCTCTTTGACACTAGTGACACTGAAAATGGTACCGGATTTCATATCCTGAATCTCCTTAATACCGAAACGATCAAATCTATTTATTTCTTTCAAACTCTTTGACAGAGAGCTTATAGAAAGAAATAAACAACTGCAGTCAGGTTTAAAATCGGTATTGCTATAATGATTATTTGATTTTACTTGTACTGTTCATTGACAAAAGCCGAGCGAGTTACCAAATTCATTTTGCTGAACATTACTACTGCCAAATCCGGCTACCCAGACTGTATATCGATACCTTTAGACTCAAAGGGCGTAAGCGCCATTAGAACCTACGGCGTTTACGTCCTTTGAGTCTAAAGGTATCGATATATTCAACGTAGAAAAATGTCCCAAGACATATCTGATAAACTACAGGAAAGTAGACTTACATTGTATGGCCACGTAAAGAGGTTACTATCCGAAGACTAGGTCGAGAACAGAGTGAAGCGAGAGAGATGAGTTTTGAAAGTGGAATTATAGCTAGAAAGAGAGATCACGATACATTAGGATCGACTGAGAGCTCGTAAATCAGAATCGGTAATTAGGTACTCTACTCTGTTAGTTACCAAAATCTAGGGCGCAGGCTCCAACGTCGTCTTCGTCTTCGACACTCATTCTTTGTACACCAGACGCACCGGACTCGTCAACTTGATCATCTAGTCTGACACTGGGAAATAATTCATGATACAGCCGAAAAAAATTATCATTAGCTACATCTACGTTACCCTGTCCTGCGTTTACTCCAGATTCTAAGTATATGTGTACGAGCTCGTCAGATGACATAGGACTCACATCTAGTGTGGGATATAATTCTGGATCGTTTTCCCTACTTTCATGTGAAGCGGCCGACATTGGATGATCAATTGGTGAAAATGCGTTTGGTTCAGGCTCATTATTTGAATGGAAGGATGTTGACGGCGAATGATTCGCATCGTCTTGTGTGCATTTACAAAAAAGAGGTTCTGCAGTTTTGTGGCTGGAATTCAGAGTCTTGCCGCTGCTGGACATGGTACTGCTTTCGCCATAACAATGAATATTTGCGGGCAGCTGAAAACAACAATTTATAAAATATTACTTATTTTAATATTGCACTATTTAATAAATTATATTTTCTGCCCTACGGCCGGAAAGCATCAACTTTCCGGCCGCTGCGCTAATGAAGTTGCCACTTTCCGGATCCGTCGAACAGAAAAATAGTAAATGAGCGTTTTCCAAAAAAAATACCGGGGTAGCTACTTTCTCAAAATATGGACTTTTGAGGTTTTTCTGGCTCTGAATCGTTAGTACATGGGTATGGCCGCCAAAAATTGTACATTTGGAAAAAAAGCAATGTCCCTCTCACTTAAATATGTCTAACTTTTACGTCATTTTATTTAATAATAACTTGTAAAGGTATGTCTGATTAGCAGAATTTCGTATTTATACAGGGTGTCCCTAAAACCAACTTTTATACGATCAGGGCTGATAGACCAGCTCATAAGAACCTAGATTAAGCAAATTTGACCTCAGTAAAAATCTCTTAGTTTTCGAGATATTGACGTTTTTGTAAAACTCGTGCTAAGTGATACCCTGACTCGGTGTTTTGAGTGTCATTGCTAAAATATCAAGTATTTTACAAATCTGTTTTTTGCTATGTGTGGCCAAATAACTATGCTATTGAACGTATTTTCTATTTTTGCTAATTTATTCATGCTGTGGACACAGTACAATAACAAAAAAAATTATTCGATTTTTTTCAAATTTCACCTCTGACTTCGAACTAGCGTAGTGAAAAAAAAATGTACCAACATAACCAGGCACTCAACGTAAAAAAATTGCGCATTTATTGTAGTTTCTAAAATGGTATAAAATTTACTAAACACTGTAATAATTTTTGAAATAATGATATTTTGTTACAAAATTAACTGTCTGCCGCCTTCATCTCATACGATCCGGTTGAACTAAGTTTGCATCTGGCGTGCTTGACATCACATACAAATTAGGTGCAAACTTCACGTAATCGTCAATATCTCGAAAACTAAGAAATTTTTATGACGTCAATTTTACTCAGTCTGGTTTTTTATGAGCTGGTTTATCAGCCCTGTTCGATATTTTGTAAAAGTCGCGAATTTTGATAGACTGGATCAGTCTTTCGAAAGTCATGACTTTATTTTGATAAGGTATGATAGCATAATTATTAAGTAATGTTTAACAAAAAGCAGATTAAGAAAATACTGAAATTTGAAGTCATGACATTCGAAAGACTAATCCAGGCTATCAAAATTCGCGACTTTTACAAAATGGCGAACAGGGCTGATAAACCAGCTCATAAAAAACGAGACTGAGTAAAATCGACCTCATAAAAATTTCTTAGTTTTCGAGATATTGACGATTACGTGAAGTTTGCACCTAATTTGTATGTGATGTGAAGAACGCCAGGTGCAAACTTAGTTCAACCGGATCGTATGAGATGAAGGCGGCAGACAGTTAATTTTGTAACAAAATATCATTATTTCAAAAATTATTACAGTGTTTAGTAAATTTTATACCATTTTAGAAACTACAATAAATGCGCAATTTTTTTACGTTGAGTGCCTGGTTATGTTGGTACATTTTTTTTTCACTACGCTAGTTCGAAGTCAGAGGTGAAATTTGAAAAAAATCGAATAATTTTTTTTTGTTATTGTACTGTGTCCACAGCATGAATAAATTAGCAAAAATAGAAAATACGTTCAATAGCATAGTTATTTGGCCACACATAGCAAAAAACAGATTTGTAAAATACTTGATATTTTAGCAATGACACTCAAAACACCGAGTCAGGGTATCACTTAGCACGAGTTTTACAAAAACGTCAATATCTCGAAAACTAAGAGATTTTTACTGAGGTCAAATTTGCTTAATCTAGGTTCTTATGAGCTGGTCTATCAGCCCTGATCGTATAAAAGTTGGTTTTAGGGACACCCTGTATATACAATGTAATTTCAGTTAATTAACGTTTCCTGTTAAAAACGCGTTTTTTTTTGGAAGGGTTATATTTTGCGTTCATACAAAAATTCTGTGTCCCATTACGACATCTCGCAGATCGAAGTTAGAAAAAATATATTTTTGATTCGTACCCGTTATAAGTTCGGAATAGCGAACGTTGTTCACTAAATTTGCTACTTTTCTGTTGAATTATTTTAATAAAATACCGCAATAAAGTGTATCAAAAATAATTTCAAACATGTGTCTCACTTTTCGATCCTGAATGTTACCTCACGTATGTTACTATATTACAATGGAAATAACAAGAATCCAGGGCCGCAAAAACCTTTATTGAGTCATGGCTACACCACACTACAGGTTGTTCAACCTACGGAAAAAAATCCGTGATTTTTTGTACGACAAATGACAAAGGAACAAGTGGCCGGTGTTTTGTCTCGACATTATTTCACGTTTTGTACAGTGAATATTCAAGGTAGGAACACAACTTTATTACATAATTATAAATTGTACACGTAGGTAGACTATTCATTTAATAAATAAAGTTATTAGGTGCTTTCTAACTTCAAAACTCACCGAATATGTAATTTTTAAGTTTATGTCCACAGCATTTTCGATTCACGAATGTTACGTAACATTCGTGATCTGTTGTTAAGCTGAGTGTGCACTATTGAAACGTAGTGATTTAACTACTACTAATTGGTATTGACTAAAAATATTTGATGTTTTTGTGACAAATAGGTATGGTTGTTGTTTGATTGATTACCTGCCTACAATTTCAAAGAATGTATGCAAAGATTTGATTACGTTAATAATTCTTAAATAATTTACATACTTTTAAATTACTAAAAAGTTGAGTACCTCATGTTAGAAGTATTAAACTTTACGTTAAATGACATTTTTGTTTTTTTTTTTATTATTTTAAAGATAGGTTTGGTTCAAACTTGTTTTTTATTTTGAGTATCCCAAATCATACCAATGAAAATAAAAAAAAATCCCTTATGGGCTCTAGGCTTTACGAATTTCACGTGTGTTACATTCATTCTCGTATGTTACCGTGCGTTACCAGTTCACGACTGTTACTGTACAATTTTTGGCGGCCATACCCACATTCGAACCTTATACGTCAAAAAAAGTGTCGCAAAATTTGTATGGGATTTTTGTCTTTCCACTACGTCACGTTCATACAAACACTATGCAAAATGGTGACGTAATGGAAAAAAAATTGGGACACTTTTTTTACGTATAAGGTTCGAAAGTACTAACGATTCTGAGCCAAAAAAACCTCACAAGTCCATATTTTGAGCAAGTAGCTACCCCGGTATTTTTTTTGGAAAACGCTCACCTTGGCCAATAAATAAGAAAGCCTCAGATCACATGCAATTGAACAGACATTCCTTACTTTATTGGCCTAGTATTTATATTAATATTCCCGTATATGTTTATTTACAAGTATTACTATTATTATTGCTATTCTCTGAACCCAAACCTTATTCAATTTTAACAATGATTTCGTAGGCATTCAAATTATTTCAGCATATACCAAAGCCGCATTTCCTAACTTTTAAAAAGTAGGTAGATACTGTCTTGCAAAATTGATTCTACCTTAGGTATACGTCTCATCGAAACGACACGATTGATAATAACTAAACTTATTTACAGAAATATTTAAATTTTTTGAATAAAGTTATAAGCTTCAATACCTAATAGGGAACGTGCACAACGAAAGTACTGAACTGATGCCGCCAATCCGACTCTTGTACCTACTCTATCATGCTGGGGTCACATTAACGGGAAACGCCGTTATTATCGCGATTAACGTTAGTGTAGTCTAGGGCTTCCAATCCCGGGATCACGGGATTACCGGATCCCGCCTTTTTAGGGGCATTTTTCAATACCGGTATTGAAGTTACAATACCGGGATCCCGCTATTAGGTCCAATTAACGAAATGTGCTAATTAAACTGATTTTTTCTATTAAAACGTTAATTTTCAGCCACGTCAGAAGCTTACTACTAACGCTCATGATAATCTAGCCATAGCCACCTTCCTGTTTTTTGTTATCATGAACCAACCCGACCGAGTTCGTTTTCTTTGCCAGATAGCCGTGCAATTGATTGAATTTCATATTCAAAAATACCTCTAATGACATAATATCTTTCAAGTATAGTTGTAATAATATTATTATAGGGGAAGTGGGAAGTCCAAAGAACGCCATAGTGAGTGGTTCGTCACCACTCGCATTCAGAGACCTGACCTTAATCAGACCACCAGTTCTCTCTTACACAGTTGGGAAATAGGCCCTCAATACCATAAAGAAACATGCTCTGCCAATGGGCTCTGCAAATATGTAGTTTTAAATCTTAAATGCCAATGTGCATTTAAGATTTAAAACTACATATTTGGGTCACTTTGGTTCTTCTACAGATCGAAACATTCATTTTTAATTCGATCTCACAGAGCAACTGGATATAACCCACTCTATCTCTCTTTGAATGACTTCGAATATTCTTATGAGCCTTCACAATGAAGTCCCAACTCCTCAAATGCAGTCTAGATACGTAGATTCAATTTTTGAGGAAAAGGTTAATCTGAGTCGACTTGGTTTGGCGGCGTTTGGGGGACGCACAATATCTTATCGTTATTTGAAGACGAATGTTTCTACTGGCAGTGATCTAACAATCTATTTTGCCAGTGATCATTAAAAAAGTGATACTACAATATTAAGTACTACTTAGGCACACTCTGCACACGATACACACAACAAATATTTTCAAATAGGAGTTCTTCTATCAGGAATTCGTCTACCCAACTGGCGCTATAGCCATAACCACAAAAAGAATAATGGTTTGAGGCCCCGTTGGTACATTTATTTCTTCCTTGTTGGTATCACTCTTGACAAAGTGGTCGTGGTCATCATCACTTCAGGCATTGGTGACAAGCTTCACAACACGCCGCCACTCTTCTCTGATGGCCATTTATTTACTACTTTATTTTTCGGGCTTATGAATACATTTGGCCACTGGAAGCTAATTTTAGATTTTCATCAAAACGGTTTCCATATTTCATTTGTTTTATTACATAACGCATTAAATATGAATTCATACCAATAAAACCGAGTTCAATTCTAGTTAGTACATAAATACATTTTTTGTTTTCCAATACCGGGATCCCGGTATTGAGGAAGAAGGTTCCGGTATTAATACCGGGATAGCGAAAGGTCCGGTATTTGGAAGCCCTAGTGTAGTCACGACTTACGATACTTGAGTACCAGTATTTGTTTAGTATTTGTTTCAGGCGTGATAAGTTTCCGTTACTGTCCGCATAGTGTCTCTTTTGTCGATTTAGTGCTGCCACCTGCACGTTCCCTATATCAGTCGATACTTAAGCAATAAAGTGAGCATCAATAATTATTTACCTGGACGCTGGAAGGAGGCAATAGTTGCGCCTGACGGGAATCTTAACAGAAAAATAACTTTATTAATAGATTGGGTACATAAGAACTCTATAAGATTAACAACAAAAAAAATTAAAGAAGCAAGTGCTTATTAGAATTATTTCTAGTAGTATCGTCATAACGTGATTTTTTGTGAATATCACGTTATTACGATACTAATATAAATTCACCCAAGTTGCCGTTGTTTTCAGGCGCCTTGAACATGTTTTTAGTCCGTTTCAGGCGAGCCTCTATCAAAAGCCGTATGTTTTTAAAATTTTATTGTTTCTGTTATAGTTTGTCATTCCAAAGTATTTGGTGAATAGTTATTTGTAACATTCAATATGAGTGATTCTGCGGGGCAGTGGAAGAGGCGTTTCTCTAGCGTGTGTTGTCACTCGACCATCGCAAAAAAGAAGTGAAACTTTACAGAAAATGTTTGGAATCTCTTCCTCTGTGTCCCTCTAGAGTATATTGTTATCCGGTATGAACTATATAGGCCTTTGAAGTATATTTCAGTATATGGCGAAATTTCTCGAAGGAGTGGAAGAGACAGCACTATTAGAAAGAGACAGCTATACTGAGAATGTTCCAGAAGTGTGTGAAAGAGATAGGACATTCCTAGAAAGGGACAGCATTAGTCTAGAATGTTCCAGTCGTACGTCCAACAATCTAGAAGACTCGCACTGCGTCTTGTACCGAAGAGTGGACTTTCCTGGAATTGGACCGATCGTTCGAGATAGGATTCTCCCAGAATGTTCTAGTACAAAGACCACCGGGTATAAAAGCCGCGACAGCGTGGGCCCTGAAGTTAGTTTTAACTTTACAGCGATACAGGATACAGTGCGAATCAAAGCGATACTAAATGATCAGTGAATAGTGCGTTAATGTGAAGTGAGTTAGCACATTGTTTTATTATCGTTAACAAAGTAATTTAGTAATAAAGTGTACGTTTGCGTTTTTAATTAGTGGATTACTAGTGCATTTTCTATTAAATACCTACCTCACAAATGTAACAATACTTTTTGCGCACTTTCTGCTGCCTGCATTAAAAATTTTGTGTTCTTGGTACCTGCTGACATCGCAATCATCTCAGTTGTATTTACTCTATGGATGTCATACTACACTCAGTGTTGGAGAATAAGTTATGGGTTAGGTATGTGGCTACAATCTATCTAGGGGTACAATTGGTACAAAACTTACTGCCTGGCATCACGTAAGAGTCAACTTTCTGCGACTTGTAAGGGTACGGCTTCCACGTTTCACTTTTCGCTATTTTCTTCGCCAAATAGTCCGCAGCTGAAAAATTACGTAAGAAATAAGGTAGTGTTTTACGTTTGACCTTGGTCTCACCTAATGGAAAGTAGAGAATAATTATCAAGCAGAAATGTTTATTCTTGCGACTACGTTTATTCTGACTTCATATTCAAGTTTCGTTTTTGCCATTAGGTCCTAATAATCTGTATCTGTATATATAACTGTACTGTTTATATCGTCATCAATTGTTTGCTATGCCAGTGTGCGAAAGCTATGAAAAAAACACGACTGTGTGTTCGGCGAAGTTCAAAGAAAATAGCTCATTACACTTACGTGGCGCCGTGGGGAACTGGAAAGGGTATTTTTTCGGATCGTTTGGGAGGTACTCCACGGGGACGGGCCGGCTGCACAGTAAGCCGCGCTCAGTCGGCCGTCGGAGGTACACGTTCACCTAATCAATAATAATAATGATTAAAAATTCAACTGGCTTTGGAGATAAAGGAGGACCGGCAAAAATGTATGGAGGCTGGCCCAAGAACCAATAGCGACGTCACATATATCATTAGAAAGGTGTTTCAATATACTACAATAATTACTATGGGAGCTCATTTCAAATCACTGTGTGAAAAAAGTTATGGCAATATAAAAAAACTTATTTTCATAGACGATTTTAAGCAATAAAAATTAATTATTTCGTATTCCATGACGTTATAGTCCACCTGTCAGGCCTCCCCGGCCCCTCAGGCTCCTCCTGCCCCCCAGGCTGCCGCTAGCAGGGCACCGAAGGCACCCCCGCACCGTTGACGGGACTTGAGCTGGAGGCCAGCAAGGCGAAAGCCCGAAAGGCCTGATGCAAACACGCCACTAAGGCAACCCCCGCCCACCCCGCCCCTCCGGCCGCGGATTCATTTGAGAAGCCGCCAGTCCCCGTAAAGGCGGCCGCGTCCGTCTAGCCACCCCGGCCTCTACTGAGGCGCGCTTTCGCTCCCGTTCGGGTCCCCGTAAGTCTCGCCCACGCTATAGACGAAATGTTGCACGCGGTAGCAAGAGCTCCGTTAAGAGCACCAAGGCGTTCACTATACGAACGCACTTGCCTCTCAAAACTTTGCCTATCTACCGGGGCAGCGGGAGGGTGGCGGCCCGGGCCGCGGAGGCGATAGCGGCGTAAGATGACCCCGCCTGGAGACTGGGCGTTGAGGACGCCGGGCGCGCAGATTGCGCGGAGGGCGTGGAAGACGCGGGAGCAAACGAAGCGCCCGCCGCAGACGGCGGCAGGTATTTCCACTTTTGCGGGGCTGATGCAATGGCCGGGAAGTTACGCAAATTGCGCTCGGGGGCCACTCGGCCTTTGTTGTGGTTGTCAAGAGCTCCAGGCTGTGCCTCCTTAGTCTTAGCAATCTGCTTTGGGGCCTTAAGGCAATCCTGCCAGTTGGCAGTATGGCCAGTAAGACCGCAAACCACGCAAGATGGCGGCACATCTTTCGGCTTTTTGCAATCGCGGGTCAAGTGGTCGCCCGTGTATTTCACGCAACGAGGGCGCAGGAAACAGCCCGTCTGGCTATGACCGTAATACTGGCAGTTGTGTTTTCGACCCGGAAACCCGTCAGCAAGCAGATCTCCTTCAACCTCCAAATCGTGGGGGCTGACGGGTGATTCGGGTCGATTTTGACGAGGACAATATCGATCTTTTTGCCACCGTTTTTGCCCTCCTTGACCTCTGATTCAGCGAACTCCTTCGGAATTCCCCGGATCATAAGGCGCAGAGACTTCTCATCGTCGAACTGGTTTCGCTTATAGCGCAGATCCAGGTCGTCGAGGAGCCGTCGAGGGCGCGGTAATTATTCGAACCCCGGACTACGATCTTAATGCTTAAGCTATTATCTGACGCTTCGAGATAAGGAATGCCGCGCTGTCGCATGATTTTTTTCGACGTTGGGCCACTCCTGTTTCGGCTGCAAAAATAGGTGGTCCTTGCGGTTTTTATATCGATCGGTAAATGACGACAATTGCTGACCCCCGGGGGTCTGAGAGGAGGGAGTCCCGTCAATTTGTGCCCCAGGGGCATCTAACGCCGGAAGGGTGGGAGAGACGGGGTTGTCGGGGCTTCGCGGAGCCGGCTTTTTGGCCGACGGCGCTTCGGACGATGTAGGGGTCGCGGGGGAGGCGCACGATGAAGGCCCCGGGACTCCCAGAGACGTCTTAGAACGCGTACGCTTCCCTTGCCTAGATGGACCGACTATGGTCCATGGATCGGTACCCATGAGGTCCGATGAGTCCGAGATTACGATTTGGGGAATAACGGGCCCCGAGGTGGGCACCGGCGTTTTTACGCGTACCGGGGACCGACTCCTGTTCCTGTCCTCGTCAGCGTCGCTGCACGCAGAGCGTGGGCGAGACTTACGGGGACCCGAACGGGAGCGAGAGCGGGTCTCAGTAGAGGCCGGGGTGGGCAAAAGGAGCCTGAGGGGCCGGGGAGGCCTGACAGGTGGACTGTAACGTCATGGAATACGAAATAATTCATTTTTATTGCTTAAAATCATCTATGAAAATAAGTTTTTTTATATTGCCATAACTTTTTTCACACAGTGATTTGAAATGAGCTCCCATAGTAAATATTGTAGTATATTGAAACACCTTTCTAATGATATATGTCACATCGCTATTGGTTCTTGGGACCGTTTTGTCCGATCCTCCTTTTAATAAATGTTTTTAGTTCAATCAGTTTTTAGATCTTCTAGTTTAAAAATCGTTTGATGCATATACTAACTTGCAACTCCCATTTAACCTCCTTCGGGGATAAATTTCGAAAAATCCCTCTTTATAAGGGATAAAGAGGGGTTTTACGTTATGCAACCACGCTATTGTGAAAATTTCAAGTTCCTAGCTTCAGTAGTTTCGGCTGTGCGTTGATGAACCAGTTAGTCAGCCAGGATTTCTTTTATACAGGTTGTTTCCGACATAAGTATCCAATTTTTAATACAAGATAGTTTTTGAAAAATAAAAAATGATGTCTTTTTCCTTTACTCCCATTTAGTACAATGTTTTCTCTAAAAATTAAGAGTTTATGTCTAACAGTCTGCGCCCCCTACCACGCTACCCAAGAAGCGTAGTAAGTTGCAGGTAAGTATTTCATAAAAATATCTACAGACCAAGCAAAAGTAACTCTTATCTCAATATTACAAAGTCTTAAATAGGGTAAAACGTTGATCTCTTTACCGGATCATTCACTCAAACTTGCACACATTTAAAGATGTAAATTTTTCCTTCATAATTTTAACGGGCTCAGGGTCGTCAAAATGCGAAAAACAAGAGAGAAAAGACTAGAAAAAAGGGACTACTTAAAATAGGCCAGTACCTGCGATACGAGAATGGCTCGAGCTGCAGACCAAAAGCAGATACAGTTTGAGTTTCATAATTGCAGGTGGCATTAGCTTTGGAGGAAGGTTAAAATTGGATTTAGGGTCACTCATAGAAAAAGTAAAGCTCTATTAAAAAGCAGTTACTTCCAGTTCTTATTTACGTAGAATTTACCTAATAAAACTAAACACATTTTGTTCCTATTGCCTTGTTTGGCCATATATAGTAAATTGCAAATTGAATGCTCACTAGCAGTCTAGGAATTCTGAATCATCAGATTAGCTTAATTTATGATGACTACCTTGAGATCACCGGCATAGTCAGGGTTCCAATGCCTCGGGTGGGGAGGCGCCTTGAATCTCAATGCCAAGTGTTTGTGGTACACTATGTCTTCAGCAGTCTGCGTCCACCCGCGACCGTCATCAAATATCACGTCAGGGTCCTGCCCTGTGTACTGGAAACGAGTTGATTGGATTAAGACATTGATATGTCTACATATATGCTGCTATACATAACCCAATGGCCATGCATTCACTCAACATTGAATGGCATGACTACTAGAGTCTGTCTGTGATCCTATAATTATTATAGTATAAGTTTACGTGAGCTCTCTGCGGATTAACTAACAATGCAGATAATAGCATTTTTTGGCAGGTAGAAAGGTAATAGTGGAGTTAGTTAGCCACATCATTGTGCGCATCGGGCTACATATATATTTTTATAAACTAGATTAAATGTACTACTTTGTGATATTTTTTAAAATGGGATATTTCAAAAACTTCTAAAAAATATAACGATCTGAATAAAAAAAATTGTTTTGATTTTTAATTTTTCGGCGATTTCCAGATATTTTCATATAAAACTATACCTAACTAATATAAAAAATGAATTCCTGGTATTTGTTTTACACAAAAACGATACCACACAAGCCCTAGTAGCCTTTACTGATCAGTGAAAAAAAAAAGAAAAAAAAAGAGGCGTATTTGGCCCATTTACCCCGCTCTCCCCGCGCACATGGGACGAATCTGACTTCCCTCTAGGGCTTCCAATACCGGGATCCCGGTATTGGAAAACAAAAAATGTATTTATTATGAAAGTACGTACTAACTAGAATTGAACTCGGTTTTATTGGTTTAAATTCATATTAATGCGTTAAATAACAAAATAAATAAAATACGGAAACCGTTTTGATAAAAACTAATCATATAAAATTTGGTTCCGATAGCTAAATGAAGAAGGTTCCGGTATTAATACCGAGATTGCGAAGGGTCCGGTATTTGGAAGCCCTACTTCCCTCCGCATCGAAAAATAATCACTGCAGAACATTTGTGGTAAAAAAATCATACTTTCAATACTTATTTTTCACTTTCAATAAGTACTTGCCTAATGTTAGAAAACTGCGGCTGTCTACTTATAGTGGCGTTAGTTATAAGTAGACACGGTCTTCAAAAATGATTCCGACTATAATTATCATTAAACTCTTGTTTGGTTACTCAGGTATCCAGCTACCCCGAAAAAGGAAAGGTACCTACATACGTAGGTACATACTCCCAAAATTTCAAAATATGATTTTCTGTTTAAAGTGCTTTTGGAGTTTTCTTTGATAACAGTAATATTCAATCTACAGACACAACTTTTATACAAGTTTGTACCTAATAATAGACAATCCTGAAATATATCCCCATTTAGGTACTAATTTAATAATCACTTAAATTTGTACCGAACTCGGTATATATTTGTTCTTGGGCTGGGCACACCACATAAGTACATAAGTACGATTTAACGATTATATGATTACTACTTATTTATACTCCCCTATATGATTACTGTATCCCAATGTCGATCGGTCGACTATTCGCATTTTTGGGGCCGTTACCGTGCCCCATAATTGTCTTAGATAAGTACCTGATTTTCACACCACAAATTCATCTCAGTTCCCCCTGATACAGGTCCAGCACAGCTACTAATATATTTGATAACTGGGTTGTTATGTTTTTTCGAGTCGTATATTACGTCCGACGCGACGGGTTCAAGACGATGGGAATATTTTCTTAAATCATTCCGGTCATCTGGAGTCCAGTCGGGTCCCGGCAGATTAACTTGGAAGCAGAGACGAACTGCAGTGAAGTCTATAACTGCGATATTGTTTATATGCTCGAAGCCCGCTGTAAACGAAAATATATTTTTAGCAATTATGTACTTTTAACAATACACTAAGTACACGGTTTTATTACAGCAATCGACAGGGAATTCATATGACTAAAGAAGACCGCACATGACTTAAAGAGTAGGTTGTTCACCTCGAACAGAGACCTCGCAGCTTCCTACATATCGGTAACCCTTCAACCGGTTCTGATCATATTCAAAACTAGCGGGCTAGGACGCAACTTGGTTTGCGAAAACACTTTTTGACACTCCTCGGTTACGTTTTTGAAAATAATAATATCTATACACCAAATTTCACGAAAATCGATCCGTAGTTTTTGCGTGATGCGTTTTTGATGACGCTATGCAACCGAATACCGAAAAATCCAAATATCGGTTAAAAAGGAAACTCGGTTTTCGTTCATGGCTGCATTCCCTAATGCGCGCACAGACAAACGGAAAAACATTCCTAAAATTATTTATTTGCGTTTTATCACTTATTTTTGCCATTTCTCAGTTACTTTTTTGGAAAAATCTTTAATGTACAAACATGCATGTTGCTATGATTTTATTATATGTACCTATAGACTATTGGACCCGCCGGCAACTTGGTTCGCGGAGGTGAAACTCCGTGTTGCTCTAAGTTTTCACCCATGCAAGTGTGTGTTTAGTATGTAATTAATATTGATGCTCAAAGACGGCCTAACCTGAGAAAGGATCTATACCCTTCTTTTTGCGTTGTAACAGTGCCTGTTTGACATCCTCTTTCGTCTTTGCCTTGACGCATATAATGCCTATGTTATTGAATACCACCTCCGGTTTGTCCGCGATGAAAAAGATTACTCCGTACTTGCATGTGTAACGTTCGTCTGTTCCCTCGATGCTGTGAGGGTGAGCCCTGTAATAATTCATACATAATTTAATAACAACAATCATAACTTAGTAACACAGCGCGCTGTGTGTGTGTGTTGACAACAGTTATCAACCAATATCTGTGATGAAGTCATCAGGAGTGCTGGAAAGGCATTTTGTTAAAAGTAACCCCGATTGGATGCTTATTTCTATGTCATTGTTTTCACTGTATTCTTGTACGTAGGTACTTAGGTACACATAACTTAACACTTTAGCATTAAGAGTGTTTAATTATGAAAGTGGGTCGCTATTAATTCAGTACGATTATGGTCGTCCGCCTTATCATGTGTAGGTCATCTTATGCACTAAATGTTATACCTATCTAATAAATGGGAATGTGTTATTTGAAGGCCCCAAAATGTTTCTTAGGTTTGCGTTGTATGTAAAATTCTTTCATGGACCGAGTCTCAGGCGGATGAGGTGATGATAACACGTCTGTTGTGTTGAATTAGCATTACCTAAAGATACCTAATTGGTGTCTCACAAATAACTGCATCTTAGGAAAATTTGTATTACTTCACTTTTCGATCGCCTTGAGCTTTAAGCCAAGATTATTGTCATTGTTATTTTTCTTTAATATTATTGATAGGCAACTTACAATTTATTCTCTCGAGTAATTAGTGACAGTATGACTAAGTACGGCCCCTGGTATCCATCGACTCGTATGGTGGGATAGGTTTTACTGTCTGGCGTCGCCCCCCGAATCGAACCACAGGACCGTGAGTGATCCACCTCGCTCAGGTAGCGATATCTGAAACCGGCATCACCATCCGTTAAAAGACGTCCTCTACTACCTACTACTGTAGTAAAAACCAAAGGAACGCCCACAAGAGGACGCCAGCCAGTGTCGTAATAAATAATTCAGCGTCTACATAATATATCCGTACAAAGTTTCATATCAATCTAGCAGGTTTTAAAATGAGAACAAAATAGGTACCTACACAGAGGCGTGCTTACTGCGTCCTTTTAAATTGATATGCTGATTATTATAAAACTTTACACGTAGGTATACAATAGGGTATATAATATTATATTTCGTTTGAAAATAAGAACCGGTCTACGTTTTATTTAAAACTTGGTTAAGTTTAGGTTTTATTGGTATGTGACATCAGGGCACATTTAACGTACCTAATCAGGTAGCATCTAAAGACGGCTTATAAGACGGGTTATGATGCTTAATTTAATTACCTATAATAATTATGTTCCTGAAATTGGTACGTACCCTTTTCCGAGTATTTTCAGAACGACACATTGATTTGTGGACTAAACATACCTTATTTCCTTACAAAAAAATGGAAAAAGGAGAATAAACAACTTCACATCTCTCTATAAAAAAATATTTTCCTATAAAACAAATAGTTCACTCGAATAGAGTCGTGCCAACCGTATTGGCAGTGCAGCTCCAGCGCTGCATTTACACTAGGAGCACTACGGGCTAGTGTCCAAGCTCAGGACCGGTTTTACCTATGATGCAGGCAGCGCACTCACGCGCGTCTTTGGAGGCGCTCAGCGCCGCTCGCGATACTTCCGAAGAGCATTGTGAGCTTGCGCTCTCTTAAGGTGAGTTTAGACCAAACGAATTCTAACACATTCTAACCCCACTCTACCAAATTCTTTGTATGTACACAAAGAATTTGGTAGAGTGGGGTTAGAATGTGTTAGAATTCGTTTGGTCTAAATTCACCTTTAGATTCTGCGCCCCGAGCAAAACGCGTGACGATCGACTCCTTTCGCCTGCTAGAGGACCCCAGAGTGTTGATTGCATGCGGGCGCTACATGAGCTAGAACCGCCTCTGCTCAGGGTGGCGAATTCCCGGGGGCGGTAAAATTATATCAATATCAGTAATGGGGCGACATTTTTTACGGTACCCAGGGCGGTACTAAGAGAAACTGTACATCTCTTCCTAAGACTTCGCCCGGACAACAGTGCTATAAGAAAGAGATAACTATAAATGAAAATTGTATTTGCTGTACATAGTCTCTCGATAAAAGAAGCTTTGGGTTACTGGGTTACCAACATTCGGTTTGCTGTACATACTTAGCTACCCAAATACGGCTGACCGGACTACCTAATATTCTATTGAAATAAATTGGAGCGTCAGAGTGCCTTGATTGCTTGTCGAGTTGTCGCCCACGGCACAGCGGCCAAGCGATAGTAGGGGTGTTCACGGACAAAATATAACACGTGGCTGCAAATAATCATATAATTATCAATAAATGGTACAAAAATAAATAGAGTCTCGGCTCTATTACATCCCTCGCGGCCTATCGGCTCGGGTAGTGCAATACCGCCTCAACCGCAATGAAATGAAATGAAATGAAATGTAATGAAATAATTTATTTCTGTAAGTAGGCCTCAAGGGCTCTTTCACATGTCTGATTCTTTCTTTTTCAATGACCAAAGCATATGCGTTTCCCTGGTATCGGAGCAGGCATTCATCCCAAGGACTTCAATATCAGCACCAGCATGGGGGGTTATGCAACTGTCTTCCAAGCGGAGACATATGCCATAATCGCTTGTGCCCAGGAGAATACAGAAAGGCAAACCAATGGGAAGCACATCTATATGTATACTCAGAGATGTCAAGTGGCACTTAAAGCGCTGACGGCGCCGAACGTGGACTCCAGACACCAGTCCACTAGTACAATGGCATCTAAACTTTAAACAAACTTGGAAGGCATAACAAGGTGCAACTGGTATGGATCCCAGGGCACGAAGGCTTCGTCGGTAATGAAAATGCAGACGAACTGGCAAGAAAGGGCTTGCCAGATAAATTCGTAGGGCCTGAACCATGTGTGGGACTCTCACAGGGTACGATGAAAAACGACTGCCATCAAGGACCATGCCAAAAACCAGCACCAACAGGAGTTGAAGGGAATTGCGGGCCTTCATGGAAAGAGTCGACTCAAGTTGTTCCAACAAACTGTGGAAGTACAGCCGAAGGCAACTCAAACGCATAACTGGGGTGTTTACATGTCACTTCGGAGTCAAAGGACTCCTGGCCTAGTTGGGACTTTCTGAGAACACAGATTGTAGACTGTACGGCGAGGGAGCAGAGACAATGAAACACATAATTCTTGTGTGAATGTCACGCTCTCGCCAGACAAAGCATGAAGGAATTTGGCACGGGCTATCCAGAGCCAAATGAATTCCAAGCACTACCACTGGGTTCCATTCCATTACCTGATTGATGGAAGTGGCGGAGCAAGCTACTGCGTAGATGCGGTAAGGGGTAGTTACACAAAAGATGCCAAAGGTTTATTTGGTTAGTTACATTTCGGTCGCTCTTAAAATGAGCTACCTACAAACACAAACAGTTGGGCCATTCTCATTTTTGTGCACACAGCCACTACCATGCATGTCACTAACGGGGCTTTAATTGCTCTTTCTAATCGTTTGACCTAACTGTCATATTATCATGAATTCTTTTTATCATATGGATGAGTGAATTCATGACAGCATTATTTTTTTTTAACAGTTAGAAATAGTAATAAGGCCCACGGAAGTGACTGTGTGCACAAAAATGAGAATAACCCAGTTACTGTAGAATTTTAAAGTTTAGTTTCAAAAAAGTAAGTCTTTAAGAAAGGTACAATTAAATTTAATCGCGAATATTTTACCTAAACATCTCGGCAGGCTGTATTATTATTTGCACTGATGGCTGCGAGGCGGTGTTAGGCATTGTGTGCTATGGTCTAAGCTGAAACAAAATTTACACTTTAATTACTTAACTCAGACATACAGTGAGAATATTTCTCGAGTTTGGATTTGGAACCTGAACTATTCTTCTGCGTTGTTTTCCATGCACCGACTAGGTTATTTACTTACCGATATATCCGTATGCCAGTGGCGTGGCGTCAAATGTATTCTTAGTGAAGCCGGAGCAGATTTGAATTACTTTTTCTTCAGGAGTAGTAAATATTCCGGTCATATGCTTTAAAAAATAGGCAAATCGGTGGGAATCGGGTTCTATGGACGCCACGCATAGGGAATCATCGATGGCAGGTAAACAACGCAAACCGTATCCGTATAAATTAAGGTAATATATATATATATATATATATATATATATATATATATATATTACCTTAATTTATACGGATACGGTTTGCGTATATATATATATATATAGATTTATAGAAAATGATATACCTAAGTAGTAAGTACCTACGTCGGTGATAGTTTTCAGTCTGTGATCATTTAATTTCAAAATAGATTAGCTGGCAGACTAAATTAATGCACTATCAATACTGACTGTTAGTTCAGCTGGCAATTTAAATTCAAGCCAATCGGAACGTAAGAGTAGCGAAATAATTTTCGCGGGTTGAATGCAGGTAATACTTATTCGTCGTTGTTTATTTAGTATAATATCTCTTATGTGGATGTGAGATGTGTAGTTTTGTTACAATTAAACATTCTTAAGAACACGGGAGCGGCTAATTGAATGACGTCATATTCGGTGACCTTGACCTTTCAGAGACTGTCTCCCGGCAGTTTTGGGGTCCACAGACCATGCCTAACACGAAGGCCACGCTCTGTATTTTATGTTATTATAGGAATATTTAATGTTGTTGTAGACGTCGTTTAATGTAATTTAGTTTTAGATACTTGTACACTATCGTATTAGGTTAAGCCTGTAAAGATAGTAGTATGTTCTTTTAAATAAAAAAAATATTAATATTTGGTGCTGGTATCCGGATGTCAACTTTTCCCATAGAAGCATATCCGTAACTCGGCGCACTTAATATACAGGGTGGCCCATTTCGAGCGGTCAGTATGGGAAAGTCTAAAACTATAAGACATACGAAGATCTGTTCTTAGGAACCATGTCATCGATTTTAGGGACAAGAAAAATTAATTACCGATTATTAATATTATCCTAAATATTACAGGAAAAACAAAACGGTTTTCCTAACTTGCAGCGTTTTTTAGAAATTCACAAAAATCGTAAGATAACCTTATTTGCTTCTACTAAACTAACCGCGGCATATGTCGATGTATGGGGACAACAGTTTTACAAGAGCAAAGTTAAGTTTGTCCCACCATACAGTTTTTCTTGAAATATTCACGTATCTACTGACGAGTTTGTACGGAACCCTCGGTGCGCGAGTCCGACTCCCACTTAACCGGTTTTTTTTAATTCATTAGTGTCACTGGACTTTTACCGCGGAGGACTGTCGAGTGACTTCAACTTTTGATTCAATCATGTGTAGCCTTGATACCGTCTATCGTTTATAATAAAAGTTAACTGTGATCACCACCGCTTGCTGGAACACGAATGAAAAAAAAACCGCCGCTGTCGAAATGCTCTGAAATCGACCCTAATATTACCCTATAATTTAGTATTAAATTAAACCACTGTACCTACCTATTATTCAAATTTAAAACATACCGGTACTTATATTATTTTCACTCGATTTTTAGAATACAAATATTCAACACACGCCCTGCGTAAACGCAGCTCGAACTGAACTGATATGAATGAATGAAACAACATGCATGTCTGTGATACATACGAATGGACAGTGGAAATGTAAGAAGCCTTACGTCACATCACATACCTTATCATAATGTCCCTATTGCGCATCGTGTCGTGAGTTCGGAGAACATTATGATTTATAAATGACATCACTTATTTGAAACTTCCACTACTTAATACTTCATTAATTATTCATTTCATGAAATCAATCTAGGCGAGAACCGATCTAGGCGGGATACCAGTGGCAGACTAAGCGAGGGGCGGAGGGGGAGGCTAGAAGGGGCTCCTCTAAGGCATCGCATCGTCTTACGCCAGCAGGGGTCTCTCCAGCTGCGCCAGCCCGAAAAAACCGGTCAAAGCGAGTCGGACTCGCGCACCGAGGGTTCCGTACAAACTCGACAGTAGATACGTGAATAATTCAAGATAAACTGTATGGAGGAACAAGCTTAACTTTGCTCTTGAAAAACTGTTGTCCCCATACATCGACATTATTGTCGCGGTTAGTTTAGTAGGAGTAGGAGCAAATAAGTTCGATTTTTGCGAATTTCTAAAAAACGCTGCAAGTTAGCAAAACCGTTTTATTTTTCCCGTAATATTTAGGATGATATTAACAATCGGTAATTATTACAGATTTTTCTGTTCAGTAGGTAACTTCGGAGATAATTCAAATTCAAATAGTTTATCTCAGGCTTTAAGCCCATAAGTGTTAGTAACAAACATGAACTTAAAAATAGTGTTAGTTATATCACAAGACACAAAGAAAACAAACAAAACCTTATATTACATTAACGGATCTTCTGGATCCGAAATTAATATTATACTTAAATGTGAAAGTCTGTGAAGATGTTTAGATGTTTATTACTAAATAACGGGGTAACAACTGGATGGATCAAGCTGAAATTTGGCATGTAAGTAGACCAAGTCCTGGATTGAAATAAAGGATACTTTATAAAAATAGGGACAATA
Organism: Eudemis profundana; assembly: GCA_947034925.1. Lineage (NCBI taxonomy): Eukaryota > Metazoa > Arthropoda > Insecta > Lepidoptera > Tortricidae > Eudemis > Eudemis profundana. Next base: position 18,087,307 of record OX344796.1, on the reverse strand, counting down.
ACGGGAACAACGCGGGCGAAGCCGCGGGAAATTGCTAGTATATAATAATTATAATTACTACAAAATTACTCACCTAAAATCTATTCCTGACGTGCTTTAATATCTAACCGGGCCTTCAAGAAGAGGTCTTGATTATCCCGCCATCGCCGCCGAGATATGCAGCGTCTCCAGGAAAAAACCTGCCCTTTTTCCAATCTCTATTCCCTGAATAGTTGGAGCTCACCTTTATCAAATTGTACAAATTCTGAGGTATTCACCAAAAACTTTGATCTGCGAGTTAGAATTTCTACCTACAACTGATTAAACATTAATTTTAGTTAAATTCGTATTCCGCAAATTTCTACGATTTCCTTTCCTTTTATAATTAAAACACAAAAATATGGAACCTAAATATAAGCCAATATAAGAAGTCAAATGTGACGTTTTCAGGCAAAAAGTACCACTTTCCCGCTAGCCTATTGCCTCAACCTCAACTCCCGTGAACCTACCTATATCTGCCATTCCATAATATATTAGGTACCTAATAAATTACTTGTTTGAGCTAAGTTTACACTTTACACACTATCCCTATTTGTGATTGTGACATCAAGCTGTGAAAAAAAAGACCTGTTTTGTTATTGATTGGTGAATCATGATAAGGTAAATAATATGGTATGTCTAGAATTTGGTTTATTTTTTCTGGAATTAGTCACGACCTCATTGGCAAGTATGACCTTCCTTTCCTACCTATTAAGAAAATATCCGGTCAAGCGCGAGTCGGACTCGCCCACCGAAAATTCCGTACAAACTTGTAGTATGGAAATAGCTCAAGGTATACTGTATTAAGACAAATTTAGCTTTGCTGTTGGATAACTGTTGTCCCCATACATACATTATGTCGCGGTTCGTTTAGTAACTGACAAAATAAGTTTTTTGAATTTCTAAAAAACTATGCAAGTTAACAAAAACATTATATTTTTCCTGCAATATTCAGGATGATATTAATAATCGGTATTTATTACACATACTTCTGTTGAATAACTTCGGAGATAATAGGCATTACATTACTATTTTTTGAGATATAAAGCGTTTCCACAAACAAAGCCGTTCCAGAGATACAAACGGTGTACGCTAGCTTGACGCCCGGTAGCGTACACCGTGAACATGCCTTATATTTCGATAAGTTTAAGGGTACTATTTTTTTCACCTAGGTATTTCGTCGGTACTATTTATTGGCTGCATCAGATTCCGAATATCTTTACGGTGTACGCTATCTTGACGGACACAAAATTTTCGGTGATTTGTACCAGGCGGGCGACCCTACAGGGGTCTAATTACGTAATGACGAAAAGGAAAATGATGGTCATAGCGCTGTACCCCTAGCATAACTGGCCGCGAGTTCGCTTGTCGCGCGACAGAGTATGATCTGTCACTGTCACACTATATTAAGTGGCAAGAAATAGGTAGTATTTGTCGCGCGACAAAGTGTCGCGTGTCACAGTTGTGCTAGAGGTACTGGCACCGGCGGTCCAAACTCGCGGGTATAATCGAATGTATCGAAAAAATTACGAGAACCGGTGTGGCTTACAGACCGCCATACCGACGAAAACGCGTTAATAAAAATTAAACCATTTGTACCAAGCTAATTTTTGCACAGCTAATAATCGTCGAGTCGTCGAGAGACCATGCCATACTTTTCCGACGGGGCCAAGTGGCCATACCGCCGCCGCAAAGGACTAGTTTTTTTTTGTTTTACTATACGATTGCGACCCATTTCACTATCCTGGTCCATTAACTAGAGGTGAGGTATCTGTCAGCGAGGCTACTTCCACGGTATACGGTAGTTTTTCTTCCTATACAAAAGGTACATCGGGAGCGCGCATGTGTGCGCGCCGTGTACGGACGCACCACAGGCAAGCATTTGCGACTGCGCGCGACTGCCACAGTATGGCGTTCACTCACACAGACGCGCGTCGTGCGTCTGTGTAAATACGTGTCGCGCGCTCCTAAACGGCCGAAGTCGTACTACTTGGTTGTCTTTATACTTTGCTACTTCCGGCTATTTATTATAAGGTCCTTGCCCATACCCCATACCTTACGTTGATATCAAACTTTTTTAAGAGGAAACAGTAAGGCCGAGAGAATTGAAAATTAGGTATTTGTAAAATGTGTCGCTGTCCCGCACTGCCCGCCTCTCCCCCACAGAGCGCGATAGAGACAACTGCAGCTTGTTCCGAAAATACCTTTTAAAATTTCATGAAAACAACGTTTCGTAGTCCCCTGATTTCTTCCCCAAAACTTAACCTATTTAACTAATTTTTCATTAAACATTAAAGAAAGGCTTTGGCCGTGTTCCTATGTTTTCCCTTTTTTTTAATAATCTAGTCAAATTTGTTTTCTAGATGTGTGAACACAGCGGAAAATCTGGCATTTTTTTTAGGTTTTTGAAGGTTAATATCTCTTTTGAGAATCAATTTATCGTAAAAAGGAAAACATAGAAACATATCAATAGTAGCCATAGATTTTTGGACAAAAAATTATTGCTCTACTGGCATTAATCCAGGGAGGAAACAGGGGACTACGTTTGTATGGAAAAACTGCCCTCCTGTTTCCTCTTAATAAGGGTAACGGTAAACGGAAAAAACAATGCAGTCTTATAATAATAAGCTTTATTTTCGAAACACACACATGTGACGTTCCTAGGCAAAAGATACTTGTCAACAAAGACCCATTAACATATTACTTGTATAAAGATGTAAACAAATATCATCTTTATTGACAAGCGACAATTTGATGCCTTTTGCCCGGGAATGTCACAAATATATATTCTAGAGTTCATTATGTACAAGTTACGAATACAAGAGAATCCCACATTTTATGTGATGTTATCATTGCACATTTATTAGCGAATGCCTGATTTATCTCTAGAGTGATGACGAAGCCTTATCGAGAACATAATGTGATGTTTATTAAAGCTTTTGTTCAGTAACAATGCCGAATAACTGCAATATGTCTTGTACAGTGAATGGGAAAATCGGCCAAATAGGTAAGTCACGGTCACTTTTCAAAGATTTTTTTTTTATGTTAGTCGGCTGATCCGAAGACGCTCATACACATTATTATTGAATTTGTGGTGTCAATCATAATAAAACGGATCTCATGTTATCAACATAATTATTTCAACAATATTAAACGTTTTGGTAAAAGTACAATCCAACAAATCTCTTATAAATACACATATTATCCTCTATTAACTCAGAATAACATAAGAACATAACCAAACAGCTTCACCTCAGTACAATAATCTCTCGACAACACTCCGGCTCTGATAATACTTCTCATCTCCATCGTCACCTTATTCTTATGCGTCCCTACCTCACGAACCAATCTTAAACCAAACTTCATGTGTAATATTCACCCTGTATAATTCGCGAGCCAAAAGAAGCGAACAGTAATACTAAACAAATATCACACTAATTTTCAATGAGATGAAAGATTTTTTAAATAGCATGTTAGAAACTGTGATTGAAGTTAGTAAAAAAATATCTTGCTGTGACAGACGGACAGACAGACAGAGTCGCACCAAAGGGTTCCTTTTTTACCATTTCGGTACGGAACCCTAATAAACCTTTTTTGTGTAATAGTTATGTGTACTATTTGGTTTTTAATAGCTACATTTAGCCATCGTATATTCAGGCATATCAATTTCTCAATTAGTCCGCCAGGGAAAATAAAAATAACGTGGCACAACATTTCTAGTGACATAGAAATGGGACAGCTACAGTATTTCCCGAGTCATTTTTTTTTCTCTCAGATCTTACTATTTTACAAACGCTAGTCACAAAAGAAATACATTAGATATTGTATATTATACAGGTACAGTATTTACAAGATCGACATCCATCGCACGGTCATGATACTTAAATTCTATTGTGATTTTAAGTTACAGAATATCTGCTTTTTAACTAATATTAATTAATTTCCATAGACTTCAGAACGTTAAAGATCACCCAAACAGTTTTGCTGAGAGTTTTACTTTCAAACAAAAATTATAATTACATTCAAAATAAAATGATTTATTTCACACCTTTCTGTTACAATATCAAACGGGTAGCTAAAACATATCAAAGTTTTACAAACAGACATATTTATATAAAAAAGAGTTATTACAACATGCTTAAGCATGCATCTTAAGATAATTGTCTCGTATTCATAATTTTTGAACGATCACGATACGATTTCGCCCACAATTATATATGATCTAATTCTCAATCATTGTAGATTACTTAGATCCAAAATGGTTCTTATACACCAAACTGATTTAATCCGATTGACTATAAAGCCTATTTTATCTGTTAAAAAAAAAGGCACTTGTTCGTGTTGATATTAAGACAGTATTTCATCATTCATCACACATAAATACAATTACAAAACACAAAACGCCATTCCACTTACTAAGTTCACTATAACTAAAGCACAGTTTCACTTTTCCGCGAAGCTAACAGCCTCACGAAATAACAACTTATAAAACACAGTTTACAAGGTAATTTTTTTCACAAGGCATCACTTTGTCAACAGTCTATTCATATTGTATTAGCACTAGGGGTTCGAATTTAATCGTCTGGCTTTAAAAAGTATTTCGCATTTGAAAAACGTGACTTGTGAATTCCGGCTTCGGTTTACTGGCACTGATTACAAACAAACCCAAGGAGCAAAGTCAAGCAAATAAAAATAACATTTTATAGAGATTGCTCCGCGGTCTTTGGATATTCAGTTCAGTAAAAGTTGTCCCCTCGACACTGGTCGATTTCGTCATGCCTTCACTAAGACTGATCTCGCTTTCACACGATTTAGTAGTCACACTATGGTGTTGCTTAGACTTTCGTATGGCCTCTTCGCTGTCGTACTAAGTTTGCAGGCGGTCACGATATGAGCGCGTGTGCTGCTTACATGTGTGGCCTAAAAATAGAAATGATTGCACATTTACTGACTGTATTAATCTTAAAACTGATGACAATTTATTTGTTGGAAAATCCCAATTTTCCTGTTTATTTAGTATACATACATGGTCGGTATCAGGTCGCTGGTGGAGAGCTGTCGCAGGCTGTCGGAGAGCTCGGGGCCGGGCGGGCCAAGCGTGGCGATGATGCCCGACAGGTCGGCCGAGTTGAACCCCAGGCTGTCGCCTTCCATCGGCTGCGGCACATTTTGCTACCAGAACAAAGACCAAGCCATTCATTATCGTTACATTAACCTGTACGGTCGATTCATAAGAGCTGGCGCGGATTTAATATGAAATAAGCACTGGCTGCATACAAAATCCGCGCCAGCTCTTGTGAATAGACCTGTAGATGGCTTTTAGTAGGTATAACATAAATTTATGAACATGACTCGGGTAAAGTAAGCTTCAGATTCAATAAAATTTCAGCTCTCTGTGATGATGGGAACCCGTGCCGACTTGGCTTCAAAGTTAGTATGCAGATTTGCTTTCTGGGACACCCTACTGCCTCTACATCAGAACGATAGGGGATAGGTCCAATGCAACTCACCATCGGCATTGGTTGCATAGGTGGCGTGGGCGATGTGAGGTGCATGGGAGATTGCTGGTGCATGGGCGACGGCTGGTGCATGGGCGACGGCTGGTGCATGGGCGACGGCTGGTGCATAGGCGATGACTGGTGCATGGGTGACACGCCGCCCGCCATGGGAGTCATTTGGACCAGCCCCGGCGTCATGGACATATTGGAGCCACCCGGCTGCATGTTTTGCTGCATGCCAATTGGTGAGAGCCGATGTGCTGGCGACATAGCCTGCATAAAGGATTCATCATCTGATGACGTCTAATGGAACTTATTATCTCGAAAACTAAAATAACATCCAAACTTCGTAGATTTTAAATGAGTTTTTACGAATTTTGACTTTTAAATATTAGACACTCTGTAGTGAGTGCAGTTAGGAAGTGTAATTTCAAAAAATCCTTATACATAGCTAAATATCTCTATTGTAGAATATAAGTTCTCAATTTCATGCGGGATGTACAATTTTTATTATGAAATAAATACTTAGACCTCTAATGAAGTCATAGATTTGAATCCATGACTTCGTTAGAGGCCAAGTAAAACTATGGCAAGATATTTTTACTCTAATGTGAATGACCTTCGTTTTTAAGCAGATTAGAAGTAGTCATTGACTACTTTTAATCTGTTTAAAAACTAACAAGATAACCTCAGCAAGCTTGCGTTACTATCTCTATAATTTCAGATCTTAATTAAAAAAATAAGTAATTATTTATTGATATCCGTTCAGAGGGGTCAGAGGGCAGTTCTGCTTGATAATAGAATTTAAAACCGGTCAAGTGCGAGTCGGACTGGCGCACCGAGGGTTTCGTACAAACTCATTAGTGGATACATGAATAGTTCAAGAAAAACTGTATGGCGATTAGTTTAGTAGGAGCAAATAATGTGTTACGATTTGTGCTAATTTCTCAAAAACGGTGCAAGTTAGGAAAACCGTTATATTTTTCCTGTAATATTTAGGATGACATTAATAATTGGTAATTATTACAGATTCAGTAACTTGGAAGATAATAGGGAGGGAATGGTTTTTTTAAACGTTTTTTCGTCATAAAACAAAAACTACTTACTTATTTAAGAAAAAAACAAAAACGGTGGTTTAATCTACAAATCAAGCCCTTTCATTTGATATCCCACTCGATATAATAGCCTTACTTTCAATTTTCAAAGACCCATTACGGACTCCTTTAAAAAAAGTTACAAGATTTTTTTTTACATACTATAGGCTCGGGTTAGCTACTTTTAATACTATTCCAAATTTCAAATCGATAGCAGTAGTTTCTGAGATATCTGGCTGTGACGTGACAGACGGACAGACCGACGGACAGAGTCGCACCATAAGGGTTCCTTGTTTACCATTTTGGTACGGAACCCAAAAAATGATTTACTATAAAAATGATTTACTATATACCAACTAGAAATTGAAAGTTTTTGGTAATCTATCTTCTCTATATACATAAAACGAACTCGGGTTAGTTACACCATTTACCATATTATTTATTTATTTGAAACCGCAATGTATTGCGATGTTTTTTGTTTGTAGCGTGACAAGAGACGTCAATTAGACTGATGTTAATGTACATTGAAAATACTATTTAATTTGTATGAAAAAGATAAAATCTAAAGATAACATAATTTTTAAAAGTTGTTGAACGAAAATTTTATTATTTGATGAGTAGAATGAATCTACGTTTTAATTATTTGCTCCTGTTACAGGCAACATCCGTATAACTCAAGAACGGGCGGCTCGATTTTTATAATTTTAGGTTTGTCTCTGCCCCGAATAACAGAATAACTATTAAAACATCAGAAAAACATAAAATTCTGAGGCGGAACGAAATTGGCCGGGACAGCTAGTAGCAAATAAAATTTAAACAAAAGCTTCTGCTGCTAGAGTGGTTAATCATACATTGATGGTAGAACAAGTCAATGAGTTCATGCTGGAAATTGCACAAAGCGATAAAAAGAGGTGTCTGAAAAAAGTATCTAAATAACAGTAAGATAGACGTACCTGCATGTTGGGCGAAATCGCCTGTAGATTGGGAGACATCGACTGCAGGGTGGGCGACACAGCGAGGTTGGGCGACACGGCGAGGTTGGGCGCCGGGGAGGTGTGCCCGAAATTCTGGGGGCCCCAGTAGCCCCGGTTGTCGGGCAGGAACGGGTTCGTACTTGGCACCGATAGGTTGCTCGCTTCGGGCATCCACTGTTGTAAAGGAATACAGTTAGTTATTGTCTTCTTATCAAAGTTCTTCCAAGAATTCGCCCATATTGTATTGTATAGATTTTGCTTTACACAAAATGTTACCAGCTCGAAACTATTGTCATTATGATCTAGTACTCTAAAATCAAACACAAACGTATGTCAGGGGTAATCGACATTATTTTGTTTCGGCTGCATCATAGTAAAAACTGACTCATTATTGTAAGGGTAATTTCCTTCCATTATTTTCGATCAATACTAATCGAATCGATCTTGGCTGAAACAGTTATTGATCGTCGTGTTTGATGGCCTCGCTTCAAGACTTAAGCGTGACACTCTCGCCATGACCGAGAGTTCATAACCTTCTTAGTAAATTCACTAAGTATGCAATTACACTGAGCCGAAAAATGCGACACACCTGGTACCGGTCGGTGGGCTCGTGGTACTGCGGGGGCGGGTAGTGCGGGCTGCCCACGCCCATCGGCGGGCTGTGGATCTGCAGTCCCGGACTCGCGTCTGCCAAAGTAAATGTAATACTCTCAGAATATTGTAAGCTATCCATTTCGAAAAAAAGTAGTATAATTCGCTACCTCGCTTAATTTTTTTACAAATTCGTCATAGCCCAGAAATATTATAAGATTCTTTTAACAAATCTCCTCAAATCGATGACAGATTTTGATATAAATCACTAGCATTTACCTGCGGCTTCGCCTGTGTTATCCCGTTTTTGTCCTAGGGGAACTCTAGGACCCTGAAATTTCAGGGATATATAGGGCTCAATAAGACCTATGTATATTCTCAATTTGAACGTGTAGTTTAAGAACTATTGCATGTCAAAGTTCCTTAGTTTCCTTGGTTTTTAGTCGGTGGAAATCGAGTTCTGTTGATACCCCCCCGGTACTGACTTGGTTTAACTTTACATGTCAAAACTTTTTTGTTGTAGGAGAACTGCGTTGCGAGACTTGCATCTTTTTACATGTAATGTTTTTGATGGGATACATTATACCGTACCGCTTATATCTAAGAAAAAAACATGTCCACTTACCTCTAGGTTCTGTTTTAATAGCAGAGTCGTGGACGAATGCCCCTGAAAAACGAATTACCGTTAGCACGAATAGGTTTCTTCATTAGAAACATTTTAACTACACAATAGGGTATTTGACAACAATCAAAATAAATTAATTAACTCTAACCAGCAAATTACGCTTCCAAAACAGCCCGGATAAAATCATTCAAACTTATTTTCGTGCCATCAACGATTTTACAATGACGAAAACTAAACATAAGGCACCATGTTGAGCATGACGTCACAAGCACGTCACAAGATAGTATTTCATACTAAACTGCATACTTTCGGAGCGTTTTGACACTTCATAAAAAGAAGCTGATTTGAACTGTCATCAAGTAGCCTATTATACAAATATATTACCGGTTAGCATAATGCATAAGGTTTTCATTTTCAATGCACACCGCATATGCTCTCCGCTTTGATGTCGCTGAAGTTAATACTAAGCTAACGGAAAACCAAAATAAAGCTCTGCACACTACGCAAATCAAAAGTAGGTATACAAAAATAATTATAAACTAAAATTAAGAAAATCGGGGTTGCTTGTATTGAATTGTCAATCAATTAATTATCTTAAAACTGGTTGTGTTTTGAGCAGCGTAATGTTGGACGAACCTAAATTAACACCCATGCTGATTATCCTAAAGGAAAACACCTAAAGGCAAAGTGTTCTAAGACAGTTAGTGAATAAAACTTAAAATTATTTACAAAAGTATAAAAATACATGCATATTAAACGTCGAACTCAGTAATGCGTACACTACAAGCTAATATAAATATGTGTGAAAATAATACAACTTTTCAATTTTACTATTAGAAAATATCGTTACACAAGGAAAACAAATTTGTGCGTTTATAAATGCGTAAACAGTGGAACATTTTCCACGACGGCAATTTAAAATACAATGTAATATTTAAATTTATATTAAAAAAGAAACATGCATAAAAGTAAATTTCCTTTATGTAACGAGTATTTTTTCGCATATCAAACACAACCATGCCACAAAACAACATCGTACCTTTTCAGTTTTAGGAAAAAATGGCTGTGCGAGGAAAAAAAACACTTTGTATTTTATTAGCGTATTAATTAATGGTTGTCATATCAATCAAGCTTGTGTACCAAAAAATATATCGTTATAAAAGTGTAAAAACTATAGGTATAGGACCACAAAATTATAGTATCGTACTTATATAGCTTTGCAGCCTGGTTCAAATATTGCCACATTTCATATTGTAAATTCATCTAAAAAAAATACTTTTTAACGCTATCTATTTCAATTTTTTTAGATGTTTTGTATGAAAGATATTAAACATATTATATAATTATATATGTACATGTTTAGGTACTTCAATTTAATTTAACATTAAATTGCACGGTCCTAATTAAACGTGCTCTTATATCAAAAAGACTTTACTCGGGATGATATGCGTAAAAGCGTTTGGGTGATACTTATTTTTCCTCAGTTTAACTGGGATCTATTGTTAACACTGCATCGAAGATCTATTATCATCTTCCCGGACTTACGAGTATACCTGAATACAGTTATAGTATATCGTCGCACCCATGGTAACTCACGAATCTACCACTTTGAGAGTTTCGCAAATTCGATCGTAATCTGTATAGGTTTAGGTCTAAAATCCAAGTTCAGCAAAATTGCACATTCGCAAGTTTAGCATGAGTGCGATGCGATATGGTTGTCTGGTTAAATACTTTTATTTGCAATGAGGACTTCTTCAAGTATAGGTTTCGCTAGAAATCCATCCAGTTTTACCGGTGGTGCCGTTACAAAACTCAAAATTAGTGTCAAACCAATCAACCAAATGATGTCGTTTTACAATGGAAAATTAAACAGTTGAAAGGATCTCTAAGAAAGACTCAATTATTGACACAGCGCCACGAAGTCTTACATTGTAAAAGTGGCAGTTCAGCACAGCTAGCACAATGGCCGCGACAAGAAACGACCAATGGGAACGTGGATCTGTAATGTACACGTGTTCTCATTGGCTGCTACATGTCGCGTGCATCTTGCAATAGCAGTTGTGAAACGGATAAGCGTATATAATACATATATTTTATATAAAATATTGGATATAAATATATTACTATAAACATTTTAATAAAACATTAACTTTCCTCGGTACTTACATTTTTTTTGATATTATGCAATGATAACGTTGTTTGACAACACATCAACGTTGAATAAATTGCTTTGATAAATTTACTCAATATCATATCCATACGGATATGTATCCTATAGTCGGAAAATTCCCAATTATCAAAATTTATTTATATGAGATATGTATGATAAATACGACGAAAATATACTATAGTTCATTGAGAAAACACTGCCTTCCAAATGATACAGTTAGAACAACGATAGTGAAACATGTAGTCATTGTTCTAAAATGATTTGTGGTACTTGACAATTGACAGTGGCAAAACGATAGCGAACCATTTAGAATTACAAGTAGTTAGCAGCACACATATCTACATTAGCTTATAAATAGTGTAATTGATTTTGTACTTGTAACACCGAACTGCAGAGTGCAACACTATGCGATCATAGTGGCTCTTAGCTCTAACTTCGAGTATTGAGGCCGTTGCAGTGTAGGGAACGGCACTCAAAACATGTCTCATACAGAATATAAGTATAAAATAAACTGTCTCATAACTAACAAGAAAAGGCGAAATAATATCGTGCCAGGGCAGTGCACAGATGCCGTTGATGTTGTTGTGTTCATGTATCGATTCCAGTGATTCTGTATGAGACCCTGTGTATATCTTTCGTGACGTATGTAGCATTTGTGGCACTACCGCTTATAAGGGACGGCAAATAACGGTTCTCACAATATAATAGTGATCACTATTAAACAGACTTACGATAACAAGAGTCACGAAAAAAGTACATAACTTTAAAATATCTCAAAAACAAAACGTAACGGAATAAAAATTAAAAAATCAACGTTGAAAATAACTAAGTTTTTCGATTATTTAAAACAAAATGCACAACACAACACTCGGCGCCCCGCCAGAAATCTACATGTGTACCCCCAGATTTCTAACACGAACCAATTTAATAAATAAAACAGAGATAAGATAATGACAAACTCACATTAACAACAAATAAATAAAAACACCTACTACAATAAACACTTAAATAATGGTACATTTATGTTAGTAACACCACCACCATTGTTTTAAATTATCTTTTTAAATTAGGCTAAGTGTAAACTCGTGTATTACACCATTTATTACAGAATTATAAATAATATTAGATAATAATAAATAATAATCGTAAGCACTAGCTTGCGATAAGGGATGTTTCTACACAATTTAACATCTGTCCCGGGAAGGAAGCGGGATTTTGCACCCGTATAGCGGGCAGTAAGAGCTACTTTCGGCCCGGGCAGACATAAAACGGTGTTTCATGCAGCACAATAATATTATAAAACGAAGTGACAACATCCATTACACTCAGTTGTCAAATATGGTGGGATGCAATTAAACGTTCGGACGATCAGAGGTATTCCTTTCTCACTCTAACGTGTTACTGTTAGCGTGAAAACTTCGCATGACACTTTTACTGTCGTAACACCCCTGGTGTGTTCATGATGCGTTCTAGGCTGGCAGCGAATGTATCATCGCTCATTAATTTTGACATATTTGCCGCGGGATATTGTACACATAGAAACATTATCGAATACACTTAAAGGTACACATTTATAAAAATAAGACATATGCTGCATTCATATAATCCCAACCCAACCCATATTAATATATTTATTAAAAATACACGATTAATGCGAGCAATAGTAGCGAGCGTTTAAGGAATTTTGTACGTTAGACATTTAGATTTTCAAAATTTTGTTTTTAGGAATTTCGTACGTAGGAATTTTAATTTTCGAAATTTTGCTACGCACCCTCTGCAGACCCTAGTCATTATAGCCACATCATTACTTGAGTCACGGTAAAGATTCGTGGTGGTATTTCATTCGTTACCTGTGTAAGAAGAATGAAACGCCAACATAAATCTTCGCGTTATCGCGATGAGTTAGGCTGAACGGAAGAACTAAATTGTAAATATTTAATCGTGTATTTCTTCTGTAAATTGTACATACAATGTGTAATCGTAAGTATAGGTAGTTCCACGAGAGTTGAGGTGAATGATTACACACACAGCTACATGAAGTACTCATTGCAAAAAAGTGAATGAATGAAATGAATGAGTGAGTAAATAAACACAAGGCTATAGTTTAAACAAACTTTTTGGTCTATCTTGCAATTCACTGTTGAACTTGCTATCGGTACGAAAAAAGAACAGTAATTTCAAAATCCCGCTGTCATTACATGACAGTGTTGTTGTGTGCGTGGCCTCAACTCTCGTGAAACTACCTATATGAGATAAGTTAAATTAAGCTGTATTTGAAATACTTACATCTAGTAATATAATCTTCCCAGGTCCCTTTGGGAACGTGGTAAGAGAAAATGAATATAAAATATTAATGTCTTAAGGTTAACACATTATATTCGATAACATCAACTACTGGCCTTATGATCGCAGAGGATTATATCTAACATCATTGTATTCCTTTGGAAAATATGATATCCTGACAGCCAATAGTTGAGTGTTGGAATTATAGAAGGAAACAACCCAGTAGTTTGGCACTTACATACATCTGTCAAACCTTTGTTACTAACTATAGAGGCGCCAATATCAGGTTGTTTACCCTATAAGATAAAAGAATATCCCATCACCTGCAATAAATAATGAAATACAATACAAAACTTACTGTCTTGCTTGTACGTAGTTTGCAAGAAAGAATCTATACTCTGCGCCGTCTTCCGCTTTTTTTTACTTAAATAATCCGAATCTAGAACATAGTAAGGAAAACATTATTAACACACTACACATCACATTATACATAGAATTTTGTCTGTCAGCGGCTGACGGGTTTCATCACAATGAGAAAGTTTCCATTAATAGGCATGCAATGAAATTGTAGCTTCTTATCATTAAGTCTGTATGGACAATAAATAAACAACAAACCTCGAGGCTTGATAAATTGATAAAATTATTTTCTCAACAATTGAGTTAAATTTGGCGGCTGCTTTTAAGTAAACCGCCATAATAAAGGGCTTAGAAAAGCGCGTTAATAATATGCAATTGCAAAGACGCTATTGCTTAAAATTTAATGATTATTGTAGCTAGTCACTTGTCATATTTTATCATACCTATAGCATAGTTTTTATATGCATAAAAACTATTAAAAAGCTTGTGAATTCAAGCTTATATATAAAATTTCTAATCGAAGTAAAAAATACTAGAAAAATTTGGCTAAGTACGGGGCGGACTAGAATTATTAAAGTCTGAGATAAATATCCAGAGGCCTATTGAATAATCAAGTACAAGCTGAGAATATTAGTAGAACACAATACGAGACCACTAATAATACCTGTACTTAATTTATGGAATTGACCGCTGTTTAAAGGTATCAGAAAATGATATCAAAATTTCAAATGTCTAAGCATTTTGAGTAATCTCAGTTTTGAAATTTGCTGCCATCTACCGGCGAGTAGTAGCAGCTCGTTTCGTCAAATTCTGATACAGTCGCGTGTGGAGCAACCGCCATATACAACGCGTAGTGTTCGGCGTCAGTCAAATCTAAGTCGTCCTGTAGTTTTTTGAACTGAGAAGCGTCTAAGGCTAGGACGCTTTCAGCCACAAGGATTGTGTCGCCATCAGTCGGAGGCAGGGGCGCTAGGCTGGCCGGCCGGGACAGAAGAGTCTGAGAGGTGGATTTTTCGTTTTCGTCCCCATGTAGCGAGATGTGGGTGATGCTGTCAGCGTAACTAAGGCCCGTGCCAGACGCGTTATCTTTCAGAGACGTGTGGGACACAGAGGATTTAAATTTGGACGGTCGCTGACCCGACACACTGCTGACCGAGCGACCTACCGGTTTACTCTTCTTGGTCGCTTTACCTTCAGACTTAATACTGGGAGCGGGGGACTTTTCCTTTCGTCTGAACAGACGAGAAAGGAAGGAACGTTTTTTAGGCGCAGGTGGCAGCGCCGGCTCGCTCCTAGCCACAGAAAGTTCCGTGCGGCTGGTATCTAAGTTGCGCGTTACAGGCAACTGCCGACCCGGCTTCAGAAAACTGTTAACGGAAGTCTGGGAAGTCTTGAAGCCTTCCACCGAGGGGGTTTTGCGGACACGTTTGGGGGGTAAGGGGGGAGCGCGCTCGTCGTCAGTGTCACGTTTGAGCGGCGCGAACTCTATTATGGGACCGCGGTAAGTCTGCACTTGAACGTCTTCGTACTGCTCCGGTTCGGAGATCAGGACAGGGTTCCTAAATGCGAGCTGAAGGCTGGTGTAAGTGCCGGCGTCGTTAAAGTCGTCGGCGTCCTCGCTTTCGTTAGCGATGTGCTGTAAGCGGGTACGATTCTCGGTATAGATTTCGTCTAGCTCCGCGACTTGGTCTAGGAGTTCGTCGAGGCTCTTTTCGTTGTCGACGGGCTCGGAAGCATTGCCGTTGAGTTCGGCAATGTTGGCCTCGCCGCTCTCGTCGGACCCGCTGACGCTGTCGCTGGAGGAGCTGACTTGTTTGTCGTTGTTGTTGTTGTTGTTGTCGATGCGGTCGGCGAGCAGCAACGACAGAACGGCGCGGTCGGGGAGGGCCTTGCGCGCGGTACCTGCGTAGTCCGGCGTGTACTCGAAGTCGACGGGCACACTGCGGGCGCTGTCCGACACTCGCTTGAGAAAGATCTTCACCTGCAAACAAAAACAGAGGTGCAATGATTTCAAAAGTAAGGATAGGCCCATCCGAACAGTTGGGAACTATTTTCCCCATAACAAAAAATGCAGGTATAAAGACCAGCTGTGCAGTGCACGCGCCGCGTGTCGCACTGCCGACTGGCACTGATTTGGCGGTATTTTTACCGCCAAAGAGTTGGAACCGTCTGCACGCTTAGCCCTGTCCTTTGTATACCTACGTTAATGCAAAGGTAAGTTTGTTTAATGATCACTTTGCCATAATGCATCTACTCTGATAACTACTCATTTTAACTGAGTTCAAAGAAAACGAGGTTATCAATTCGACCCGTATGTATGTAATATTGTCAGAATTGCACAGTTTTTAGATATGTTACTCTATATACCAGCTTCTAAACGTGTGTGCCAAATTTCGTAACTGCATGAGTATCGCGCATATCTCAAAAACTATAAGTCGGATTGCAAAAAGTATGTTTTAGTTGGATTAGGTATAGTCTAACTTAGGCAACTGTGCAAATTTCAACAAAATCGGTTCATTCGTTTTTGAGATAGAGGGTTATGTTATGTGTGTATCAGTCACTAGGAAAAGCTGTACTTAACAGCACAATTCGATTGTACTTACTTTGTATTGAAATTAAGAAATAAAAAAATCATAGGGAATATGCATGAATTTTATTACCGCATTTCTTAACAAAATATGAAAATACCGTAAAAAAGATGCCATAAAGTAAAAATAAAATTAAAATCGGCCGAGAAATACATTCTAAAGCACTAATTAGACAGCGATTAGACGGAGATATCCGATATGGATTATGACGTCACAGTACACGGCCACCGCACCATACAAACTCCATACTATATTGTTCTGCTAGAAAGAGATAGAAATAAATCTTTGATGGCTTATATCTTGTTTATTATTATAGCTTTTCGAATTTTTTTTTCTGTAATGACAGCGACTTTATTCACAAATATAATTTTAACTCGCAAAAAAATAAGTTTGTTAAGGTTTCCTTTGCCAGCGACCAAAGTAGCCAAATATATCAGGATGGCATATATATCCTTATACGTGTGTGTGTTACGATATATTCGGCTACTTTGACTGCAACTAACTATATTATGCTGACCGTGTACGGAAGGAAGGAAAGCAGGAAGTTAAAGAGCTGGCTCTCGACATGGCCAGAAGGAGAGAACTGTCCGCTCCGTTAACTTCAACGATAGTATGACTTTAATTTGACGACCGGTTTAGCCTAGTGGTTAGTGACTCTGCCTACGAAGCTGGCGGACCTGGGTTCGAATCCCGGTAAGAGCAAATATTTGTATCATTTGTGTGATAATATTTGTTTCTGAGTCTCTGATATTTTCTACGTATTTCAGTATTTGTATCTATTAAATATATCGTCGTCTAGTATCCATAACACAAGCCTTATTGAGCTTACTATGGGACTAGTTCGATTTGTGTAAGATTGTCCCCTAATATTCATTTAAATAAAAAAGATAAAAGTTACCTTGACGTGTTCCATACAAGTGGGGTCGCGGTAGGCCGGCGCCTGGAAGGCGATGGCGACTTGTTTATGCACCAGCACGATGTTGGCCGGCGCCTCCCACACCGAGCCGTCTTCGAAGCCCTGGCTGAACACCACCTCCACGTCGTCGCGGGTCACCTGGACAACCAAGTTCAATGTAGGCACGTAATATCGTCGACCATAGGTTTAACGACGTAAAATCCGAACCTGAGAAGCATAACACTGCAAGTGCCTCCATAGCCGAGAAGCACAACACTGTAAGTACATGTTTGTAACATAGCACATACAGTGTTTTGCTCCTCAGGTACACGGGCACTTACAGTGTTATGCTTCTCAGGTACGGAAATAAGCGCATATCTGTCGTCGAGTTGAGGAAAATTAGTCCGCGTTAACCTAATGATGCTTTTCAGAAATCATAGTGGTGAATGATCGTTTTGGCAGTAGATGTCAAAAGCTACTCTCATCTATGAGAGGACGTATATAGACTGAAGATGTTGATGATGATGATGACTGAACTTCGGGGTAAAATTATGCATAATGTGTGGTTCTTATCCGCGTTTCACTTTCCTGGTCGCATTATTAACTATTTCCTTGTAGATTAGGATGACCATTTCGAGTTATGTTCTAAAAGTCCTGGAGAATTGTTAATAATGCGACCAGGAAGGTAAAATCAGTTGAAATGTGTGTTAGATTAGAAGTAGCGTCACTACGAAATAAATAATATTTGGTAGAATCCATTTTCGGGCTTGAATATCTTATGTAGATATACACAAAAAATGTATTTGTGATATTTATCGACTGTAGGTTTAATTGGCGTAAGGGACATTGCTTTGCCAATGCTTTATGCAGCACGGTGGCGTAAGGTATTTTTGACTTTTGAGTAGGTTTCAAAATCCACCAATCACATGACTAGATTTTGACATAATATGTTGCGACGAAAAGTTTTTTGACAATATATTATATTGTCAAAAAACTTTTCGTCGCCGTGGTGCCCAGGCTGGTGGATTTATGATTTTTGAAAACCCTTAGAGCTCCCGCACATTGGCCCACGGTTCGTGGCACACTCGTCCGCAGGTAGTGGCAGCCACAAACTGCGGGCGAATCGCGTTTAGTGGCCTAATGTACGGCCGCTCTTATTGATTCCATTAGCTAAGGCTTGTTCACGAAATAAAGTAGCCACTTCCGTATAATTCAGGTTTTTAATATGAAATGACAATTAGTTAAGAATGACATTAAAAAGGACTCTTCGCCTTTCGTTTTGATTGGCGTTATGGGTATTTTCATCAGCTGCTCTTAATTTTTCGGCTTACTTTCGAACCCCATAGATTTTTGTGTTAGATTTTGTAATTTTTAAGTTTATGTCATCATACATTTCTTTTTTCTTTACTCTAATAGATTAACTTAACGATTCTGTAATGTTTCCCGAATATCTTGCCAGGCTCTTACTTACCGTATGCAAGTTAGGTATTGTTTCAAATCATGCCAAAAGTACACACTGCCATTATGAAGGATTTCACAATTATTAAGGAAAAATGTATGAATTTTAGATTCTTATACACATAAAAGAACACTCAGTTGTCAATGTAATTGCAGTTTGAACTACCCAGACCTACTGGATGACAGTGGAGACTTAATTTTCGATGGCTACTTTTTTTCGTGAACAAGCTTTAGTATACCTTCTCGCAAAGCAGGATGATCTCTGTTCCGCCGCGCACGCTGGCCGCGCAGGTGCTGAGCCGGTTGATCTGCAGCTCGCACATGGCCTTCTTGTCGTAGATGACGTCAGATACGACCGGCGCCAACGCCTGCTTGATCTTGCTCGTGTTGCCGCCGGGGATGTACACTTGGAAGCACAGCCGGACGGCGTTAAGGTCGATGTTCTGGGGCTGGTTTTTGTGGTTGAAGCCCGCTGAAATAGATATATCGATATTTAGATAACACTGGTCAATAAATGTTTGCCAGAATACTCATGCTGAATAAGTATAGTACTAATTCACATTACAATACCAATTTTAGTTTGATTTGATTAGATTTATGTGTTACAGCCACTAACCGTCGAATAGAAAATCATCGATAACAGTTCAAAAAATGTTGAAACAAAAACTCGTTGCGAAACAAACAAAATAAATTTGAAAAGGTAAGAGTAACATAGATAGTTCCAGCAAAGTTGAGGTTACGCACACAACAACATGTCATGTAATGACAGCGGGATTTTGTAATTACTGTTGTTTTTCGTACCGATAGCAAGTTCAAAAGTGAATTGCAAGATAGACCAAAAAGTTTCTTTAAACTATAGCCTTGTGTTTATTTACTCTCTTTCATTTTTATTAACTTTTTTTGCAATGAGTACTTCATGTAGCAGTGTGTGTAATCATTCACCTCAATTCTCCTGGAACTACCCTATACTAAATGATGCTTTAGTTAGAAATGCCGTAAAAATTATGTCTTCAAAAAATTACATTCTTGCCAATCTCATAGTGCCAAAAATCGTGTTTTTAGCATTTAGAGATTATATATCCAAGAATCCTATCGTCCTCGAGCTGTTCTGTGGCTGGATTTAGTTAGATTCAGTGTCAATCAAACTACCGACTAGAAAAGCTAAGTCTCACTCGAGTGAGAATCAGGATAACATTTTGTTGGCCAGTACAATTAGCCCCTGAACGTTAGAGTTTTGCTCGGCAGCGTGATGATTTTTACAGTAGAACGTAAATGAGTGAAAAATGTAAGTGTAGGTATATAAATAAGTTCCGAGATTAGTGCGCGTCCGTTTTCCGCCATTAAGCATCACACAATGTGCGAGTACCGTTTGGCCACCGCTGTATATATTCCTTACAAATAAATCGTAAACCATTTTATCACTTAACCATCGGGTTTATCTCATCGTTATTGGTTCAAATAGATTTACGATGGGATCGATAAAAATGATATATTATTATTATTGTAATAAAACTGTTTTTAAACGAACAATCGTAAAAATAACACCTGATTTAACAAAGTCTTCTTCGCGAAATATGGCGATTACAAAAAGATCAGCCTATGCAGAAGGATTATGTCACTATCTGAAATTTGATAATTTTACTGACTTATAAAAACGATTAGGTAGCTAATATTGTGTCTGACTGAATACTTGTATGTTTACAATTTAATGCAGATTGATTGGTTTTGATTCATTGATGATTACTTAACCATTTTCCATCTGTTTAATGTTTAGTCCCTTAAACAATAAAGTAACTGTACTTGGCCACATGACCGAATTTATCTTAAAATGCCGTGCCAATATTTACAGTATTAGTATGGCTTAGGCCGGTAATGGCATTCGGGCCGGCTGGAGCTACAAAAGATGTATTTCCGTCTCGCTATTCCCGGCCGTGACGCGCGCTGCGTCCAATCGCGTTATTTTCAACTATGACCTGCGATTTAGATCGGTTATGGATTACAGAATGGTATGAATTGTTTATTTCACAACATAAGATACAGGAGATCATTCAAGAGGCCAGATCCAAAACTAAAACAAAAATTCTGACCTTCCCCAGGTCATAAGATATACCTGTACACTTGTTGTAGCGAATAGAACGATAGAAAAAAAGATTGGATAGTGGAATCGGATAAAATTGATATTTAGAAAGATATATATCGTTGCTATACTTACTCAACCACGTATCTACTCGAATAGTTTGATAGAAAACGCACCTGTGTTACGAGTAGAAAAGTGCGATTTTCCTATGAAACTATTGGAGTAGATACGTGGTTCAGGAAGTATAGCGGCGATATGTAGATGATAAATGCAACGTTTAATTACTTGATTGCAAGTGCATAGGAGTTTTCTTTCTCTGCACAAGTGATATTGCTAATAGACTTTGCACATACACATTTTCTGACAAATTGTGTGCTGGAAGGACTTCAAAAGCTGGCTGCTAGCGTGTACACTCACCTAAGGAGACATTAGGTGAGTGTACTGTACACGCTGGTAGCCAAGTGGGACAGTAAAATGGGTCATAAAGCAGTTATAGACGCGTTAGTTCGCGTCATGGACATTGATAGAATTACGCGATTCGCCACTGGCAGTGAATCGAATTGTGTTTTTTAGAGGTAGGTATTTGCATCATATTTACGGGTATGTTATGTTATGACATTTTAAAGAATTGAAGCTCAATATAATAAAACTAATATCACCAGAGCATTGTAACAAAACAAATAAATCGGATCAAATGGTGCACTCGTATATTATTAAAATTTACATCCCAGTTACGTTTCGTAGCCATTTACAGCATTCGTTGTCGCGGATCGCGGGGTGATGCGGGTTGTTTTAATATAATGAGCGATAATCGGGAAAACCGTAGACAATATTATCACAATTGCAATTTACAACAAAGTTCGTTCCAAATGGAATGAGTAAGTAGAAAATTTAATTCGTTTGGGATTTTAACGATTGTATTAATGGTTATAATATGGTAATAGCGAAGTGTGTCCCGCGCGTATACTTAAAACTTTTACTAATTGG
The DNA here is from genome assembly GCA_947034925.1 of Eudemis profundana. Lineage (NCBI taxonomy): Eukaryota > Metazoa > Arthropoda > Insecta > Lepidoptera > Tortricidae > Eudemis > Eudemis profundana. The sequence goes on along the minus strand of OX344796.1, from coordinate 18,065,692 downwards.
GTAAATAAATGCCACGGATTAGCTCAGTGACCTTTAAATTGATGTACCGTTGAGGAATGTCCCGCTAATAGGTCATTGTTATGTTAGTTATTTAAAATACCACGTGGGATTCGTCTATTTACACACTAATGAGTTTACACATAGATTCAGTACTTAAAACATTTATATATTTAGTTATAAAAAATTCTATTGCATGTTAGAATTGTTGTATTCTTTTTTGTTTTTAACTTCTGTAATTATAGTTTACTTAAGAAGGATATGTTGTAACTTGTCTTGATTTAATTGTTATGTAAATGTATATTGCCATGTTTTCCCGGGGTGAGAGCCTGGTGATCTGTAATACAGGCTCACGCCTAGTTCAGACACCAGTCTCTCACAAAGGACTACACAATTATTAAACGCAATGCTGTATCTGTGAAATTGTAACATTGTATATCCTTTGTGAGCAGATAAATAAATAAAATATTATTATTATTTGTATAGATATACAATTTTGTTTAAATAACTGTTAACTCTAGAAATCATGGAACTTTAAACAGCCGTTTGTCAACAACGAACGTATGCTAGATTCGCGTTTTAACCAATACGGAAATTGATCCGAAAAGACAAAAAAATGCTCGGAATCTATTCATGAAATATAACTTTTGTAATACAGTTATAACGATACTTCCAATATTTAGAAGATTGGAGGATATAATAAACTTGTGAGTAAAATTTATTAGGTATATATAAATAACAATGTATCAGGTGTATAAAAAGGAAACTACTAAAACAACTAGTTCAAGCCAGTCAGTTCGGAACAACATCCGTAGAGGAAAATAAAAACTCAGCAACCTTACGTAGGTTAGGTTGGCGCGATTAGGCGTTAGAGGAATCCTACATAGGTACGTACGAGCGGTGCTTGCATTTGCTATGATCCATCGTTCGTAAATATCGTAAATGCGATAGAATGCCGAACCGCGCAATTTATGTTCTGTCTGGGTTTTGGTATACGTCACGTGTGAAGTGGTATGAAGTAATTTGACCGTGTACTTAACCCCGGTCAAAAATTGGTTTATGGTGTCCCTAGTCTGACATAAAAGTGTGATGAAGTCATGAAGAACTAATGAAGTCATCGCGGTCGCGATTGTCTTTGTTAGTAAAGGCCACACCACAGCACTCGATTAAGCCAGCTAAGAGCCTTTTGCAGGCGTCCTATGAGATCCTTGACTGGAGTCCTACGTAGCGCATTCTAAAAAAGTAAGGAATAGAACACTCACTCTTGAAGGGGTCGACTTTGATCTCTTCCCTCACTCGCAGGGCTTCGGCGATGTCCTTTCGTTTGACGCATTGGATGCCCAGGTTACTGAACTGCACGAGGGAGGTCTCGCCGTTCAGCTCTACAGTGCAGACACCGCGGTTGCACATTGGCTCGCGCCCCACCAGGTTATGGGGGTGTGGCCTGAGAAATTAGATCACGATTAGTCATATACTGTATCATTAGGGGGGCAAACTTTGAACCATTACGATAATCTTCTACTTAATAAGACTGTATAAGACTGTAAATAGGTGATATGACATGTATACATCCTATAGTGGAGACAGTCGGTAGAGTAGATACGTGAGGTTCAGACGTACCTGTAAGGTTTATCCCTGGTGACACATGACACGAGCACGACAAACCTGCCCGTGTATCCGACCACCTCGATGGTGGGGTACGTCTTCCGCTCCGGCGTGCTGTTCACGCCGGGAATCGAACCCGCCGACCTGCCCTCGCATTCGTATCGAAACCTGTTGACATTATGTTATGTTAAAATAATGTGACGTTCCACGGGAAAAGATACGTCGTGGCCGTTTCTAATTTCGGAGATATTAATAGTTTTGTAAAAATATAAATTATTAAATTTCTTTTTTATTGCTATTTCGTAAAACATTAAGTGTGTCATAGTTTTTTATTCTTGATAGGTACCTATTATGGGTAAGTGATAAGATCATTCTTATGTTATGGTCTTAATGTGTAACTGCACTTGTTAGAAAGTTGCTCTTTTTTATATCCACAGCTTCTCAATTGCAGACTTTTTTAAATATGCATAAGTCCTTACCGACCATAAGGTACCTTTACCCGAGGAACGATACATATTAAAAAAAAATGGGCAAGTGCGAGTCGGACTCGCCCACCGACTGTTCCATACAAATTAGTAGGTCGGCCATTCTCACGAAGTATGTCTGCGGTCACCTAATTACCGCGACGCTGTTTTCATACTAAATGTATGGAGACGCGGTAATTAGACGCAGTCATACTACGTGAGAATGGCCGAGGTACAAATCTGTGGGTGTAGTGAAAAGTGGTACAAGTCAAATTTATACCAGGACCAAAAGGTCACAACTCTATGGTATAACTTAAGCTCTTTTGCTTCTAGGTTAAATGTGACTTGTACCTCTTTTCACTAGACCCGCAGAAATATTAAAGTACCCTTATATGATTCCCTTAGTAAAGACTATATTTTTTTATGATTTAATTACAAATGTAGGTATAGATTTCAGATGTTTCCCTATACTTGTGGTATAAGACGGTATTACTTGCCAATTTTCACAGTTCTGTCAACGGAAAGTACCATATAAATTTTGAATTACCTGAGTGTCGAAATATACGTTTTTTGCGGTATAAACGGCTGTATCTTCTTTTCACGTTAACTTAGAAGTTTGATTTTTTCACAGCTTGAAGGGACCGCAGACTTGAGTATATGGTTTTATTTTCAACTCGATACCTCCACGCGTTCCCGAGATAAAGGGTCTTGACAGACAGACGAATGGACGGGCGGACAGACGGACAACAAAGTGATCCTATAAGGTTTCCGTTTTTTACCCGACTACGGCGACGGAAAAAGGAGGGTTATGATTTTAGCACCGTATGTAGAGTCTGTGCGGAAAGAGAATAGGCGCGAAAAACGGAACTAACCTAACCAGTATGGCCACAGAATAAAAACCGGCCAAGTGCGAGTCGGACTCGCGCACCGAGGGTTCCGTACAAACTCATAAGTAGATACATGAATAGTTCAAGAAAAACTATATGGCGATTAGTTTAGTAGGAGCAAATAAGTATGTGTTAAGATTTTTGCAAATTTCTCAAAAATAGTGCAAGTTAGGAAAACCGTTATATTTTTCCTGTAATATATAGGACGACATTAATAATTGGTAATTATTACAGATTTTTCTGTTCAGTAACTTCGAAGATAATAGGGGGGGAACGGTATTTTTTTTAACGTTTTTCGCCATAAATCAAAAACTACTTATTTAAAAAAAAAATATAAAAATACTGTTTTAATCTACAAATTAAGCCCTTTCATTTGATACCTCATTCGATATAATAGCCCTACTTTCAATTTGCAAAGTCTCATTCCGGACCCCTTTAAAAAAAAAGTAAAAAAGTTACAAGAATTTTTTTACATCCTATAAGCTCGGGTTTGCGGTTCTTAACACTATTCCAAATTTCAAGTCGATAGCATCAGTAGATCCTGAGATATATTGCTGTGACAGACGGACAGACAGACAGACAGACAGACAGACAGACAGACAGACAGACAGACAGACAGACAGACAGACAGAGTCGCACCATAAGGGTTCCTTTTTTACCATTTTGGTACGGAACCCTAAAAATACGGCACATACGGTAGAAAAGCATTACAGCGCCCCCCAAAATTAATCCTATTCTCTTTCCGCACAGACTCTATATATGTATGTTTGTACGTACGTCTGTTCCCCCATAACTCATTACTTTTGAGGTAGGGAACCCTAAAAAAACCTAAAACCAATGACAGGGAAAATTCAATTACAATAACTACTTACAAAGGTGTTTCAAATCGATATTTCATAAAACTATGTAACTAAGAGATAATCCTAGAAAAGTAGTACCTACAATTTAATGGCTTTGTAATTGAATAATGAACGCGTTTTGTGTCACGCGGTCTCGGCACGCAATGAAAAACATAAGGGTAACAAACTTAAGGGTTTTGTCTGAGTATTTTAACTGTGGAATAATCTAGTTTAACCTGTAGTTTGCAACGCAAAAGGCTTTGATTTTATCTCAAAACTGGTTTGTTTTATTTATTGCTTTGTTAAACATGATCTACTCAACAACAATAATTGCTCCATTTTGTAATTAGGTACGACGATTCAACTTTTTGTGGTGAGACGCGCCAGATTAGCTATATTTTTGCGCATTATACGATTTAATTTCCTGTTTCTTATGAAATTCTGAAATAGTAGATTGTGTCACAAGGGAGCAAAATGATGTACTTACGGCGAGGGCGTATACTGAATCCTTAACGAAGCGAAGGATTGTACAATAGAATCCCGAGCGTGGCGAGGGATTCTAAAGTATAATCCGAAGCGTAGTGAGGGATTCAAGTGTTAACGCCCGTGGTGAAAATAATTGTGCTACCTTGTGACACATACTGCTTTTCACACCGACTATGAGGAAAATTCAAATACAAACTCTACCTACCAAAATAACGAAATATATAGTTAATCAAAGAGCACCACACATTATTATTAAAAATGAAATGTGAAATTTATAGTCTATTATTATTTTATAAAACGATTATTATTCTTTACGGACGGGGCGAAAATTCCACTTCCATATTATATTTATGGCCCTCGCCTGCGGCTCGGACCGCAAACGCCTGTGATCTAGGCCATTCCTAATTATACCGTCCTCTGTGTGTAATATACTAATAAAGCTGTCTACTATGGTATGGCATATTATAAGTGGGTTCAAACTAAAAATACCTTGTTGTCCTTGAACAGAAAAATACCACTTTGATCCCTCTTATGAGGAAGCAAAATACTTTTCTCTGAATAGGAGTGAAAATATCCTTAACTAGGTTGCTAATTGCCATCACCGCTAAAAATAGAATTCCAAACATGTAGACAAAGGAAGCATGAGCACAATCACCTCAATTTATTTATTTTAAAACAAGTTTTACAGCATATACCTATATATTTCACAATTACTAATGACAACGTTTTGTACTTATGTGAGCCTAGTTACAGTGTAGTCGTGACAAGCAAAACTGCAGTCCAAACGTCCAATCGTCAGAGCGAGATAGCCGGCCAATTACCAACCATTGACAGAAGCCTTTATTACCTCCATTACGAGCATATTATCGCTTTTTCTATCGCTAGCCTTCCGATACTTCCTATATTTTTCCTGTTTGCCAGCTCACTACAGACTACAGGCCGTACAACTTATACACGTAGTACGAGTAATAGTATTTTATGCAAAAGTTGTATAAGTGGGTTCAAAAAATGCGAATTGCGTGAGTTGCGATACGAGCCGCGAATGCGGCGAGTATCGCAAATAGAGACGCAATGAGCGTTTTTTTACTTAATTATACAACGTTGCATACAATAGTTTTTCTACGACGAGGTTTTAAATTATAAAATACAAAATTAATCATAACCTGGAAACAAGGCAAATATGACGTTTGACTGACAGTATGTGTCTATGCATGGATGTATAAAATAGAAGGATACCGCGCGGTCTAAGACGCGGGTGAAGCCAAGCAATGGCCGCCGAAGTGAGCATGTGTGGGTTGACGGCCCAATGGCAGCCGACCGGCCCATTATGCTGGTTGATGTGTGCGTGCGTGCGTACAAAGCGCGGCGGCCATTGCTTGGCTTCACCCGCGTCTTAGACCGCGCGGTATCCTTCTATTTTATACATCCATGTGTCTATGGTAAACTTTTTTTTTTAATTTAAAATATACTTAAATTAAAAATACTTTTTTTATGTTGGCATCAACGAATTTAGTTCGGAAAGTTTTGTTTTTCTTAAAAACCGTAGGAATTTGATTGTTTGTTAAGTTGGTAGTTGTGCATTTTTACCGTAAAGTTAAAATTGAGCGCTTAATCCTTGACCTAAGTTTGACCTAGATTTAGAAGTCTGTGGCTGCTAGCAATAACGTAAAGTGACTATAACGACACTAGTGCTGTTATGGGGAATAGAGTATAGACTTCTCTGAACTCATATTATGTATGTTCTTATATTAGTGTTCGTGACCAAGTAAAAGACAGATAACAGTACAGGAGTAGAAAAATGTACTTTTTTTATGTTGCTTCGAACGCGTTATCGCTACGAGTGTATCGAATACCCCTCAATTTATGAAATTTAACAAATATGTTAACAAAAACATATTTTTTACAAGTTTAAAGGTTATTTAGCACGACAAGTACTCGTACCCGCGTTTTCAATGGCTATCCGACCAAAACATGCGGTCTTACCATTGAACTACTAACGTAACGACTTTCTTTGAAGTCTACTACATAAAATGCGAGGTTTCCAGGCAGAAGGTACCATTTTGCCCTTTATCAATAAGGACGATTTCTAATTGCGTCACCATCGCTCGCGACATAGCATGTAACAGCCTATGTAAATAGTACATTATGATACGAGTGGGCTATGTTGGTCATTACAGTCGAGGCTGTGTTGCGAGACTGTAATGACCAATGCCCACGAGTATCATACGACGTTTTTCAACACAGTTGCGAGGAAAAATTAAATTATTAGAACAATTATTAAATTTTTTTTTGTTTGAACCGTTACTTTTACCATGGAATAAATGTATCACAGCGAGCTCAGCTTATATTTATTGGCCAATTCATTATGGTACCTTCGCCAAAAACATGTTTTATAAGAACGGCTGGGTTTTTTGTTGTGTTTCTATTGAATGAAATTTTCATAGGCTTACTTATATAGGTACGCATGTGTACGCTTGGTATTGCTGTTTGTTTATCCTTATGCGAGTGTCTATTATATTTCTTGCATAACGGATCTCCTTATAGGACGGACTGTTAAAAAGGGAATGTGAAAGTACCGACGTGGGTCGGAAAATATCGTTATTTTGCAACTTTTATATAAACGACTGGGTCTAATTAAATACAATAATTAACCATTTCCATTGTAAAAGAAACTGCTTACAAGTTCACAGGAAATATTACTGATTTTTAATGACAGAAAAATTATAGATTTGTTTGTATCATAAGGCCATCACTCGGTTACCATTTGAGGTATGGCAGCGGGATGGTGCCGACATGCGCCTCTCAAGCAGAGGTCGTGGGTTCGAATCCTGGCTCGTACCAATGAGTTTACGAAATATAATTTGATATTTACCATTAGCTTTACGGTGAAGGAAAAACATCGTGAGGACCTGCATACATCTGCGAAGAAATTCAAAGGTGTATGTAAAGTCCCCAATCCGCACTGGGCCAGAGTGGGGACTACAGCCCATTCCCTCTCATCTGATCAGGCTGATGATAATGCCTTCATGGTAAGCATTCATCAATGTGAATAAAGTAGTATTGAGATACCTATACACAGACGACATTTTAGTCTATTTACTACGCCTGGTTCAATTAATGAACCCATTTTGGCCCAATGACTGGACCGATTTGACTAATATTTCAATAACTAGCCAAGAGCATGTCGGACCATGCTCAGTGTAGGGTTCCATAGCCGTAACTATAAGGTAAAAAATACGACGTAAAAAAGTACAACAAGAAAAGAGCGTATCTTCATAGCAATTACGTCATTTTGTTGAGAAGCTCAGTTTATCGGCAATAACTCAAAGACGGTTAATCTGATCTTGTTGAAAATAATTTTCGTATAAGTATTAATTAAGCGTTATCTTTGTAATTTTTTTTATATTTTTCGGACACACGGTTTAGAAGATAGAGGGGGGACACAATTTTCACAACTTTCGGAGCGATTATTTCCAAAGGTATTCACTTAATCAAAAATATTACTTAAGAACCTTAAAATGTTTTTGAAAGAGCTGTCGAACTATGTACCGCACGTTGATATTTTCTGAAAAAAAAAATGTTAGCTTCTGTAACATGTATAGAGTGCCCCCCCTAAAAATATTCATTTTAGTTATTTAACTATACCAACCTAAGTAGCGGCTCATACAAGACACCTATATTCCAAATTTCATCAATATCCATCGTGTAGTTTTTGAGTAAAATGCCTGTGACATACGGACAGACGGACGGACGGACATGACGAAACTATAAGGGTTCCGTTTTTTGCCATTTTGGCTACGGAACCCTAAAAAGTATAACTTTGCAACGTAAGAGATACGCACTAATAATAAAAAATCAAATAGATTTTTATTTAAAAAAAACGTCGGATCAGAGAACAGTTCAAATGTCATCTTTCTCTGCATTAGTCAGATCCATTAAGGCCACTGACATAACCTCAGACTTCACAAAATAAATATCTGAGACGTGAAATAGTTGGGAATAACTCTGCCGGGTGTATAAATAGTAACGTCACAGTGGACGCGACGTCATGTCTAGTCTGTGGATAAAAGCGCGCATAGCGCGATACATGATAAATACGTGTATGCACTAGCGCCGATCACGTCACGTTAGTATTTATGTAAAAAAATTGTGTAAACCATTTGCCTGTATTTCGTATGGATTTTGTCATACTAGGAAATAATATTTTTCTCAAACATGGCATGAAATGTTGACATTACGAGCCTAATAATAGGCCGCAAAACACCTCGTTTCCGGTGCAGCTTGACGCTTGGCACGTAATGGAATTTCATACTACAGCCGGCAATGTATTTTTTTTTTAATTTCCATTCCACATTTATTTGGGCTAAGCTAAGCATCACGGCAATCAGTCATTGAAAAAACAAAAACGATGTTTGCTATATTTTGCAGTTTTATTTATTTCAAATTGACATGAACATAACAAATAACACATTATAAACAATTTTAAATTGCAATTTTAAGTACACGAATACACATTTAAAATATTTCATCTAAATATTCGCGGTAAAAATGTGAACTGAAACAGCTTTTGGACTTGACATTTGCATTGTCTATGGATATAATATGTCAGTAATGTCTCTTTCTGTTATAAAGTACCCATTATTTAGGTTAAGTAGGTTATAAGTAAGTTTAGATTTTGGAAAGGAAATTTCATTGTGATTTTGATAGTCACAATCGACAAAAAGAGATATCAATCCTAACGTTTCGTTCAGAACCGTGGGTGTGTATTTAAAAATCCATCCTGTTACGTATAATTTATTTAGTTTCTCTTGAAATTGAAGTTAGTGTTTTTTTTTTATTTATTTCATTGCATATTTGAGAAAAGCACTATACATACCTCGGCGGGAAATGGGATTGCCAGCCTCGTAACTATCTGGCCTCGCTTCGCTCGGCCAGCTATATGTACTCGGCCGGCAACCCCTTACTTCCCGGCCTCTGCAGTAATGTACTATTATTAACCTGGCACTTCTGTTCTGTCTGACATACCTACTTGCGGAAATCCCAAGACCATAAATGGACGTAGTTATGCAATAACGTTCCAACCCACAAAACAAAGTATCAACCTTCTGTCTTTAAAAACAAAGTCCATAATCCAACAAATTTTGCATGTGGAATGGAACGTTATTGCATAACTACGTCCAAATATGACACTGCTTATTAGGGACAGAAAATAATTATGAAATTTAATTTCTTGGTTGAGTGGTATGTATGTATAAAAATACAAAAAACAGCGAGTCTCCACGGCGAAATATTTATATATAGCTATTGATATAACAATAAGTAGTTAAAATGCCTGTGAAGTCAAATAGTTCCAAGCAACGGTATGAGTAATTCACAGCTCCAGTTTGTGCAGCGCACGTAAATCCCCGATTTCTAACTGTTTTCTGTAGTTCAAATAGACATTTTCGACGTGGGCGTAAATGTATCGTCGCCATCGTCGGTATTATACCAACTTACCAACTGACGGCTTTAAATTATAACATAAGAATTTACATTAAATATAGACATACAGCCGTACCGTAAAGGTTCCTTTTTACCATTTTGGTACGAAACCCTAAAAAGTGAAGACTTAAAAATCTTAAAATATTCGTATGAAGGTAGGTTTGTAAGATTTCCGTTTCAAAATTTGTTAAGATGGGTACGTCCCATCCCGTAAAGTACAAAACTTACCTCAAGGACTTCCCGGCCGGTTGTTCGACGATCCTCACGTAGGGCAGCCTCGGGCCCCCGGAGGGCTGGGGCACCGAGGGCGGCGGCCCCGTCGCCTGCCGATACATCTCGTCTACGCCGACGCCGAACGTCGGATCCGCGATCGAGATGGCATGTACTGTGTAACAGTAAGTTATTTTAGACATTTTATCACAATAATAAAGTGCCTATTATGGTTAGGGTTACCCAAAATAGTAGTTTGTAATATGCATATATTTATCATGAATACATTTACTGACAGCTGACAAGTAGGACTATTATACCATAAAATAGATAGAAGGATATAGTTCGTCTACTTGTATGGAAATCAAGCGTGTAACGTTTTTCGCTTGGCTTGGCTTAAAGGTGTAATTTAGTGATAGAAAACATAAATTTTCCATTTCATTTGGTGGTATTTGAACAATTAATTATACCATTAGTATCAGATTTGATAATTATATTGACGGCAACTCAAGTTCTTCTTACTTCTAGACCTTCCGCTTTCGGTTGTGTGGTATTTGTCAGACAGTCTTAAGAGTCTAAGCAAGTAGAATATTACAATACTCACTCACACATGGCATCAACATACAACCAATAATAACCCATTTCACACAAACACTATATTAGTTGTCACGGTAAGTGACCAATTCTGGAAGCGGCAGTTCGTACAAAATATATATTACCTCCACTAAAAAATAACTGTAAATACGGTAAGCAAGCCATCCATTCAGTCAGACGAAGAAGTCAAAAGTTATTTACACTAGCCCTTACTCTCTCAGTAAAGAGTATATCTTTTGACCTCATCGTCTGTGCAGATTTACTGTCTTGCGCACAAACAAGTACCACCGATCCATGAAACAACTTACGACTGAATCAACAATCGATAATAACAGTTTACAATAATACTATACACGTGGTATCTGACTACAATTCTCGGGTAAAAACGTGGGTTTTCCCTGACAACTTGAATGGGAAAAATAATACAAAAATACACGTAATTTTCTATACTAGTGTGCCACTCACTATAATACATTATCCTCAGTGGCTTATGCGTTATGCCTACGTAACTACATAAAAACAATTAACTCGTTTTAGTCATATTGTCATATTTCACAAATAATATCGACAATGTGATGATGATTCGTTTCTGGCTCAAATACGCAAAAGTCATAAATCACCCCTGATTATGAAATCCTATACAAACTGTGCCGGTTTCTTTGCTCCCGAGCTAGTTCAGTCATTATAGATTTTGACCCGTGAATAATTAGTTCTTGGATTTTTTTTTCGTAGGTCCCTCGGGGGGGTCACTGGGAGTGTAAATTCAAAAAGTAGACTGAATCAGGCTCCTGCGTATATTCGAAAAACGGTTTTTCTTGAATAACTCGGCCATTTTTGATTTTACAGTAAAACCGTGAAGACAAAAATTTTAGGAAATTTGATTCTCTACAAGTTTGGTCCTCACAATTTTTCTTCTAGGATCGATATTTTGGGGAAAGTACCTACGAAGGTACCTCCGAGGTACCTACGAAAAAAAAAATACAAGAACTAATTATTCACGTCACGGTTAGGGTCGGTTTTTTTGGATATAATGCCTGGACTAAGCATAGTTAGGATTGATGTAAGTGTATTTTGTGTATTTAAGTGTTAAAAATAAATAGAGTAAAGGCAAAGTAGGTATAAAGACAGACAAGTAGTTTCTCTTAGGCCGTTTAGGAGCGCGCGATACCAACTCAAGGTCGAGGCGCATGCGGTGCGATCCGTACTGCAGCATTCTTACGCATTGTAGTGCGTTCGTTTACGGCGCGCACACATACAAACCGCGCGAATGTACCTTTTGCAGGAAGAAAAATTACTGCTATTATATTGTGGTAAAGGTTTCGCCAAACAGCTGGCGGTAGCACGGCGCTGGCTAGGCGCGATCGAGGCGCGACTTTTGTAATTTAGGAAGGGATATACAAGACAACCGGAAGTTTGACAAAGTCTTCAGTAGTGCCGGTTTCAGCACTATCCTGGGCGAGATTTCTACGGCGCCGTCTAACTGCAATTCAAACCTATACGAAAAAAAAACCAGCCAAGTCGGAGTCGGACTCGCGCAACGAGGGCTCCGTACAAACTCGTAAGTAGATACGTGAATAGTTCAAGGAAAACTGTATGGCGGTTAGCTTAGTAGGAGCAAATAAGTATATGTTACGATTTTTGCAAATTTCTAAAACCGAGTGCAATTTTAGGAAAACCGTTATATTTTTCCTGTAATATTTAGGATGATATTTATCGCCGCCGCGACGCTCTGCAGAGTGCGCGCCAGCACCAATAGCATCCTGGGCGTGATAGCGGACAGGCTTGACAGTCGCTACCTGCAGCACTGGATAGGCCTGCACCGCTCTTTAACTACATATTCCATAGTCTAACATAGTGCATAAGTACCCATTGTTACTAACACTTCCTAGTTTTTAGTCTAACGTAGATGTGTAAGTATGTACTAACATTTGTATGGATCCAGTTGTCCGAAATAAACGATTTTTATTTTTATTTTATTTATTTATTTTATTTATAATTGGTAATTATTACAGATTTTTCTGTTCGGTAACTTCGACGATAATAGACGGGAATGGTATATTTTTATTGACAAAAAAAAATTAAAATGGCTTTGGAATCTACAAATTAAGCCCTTTCATTTGATACCCCATACTTGATACAATAGCACAACTTTAAATTTTCGACCGCCTATTACTGCCCCCTTCAAAAAAAAGTAAAAAAGGTACAAGATTTTTTTTTATGTCAAATAGGGTCGGGTTAGCGACTTTTAAAACCATTCCAAATTTCATATCGATAGCGGCAGTAGTTCCTGAGATATCTGGCTGTGACAGACGGACAGACAGACGGACAAAGTCGTCCTTTTTTACTATTTTGGTACGGAACCCTAAAAAGGCCTGCGGCGCCCGTTTACGTCCGGCGACGGATGTCCTGGACGGTCGCCCCACCGCGCCCTTTTTTTTTTTTTTTTTTTTTTTTTTTGTTGACCCAGGAGAAATCCGTAACGAATCCCACCCAGCTCGGGAGAAGCTGGGAGGGTATGTCCGACTTCCACGGACTAAAACTCCTGGGGTGTTCCGCCACTCGCTGTTGGACGGGGTTCCGGGAACGCTTTCGCTCTCCACCAGTTCCCCGTCAGCGTTGCCCTTTCGGGCCCGACTTCAGGCGATGTTAGCTTTCTCCGCTTCAGGCACCCCGGAACACTGGGGGCCTTTCAGCTCACGACCTCTTGGTGCAGGTGATGGTACTCCCGACCCATCACCCGCAGGTCCTCGTTAAGGCGGCAGCATGCGGCCTGCAAAGGCCCGGCGCCGCCTGCCTGGTCTTCTCCGACGTTGTGGAGGGGCCGTAGCGTCATCCTCACGCTCTCGCTCCGCCACCTCCTTACGCGACATGACGATGTCACTGAAGACCGTGGCGGCCGCCCAGGCCTCCTCACTGCCGGCCATTCTGCTGATTAAGGTCGGCAGCGAGAGGTCCCCTCCAACGGCTGCGGACAAGGCTGCGCGTGGCTCCGCCCAAGCAGGGCACTCAGCGCGTGTGTGTTGAGCCGTGTCCACAGCTCGGCCACAGTGGTGGCACGTTGCCGTCAACTCCCTACCCACCACCTCACACAGGTACCTGCCAAAGCAGCCGTGCCCGGTGAGGAGCTGTGTGAGGCGGAAAGTGGGTGCGCCGTGTTTTCGTTCGACCCACTCTTTAAGAATGGGGCGAACAGCGGCCACCAGTTCCCGGCTAGCTCCCGGGATATCCAGTCTCTCCGACCACTTCCGGAAGAGACCGTCACGAGCCTCTTCTCGCCATTGCCGGACCTCAAGCGGATGAGGGTAGTTCTCTGCTGTTCTTGCTGCCACCAGCCGCCAGTACACCACTGAGTGGATCTCGGCTTCGAGATCCCATGGTGGGCTGCCGGCCAGCAGACAGGCTGCTACATATGAGACGGTACGGTACGCTCGAGCCGCTCTGAGCGCCATAGCCCGCTGCGGACGCCGCAGCAGGGCCACGTTACGAGTGCCCAGAGAGTCCGCCCATATTGGCGCCCCATATAGCGCCATTGAGCGCACCACCCCCATATACAGGCGTCGACACACCCCGCCCGGTCCTCCTATGTTGGGAAGGATTCGCCCAAACGCTCCGGCTGCAGCCACCAGTTTTGGGGCCAAGCGCCGGAAGTGCTCCTCAAACTTCCATCTGCCGTCGAGGACGAGTCCTAGGTACTTCACTACCCTAACTCCGCTACTGGTTTTCAGTATATCATACTTATCTTAGATTAGGTGTAGTAAAGTGTTGCTATAAGATAGGAATGGGTTAAAACAGGAAAATTCAATTTACTACTGAACTAAGCACTATATTGGTAGCTGGGAATGAACACGGTTGCGTCACTGCGTTACGCCATGCACCTTAGTGTGCGAGATGTAAGATTGGTCTTTTGACACATTATAACACTCACACAACGTAAATTAGCGGTGTTCAAAGAAATTATAAATTAAATATTTAATAGATTTTAAGCTAAACAGGTAAATACAAACACTATCTATAAGTACTCTTTTTATCACCATTGTAATGAACATTATATTTTTTCTTAGCATGAAAAGATTAATATTTAAAACTCGGAGTCTGTACGCATTGTTTACGTTTTACGACTTATTTTTTTATGTAGAGCTGAGCGAATACCATTAATTGCAATCAGTTGTAATTTGAGTAAATCAATAAAAATAACTGGCCAAGAGCATGTCGGACCATGCTCAGTGTAGGGTTCCATAGCCGTAACTATAAGGTAAAAAATTCACTTAATCAATTACTTAGAAACCTTATAGTGTTTTTTAAAGAGCTGTCGAACTAAGTACCACACGTTGACATCTGCTGAATAGTACATTGTGTATCAAGGGCGGTAAGTAAGGAATTACAAACGAGTGTTTGTTACAAGGCCGAGGCGAAGCCGAGGGCTTTAATAACACGAGTTTGTAATTCCTTTACCGCCCGTGGCACACACAATGTTTTTCATCACACTTGTGAGGAAATCTGATTAAAATAACCTTACTTAACCTACATAAAATTGTAAAACTGACAGTGACATTAGTGACATATATCAAGACGACAAGTCACGTTCGGAAACCATAGCGGTAAAGACTTAAAATGGTTGATATTATTTTTGCAAAATACTTTTTGTTTTTTAAACATTTAATACAAACATTTAATTAATGTTACAGAAATATGTGTTTACATGTATTTGCAATAACAGTCCTCTTTAAATAAATATTTCAGTAATAAAAGTTAAAAAAGTACGTTAGCGTTTCCTTTGAACATGACAAATAAGAGTAAAACAGAACCAGCGTTTCAAATTTAAAAAGAAAACCATTACGCCCTAGGGCGTAATAGGTCATTTACGGCCCGCAAAACCTACGTGTAATGACACCATTTTCGAGCAAGTGTGATGAAAAAATATTTTTTTAGTGTCTGTTTCATGTATGGAGTGCCCCCCTAAAAATATTCATTTTAGTTTTTTAACTACCAAACTAAGTAACGGCTCATACAAGACACCTATATTCCACATTTCATCAATATCCATCATGTAGTTTTTGAGTAAAATGCCTGTGACATACGGACAGACGGACAGACGGACGGACGGACATGACGAAACTATAAGGGTTCCGTTTTTGCCATTTTGGCTACGGAATCCTAAAAATCGTATCTCGAAAGTAATCTTATTATCTCATTAGCGATCAAAATCAAAACATTGAAAACAATAGTCGAGAATTCAAGTCGAGCTTGTGTTTCATGAAATTAGTATAGATTTCTGAACATACTATCGATTCCCTCCTATAGCCATCATCAACGATCAACAAGTGTGATCCATACTGGAGCATTCTTACGCATCCTTAAATCTTTGATTGTAGTGCGTACGTACACGGCACGCACACATTCAAGCGCGCGATGTCCCTTTGGTAGGAAGAAAAATTACTGCTATTATACGCTGCTATTATTTTTTATTATTTTGTCTATAGTACTGCCTTTCTGACGTGATTATATCGCAAGTGTAACCAAAACGCCATATATATGTACAGGACGTTAATATCGCATAGCGTAAACGTAAAGGTAATAAAGTAAGATACATCTACTTACACACTTCACTTATGTTCAGGTCGGCGGGAGTCTCCTCGTCATTCTGCGTTACACCCAGTTGCAGGGTGTCTGTGGAGAAAACACATTCATCAGCGCACTGCACGGTTAATTACCCTAATCTACCTACCTAATCATACCCCAATCATGCATATCGTCGACCGTAGGCTGAATTACGGTAAGCGACAGGCAAAACAATGTCCCTTACCGTAATTCAGCCTACGCTCGACGATATTTGTACTAACACAATAAAATGTAATACCGAAACAAGTATTTTTTATTCGAAACTTATACTGGATTTGCGTACAGGGAATTCAATTCAATAAGGCAGAATGCCCTAGGCAGCATATCTACACACATAAATGTATAACGCGGATTACGCGTACTATGGCTTTACAAATGAAAATAATTCTAAAATTACCAGAATAAATTATGATACCTAGTGCCATTGCGAAACTGTTCCCACGTAGCGCAGGGCCATGCTATGACTACAGCACCACATTGGATGAGTTGTGAAATTTGTAATTTTTTTGGATTTATCTACCCGCACATACCCGGGGGATGATTTCGGCGAGGGTGGTATGATTTGCAGTATAGCAACCTCATTCAGTGTGCCAAAGGCATGATTGATAGAAATAAATTTTATTAAAAAATTGCATAATTCGCAAGTTTACCATGGGTGCCACGACATGTACGGGTCACATCACTTAGGTTTATGATATCAGAAGTCAAATTAGAATTCGCATAAAGCTAATTGTAGTTTATTGCAACCACGAAATAATAATAGAAAATAGGTGAAAGTAGGTACCTAAAAATTTATTTTACACTAATCGTTCTCATAGTTTAAGTGTACCTAAACTGACGTCATATTCTGTTTCAATCCGATACGCCAGGCATCGATTTATTAATACCTTATCTTTATCAATTGCTTTTACTGTTGTTTAATAGGTGCTTGATATGTATTCATATAGATAGGTATGATATGAGAATAACGGTATACAGCCCAAGAATCGTAATAATTAACGGAATAAGTCGTTGAATCGTCCGTCGCCAGACATTCAGTGGCGTAGGGAGGGTGGTACAGGCAGGGCACGTGCCCTAGGCGTCAACAAAATGGGGGGCGCAAAAACGAAATTTACTATTACTACCTTACCTACCTATACAAAAAAACCGGTCAAGTGCGAGTCGGACTCACGCACCGAAGGTTCCGTACAAACTCATAAGTAGATATATTCATAGTTAAAGAAAAACTGTATGGCGATTAGTTTAGTAGGAGCAAATAAGTATGTGTAAAGATTTTTGCAAATTTCTCAAAAACGATGCAAGTTAGGAAAACCGCTATATTTTTCCTGTAATATATAAGACGACATTAATAATTAGTAATTATTACAGATTTTTCTGTTCCGTAACTTCGAAGATAATAGGGGGGGAATGGTATTTTTTTAACGTTTTTCACCATAAATCAAAAACAACTTATTTAAAAAAAATACAAAAATAGTGTTTTAATCTACAAATCAAGCCCTTTCATTTGATACCCCACTCGATATAATAGCCCTACCTTCAATTTTCAAAGTCTCATTACAGACCCCTTTAGAAAAAAAGTAAAAAAGTTACAAGATTTTTTTTTACATCCCATAAGCTCGGGTTAGCGGTTCTTAACACTATTCCAAATTTCAAGTCGATAGCATCAGTAGATCCTGAGATATCTTGCTGTGACAGACGGACAGACGGACACACAGACAGAGTCGCACCATCTACTGATGCTATCGACTTGAAATAGTATTAAAAATCGCTTACTCGAGCCTATTGGATAGAAAAAATATCTTGTACCTTTTTTTTAAAGGGGTCCGGAATGGGATGTGGAAAAACAAAAGTAGAGCTATTATATCGAATGGGATATCAAATGAAAGGGCTTAATTTGTAGATTCCAAAATAAAAAAAATACCATTCCCCCCCCCCCCCCCCCTATTATCTTCGTAGTTATTGAACAGAAAAATCTGTAATAATTACCAATTATTAATATCATCCTAAATATTACAGGAAAAAAAACGGTTTTCCTAAATTGCATCGTTTTTTAGAAATTTTCAAAAACCGTACACATACTTATTTGCTCCTACTACGCTAACCACCATACAGTTTTTCTTGAACTATTCACGTATCTACTTACGAGTTTGTACGGAACCCTCGGTGCGCGACTCCGACTCGCACTTGGCCGGTTTTTTTTAATAGATAGAGTGATTGAAGAGGAAGGTTTATATGTATAATACATGCATAATATAATAGAGAAACACCGTGCGAAGCCGGGGCGGGTCGCTAGTATAGAATAATACATAGGTACTACGACTATCAACATTTTAGTATACACCATCTGTGGCAAGTCATCTTTCTAGATATAACTTACCGTAAACATATAGCTTACATTACATTCATGAATAGCACAAGACCGTCGCGACATGCTTCGCGCGCTACAACATATGTAACAGCCAATGAGAACGCGCGTACCTACATTGCGTTGCGTTACAGATGCGCCTATTTTCCATTGCATTGGTTTATGTTGTGTCGCGCGCGAGATATGTCGCGGTTGTCTTGTGCTACCCGAGCTATTCTCAAGCGCGTAATGAACCCTTCCTCGCGGTGCCCGACCACTAGGTACTCTCATTTGGTCGTCTTTTTAGGGTTCCGTACCAAAATGGTAAAAAAGGAACCCTTATGGTGCGACTCTGTCTGTCTGTCTGTCCGTCTGTCAGAGCCAGATATCTCAGGAACTAGTGCTGCTATCGATTTGAAATTTGGAATAGTATTAAAAGAAGCTAACCCGAGCTTATTGGACATAAAAAATATCTTGTACCTTTTTTACTTTTTTTTTAAAAGGCTCCGTAATGGGACTTTGGAAATTAAAAGTAGGGCTATTAAATTGAATGGAGTATCAAATGAAAGGGCTTGGATTTGTAGTTTAAACACCATTTTTATTTTTTCGATTCCGAAGTTACTGATCAGAAAAATGTCTCATAATTACTAATTATCAATATCAACCTGAATATTACAGCAAAAATAGAACGGTCTTCCTAACTTTAATATTTTTTTAGAAATTTACAAAAAACATAAAATATCATATAAACTACTAGCGCCATCTAGCGTAGAGTAGCAAAACTAAGCCATGGCCTGTTTCTGATTACAGAAAAAATATCTATATTACTCATCAGAGTCATCAGGTATCGGGAAAAAAACCATAAAGTTACAATAATCATTAATAACTCTAAATAGTAAGCACTACCTATGTTAGAAAATCTGACACTAGTATTACGGTATTACCACAAAAATGAATGAAATAACACTAGCGCCATCTAGGGACACAAAACTAAAATAAGGCAGCTGCTAGCAGCAATTTTAATTCATTCATTTTAATACACAAAAATGTGTTTCAAAACATGATTCCTTCATGAGAAATTATATGTGAGCTAACCTAGCTGACGAAAAATAATTTTCAGTAACGATCAAATTACATGTAAAGTTACCGCGCTTTTTAGTAGCAATAGATGTCGCTGTACCTTTCGCTGCATCGCGGTGTTAAGATTTTTCCTGGTTTAATAGGCTAAGGTGGGTTTGCTGCAACCTTAACTCTTGTACTATCATGTAAGGCCAAGTATGAAATGCGTGCTAAATACATACTGCAAGTTTGTACGGAACCCTCGGTGGGCGAGTCCGGCTCGCACTTGACCGGCTTTTTTTCTTATTGAAGCGTAACTTAAGAGGATTTGAGGGTTCCTCAACGCCCTAAAAAATCGTATCGAACATCATGGAACATAAACATAGGATATTGGTACGATATTTTAGAAATGCGTTGGTAACAGTTATAAATGAAAAAAAAAAACTAAATAAATCTCATCAATAATTAAACGAACCTGTCGTTTAAGTACTTACGTGATGAATTACTCGTATCTCGAGTATGACAAATGACTGAATAAATTTGCCATGTGTCAGAGGTAATCAAATGCACAAGCAAAACACTTGTATTTGTTGCGGATTGAGCAATACGTTGCAAAGATAATAAATGAATGAAACACATTTGACACAGTTTTATTCATTTATGAACATACAAAAATAAGCTAAAATACCATTATTTTTGATCACTGTCTCAGTTCGATGCATACACATTGGATCAGCACCGCGTCAATTTGAACATACCTATTAAACATTCAGTCAGGAATTCTTTTGTAACGTCATATTGCATCACATACCTTCATCATCGTATCGGCGTCACCTCTCCTTGGGATAATTAAACGAGTGGGTGACGACGATCCTCGGTTTCGTGAGAAAACCTTTCACACCGCTTAAACGCTCTCATTAAAAAACATAAGTATATATTGAAAAACTATCTACCAACAGCTTATCCTCTCATAATATACGATAGTAAATGCATCAAATTTAAATGAGAATAAGAAGATTCGCTGATATTTTATATGTATTCCTCAAAAGTTACATTGTAAAAGTTGCATTTTTCCTTGTGTAACTGTATATTTGTTAACACACGGGAATGGGTTGTTGAAAGGGTACTAAGCCTCATCCAGGTATGGTGAGAATAATAAATATTAGCGGACAATCTTACACAAATCGAACTAGTCCCATAGTACGCTCAATAAGGCTTGTGTTATGGATACTAGACGACGATATATTTAATAAATACAAATACTTAAATACATAGAATAATTTATTTAATTATTTATTTAAGTTCTGGTGAACTTTTTTGGTCGTAGCTAGCGTGATTGCAGGACGGATGCATCGACGTTGTAGTCTGATTTACATACGAGCCCGGATCCAGTCGGCGAAGGTGGTCACACGCGCGAAACCGGCGGGGTGGTTTCGCTGGCAGCCATCACGGTGGCCGAAAGACGTTATTCCGATCAGGAGATTGTTAGCGGCGTTGGCTAGAGGGCCACACACACACATAGAACACATCCAAGATTTAGAAACAAATATCATCACACAAATAATATATGCTCTTGCCGGGATTCGAACCCAGGACCGTCAGCTTCGTAGGCAGTTCTAATCTGAAAATTATCTGAGTGAGTCATACTGAAAACAGACGAAAAAAGCTTAAGAAATAGAATAAGTCAGATCAGATACAAACGAGGTACAAAAGGGCACAAGACACATAATAAGACTTATAGGCAGGGCTCGGAACCGTTATTTTGAAAAAACCCTGAAGTAACCCAATACTTTGAATTATTCCATGCTTTTTATGTAGGGTTCAATGATGTATTTTAGTATGTTACACAACTAGGGTGGTAATATAAAGTTATTTTATATTACCACCGTAGTTAATTTATTACCTCCCGTGTTGTGTACATCATTTTATGTCTACACTTGGCCATGAAGCGGCTTTTTCCGTACGCGTAGCGTGCGGCAAAGGCCACTTTATGGCCAGGTGTGGCATCAAAGTAATAATTTCGTATTGAAAAGAGATGTATCTTTGTAGTTGAGTGTACCTACGTCGTTCGTTCGTAAGTTCGGGCTATCCCCAGTTGTCCGCACCTCGTAGTCCGCAGTGTGAACAAATTGGAATAGAAATTCCCAGTAGTTCACACCTGCGGCATGTGGTACGGACTAGTGAGAATCAATTTTCCCATCTGTTCGCACTACGGACTACTGGGAAAAAAAGTCTCAGTAGTTCGCACTGTTTTATTTAATATAACTGTGTTAAATTTACTAGGGTATTTATAATAAAGTCATTTTAGTTTAAATTAGTCATTTTAGCGTAAAATTTTAAATAAATGCGTTATGACTTTTATGCTCCTGCCCCTATAATACCCATCATACAGCACGTAAACTTACGAGAAACAAAGCATTAAACTCGTTGTGATTAAGTCCAGCTTAATACAATTTGGCTCTTTTTGTTAGTGTTTATCGATTATCTTTAGAGTTACAATTTTATTAAAATTGGCAAGTTGACCCTTTTACTAAGTCTGTTAATACTTCTCGTATCATCCTATGGAATCTTATGTTAATGTCATAACAAAGACGGACAAAAACGGACAATCCCATAATTAATCAATGTATTTAGAATTATTAATGTGGAAACACCACAATTTTTATCACTACTATAGATACAAATATTAAATACATAGAAAAAATCAAACATATCCACTTCAAAAACAGACACAAAACAAAGATCGTTAGTAACGTTGTTACAAATGCATGGAAAATCTCGACAGCTTTACTTGTACCCAGGGCTCGTTACCGGTATTAATTAAAATTGAAATATCTCCCTTAATTTGCAACATATCCTTGATATTTATGATTTTAATTTAGGTAGCATTATTATACTGTTATATAAATTAATTAAAGAAATAAAATATTCGATAACAAGCGAGATACTGATCGAATACCGATTGTATGAAAATAATACCGGTATACGATCCCTGCTTGTACCCAGGTGGTGTAGCGGTTAACACGTTGTTCCGGTAAGACAGAGACGCGGGTTCGAATCCCGCCTTGTATCTATAGTAATCCCATAATTGTAAACACAACTTAAATTTTCACTACCAACGCACTTCAGTAAGAGTAGGTACGCTATTAAAACAATACGTTTCTCTTGAAACTACAGATTAGCAGAAGTAGCAGGTCGAATTATGTTGAATTTTAGTCGTCTACGGTTAATGCAGAAATAATAGTAGGGCAGCTCTTCGACTGTACGCGAAAGCTTCCCCCAACGAAGATAATAATCCACGTGTTATTGCAAAGAAGTGCTCGGCAAAAACCAAATTTGATGCGAATCGTTCATCAAAATAACCATCGTCGCTTGACTCAAATCATAAATAATGGTGGAAGAGCTACGTCGTATTTAACCGTAACGTAAGTGTACACGGAAAATTTCACTTGAACGGATTCTTGATGTTTTGATGTTGATCTTGACTAGTCAGATGATACTATTGTAAATAATCAATACAGGATGTTACACAATTTTAATTGATTTATCATAATTTTTAACCTTTTAAAAAAAATTTGTACTTCAATAAGTTATCTACCATTTACCTTATTTCTCACCTAAACTTTCTCGTTAGTTTACAATTACATACTGTATATATGTTTGTTTGTTAGAAATCTTACGATAGCTTTTTCAACTACTCTTCCGCTATATGTTTCTTATTCTTTTTAGGGTTCCGTACCCAAAGGGTGCCAACGAAACCCTATTGCTAAGCCTCCGCTGTCTGTCTGTCACAGGGATCTTTTGAACCGTAATATGTAGAGAATGTGTATTTATATTGCCGCAATAACAACAAATAATAGAAACAAAATAAAAATGAAAAAAAAAAATGGCTCTCCATACAAGAAACTGCTTTTGAACCGTAATACATATACAATGTCTGTGTACATATACACAGACACGTGAAATTTTATTAATTTTTTTGTTTTCGAATACGTTTAAAGTCAGTTATATATATTTTTTAAACTTTGCATTAATGAACTTAAAACCGCGAAGCAGATGGCGCCAAGGTTCGAACAGCCCATTTTTTAAGCAAACAACCTATTTTTAAGTCACTGAGACTCATTTACGAGCTCTAAATCACTTAACGGCGATCTGATCTTATCATTTCGCGAACCTCCTAGGCGTCACAAATCCCTGGTCTATGTACAAGTACATAAACTAAACTAAACAGACCTACCATTCATCAATTACAATAAAAAATGATCCAGTTAATTTTTCTTTTTTGATCAGTGTCCACAAACGCTTATTATTCGTAAGCTTCCTCAAATAGGTAAATGAGGCAGAAATGTATCTGCTTGTGCTTCCTGCACAACCAATATCGTACCTACTCTACAGTGGCGCTGGGTAAATGCCATACCTACATTACAGACGCACTGCGAACGACTACGACGGTCTACGACAGGGGTCAACAAATGGCAGACCGCGGTCCGGATCGGGACCGCCAACCTATTTTGTGCGGACCTTAAGTACTACTACTTTACTAAGAAACGGACCGCGATAGTCAATTAATTTTAAAAACCGTACCACTGAAGAAACTAATAGTGATCCCTGGTCTACGACGTAATTCACGCCAAAACCGAAAAGTGCACATTTTCATATCCAATTACATCCGTAACGCGATATTTTGTGTGTATATGCTGACTGAAATTCTTAGCTGACCTATTAGAAATGTTTAGATCTTTGTTAACCCTGTGAAAGCAATAATCTAACTAAAACTGTGCATCTACACCGGCACGGCACAGTATAATTGCAAACCAATAAAACGGCATCAGCGCGATCCAGAGGTTATTTTTTTACCCGACTGCGGCGAAGCCCAAAGGAGGGTTATGTGTTTGACCTATATGTAGGTATGTATGTATATATGTACGTATGTATGTCCGTCCGGTACTCAACGGCACAACCGATTTTGATAAATGATACATCATTATTAGATTCGTCTTGATGGCGCGAGTGTCACTGGGTATGAAGTTCGTTAAAATAAACAAAATGACAGATTTTAGGCACTTTTAAAGTGCACCGCGGTCGGGTTTTTTTTGTAAAAATATTTTAACTGCGAAGTACAATAATTGTATGGTACTGCAAAATAGTGCAATTAAAGTACATTTATTTTGACCATTAAACTAACCTCGATGTCAGCGAGGTCGTGCCAGGATCTACCTAGCATGACCACAACCTCTATGTCAGAATGCCAGAACCGTAAGAGTACATTTTTTTATCAATTGTACATATTTGAAAGGACATATATTTTCGTGAATATGTACCGCAAAAGAAATAACAAAATCCTCTGTGATCATACTGTATAGTAGATACCACACGTGGGGAGGATTTTGATATCTGATTACTTACAGTCAATCGCGTTGGTACTTATTCCGGAACGACACGTGATTGACCTACAGGGGAGCATATGAATGAGTGCCTCAATACTGTTACGTTTGCACCGCGGACAAGATCGCCGATAAAAACTAGTTTAAAACAAAGTATGGATAAAATAAATCAGAGTTACATATTTAAGTTCCTCCACATTAATTTATAACACAAGCACAACATCTTCATTCAACATAATTGAGTCGCAATGTGTGACAAATTCTGCATTTTAATGCCTACATCTCCCGCAATCCACATCCAAACACGTAAACGTAATTAACAAGCGGCAAGTAGGTATATTTTCTACTTTCACACCTTCAACAATGCACTAATAGGTAGGTACAAGAATAAAAAACGAGTCCAGTGCGAACCAGACTCGCGCACCGAGGTTTCCGTACAAACTCGTAAGTAAATACGTGAATAGTTCGAGATAAACTGTATGGTGGGACAAACTTATCTTTTGTTGTAGAAAAACTGTTGTCCCCATACAATTTTCATATAAATTTGTAGTTTTGTTGAGAAATTTTACAAAATGAACCTGTTTTGTAAAATAGCGATTTCAGTAATCCATTGCAACATATAGGTACACAGTGATAAAAGCTAGGTCTTTCTTATTTCTACAACTTTCTGTGCATGATTTGTAATAATGAAGCCACAATAGTGAATGTATATTCAGTGCAAGATGCTGAGGTTTGGAGCATGTCTGTAGATAATTTTGTATAAAACTACCAACAAAATTCATGTTGTCTATAGGCTCACTTAAGTAACATTAGGAAAATAAAATTAAGCTGAATGATAAAGTCCTGAACAATCCCATAAGCAATATGACTTTAGCTACAACAATTCATGGAATAAAGAAATACAATGTTAAATATTTGAACCTTAATGGTTTTTCTGGAAATTATATGTGACCATGTTTTTAGGATACTTCATGGCTGACGGGATCATTGTTGTGACCAACATCGGTTGTCACATGACAGAGCATGAGCAGTCATTTTGTAAAATTATAATAGATAATAAGGGATAAGTAATATTCTGCCGTCCTAGTCTTTTAGACTAGGACGGCAGTATTATGCATACAGTAAAGCGACATCCAGAAATTTCAGATCAAACATTGTGAGATTATTTCGTCCTTTTGGTAAAAATATCGACGCATCCATCTTCTGTGTTAAAACATAGCAGATGTAACCCTCTCCATTTTCACAAAATTAATAATGTTGAGTGACAACCAAAAATCACTGATTACGTTCAAAAAATTAAAGAAACAATCAAATTTAATAGACTTAAAGCAATAATTTTTATATTCCAATAATTGTTAGTTAGTGAGTTTTATTTCATGTTAGAAGGTATATTCTTTTAGAAACCACCAAATTGGTGCCAAAACCATTCTTGATTTTAATAGCGATAGATTATTACTAGGGATGTAACAATACATAGTTTTGCCGATACGATACCGAAACCGATATATTGTAGTAAATAATCGGCGATACCGATATCTTAGCTAAATAATGAAGTATGAACTTCCGATATTTGTATGTACTTATCATACCTAAAACTTGGTTATATTTAACAGAGAGTCAACATTGAAAGTGTAAAGTAAAAATAAATAAATTCTCAACTCAAAATTCAAATTTTTTTTATTAAGAACCAAAGATTTTATTAACATAGTAATTATCATTGCACAAGGTAATAGACCAATACATAAATCAAGTCAGTAATTGAAATAACTTTTTGCAGATTTTTTTCATACAGCAAATTCTTTATGCGTTCTTCAAATATTGGTTGTATATAATCTGCGATACCGATATAACGGTATTGGTATTGTTACATCCCTAATTATTACACAATAAATAATTATATTTACAGCAAATATAGCAAAAACATATTGTTGAAAACAATTAATGAAACACATGAGGTGAACGACTGCAAAACATAGACCATGACACAAATGGAAGTTGTAGTGCTAGTACATAAGCAGTTTTAATAGAATTCCAATCAAAGAAAGAAAAGCATGTCCACTACTGTACCAACCCAACTGTCAAATTTCAATGATAATATTGATAATGAAAGAACTCGATAAAGATAATGAAATGCACAAGAGGAACAGCAGAAAAAAATGATTAAAAGAAAATTGATGTAGAAGATCATTTAGAGCAACAGCAAACTAGTGACAAGAGTAATATTTATCAAAATATTGAAAATGAATAAATTAGTAAAAACATACATGGATGGATAACGGTAACTTCAAACATCATCAGATGGACTGGAGAGAAATTGTTATCAATTGCATTTAAACCAGTAGGTATTTTAGTAGCCTGGAAACAGATAATGACTGTTTTATATAATATTATGTTGGCACTTCATAATTATTGAACCATAATGTTATTGATATAATGCTGGACAGTGTCTTAATTAAGGCATATCAAGTGCACAGCTAAAAATATGATAGTGACGTGATTTTTTCTATTTACTGAAATGAAAAGTAGTTTTATTATGATAAGAGCAACACAATAAACTCATAATTGTTAAACACCTGTTGGAAGCGACCACACTTTCTAGTATGCGGCCAGCTTTCGAGTTATTTATAGAACACTCCACCACAGCACACTACAGTTACCATAAGCTTCCAATGCAGTTTCTACTACAAATAAAAGACTTAGTTGCATTAAGTAGTGCCTAAGCCTCTAAAAAAACAACTGCATGCCATAACAAGTGCCCTGAGCGTGACCATGTCCTTGCATCCAAAGCGATTTAGGACAGGCATGCATCGTTTACCTCCGATGTCGTCCATCGCACTTTATTACGATTAAAAATGCGTCGTCGACGCCACACAGCGGTCCTTGGCAGTCGCACTTTGTAATCAAATCGCACATTTAGTGAAATTCGACATATCACTGACCGCTACGCACTGTTAACAGCGAAATATTAAACTATTATCTCTACACACCACCTCACTGATCAAACTTCTTTCCGATTAAAACTAACGCACACGATTGACCGCCACAATACCGATGTAAACTAAAGACGTACCTTCATGAGCATCCTATAATAATAACTGTCTCTTCGTTTGTCCAAGGAACTAGTTATCAAGGTCTCGTCTCGAACGCAGCACGCACGGTTCCAAGAAATTAATCAGAGGTTATATCGCGACAACTGCCACTTTTAGCTGATTATCACAATTATAGCACTAAATAAGCTTGTTAGCAAACCGGCGAGATACGATTTAAATTGGAATTTGTAACAGATTCAGAGGAAATAACACTTTAAACACCTTTTCAAAGAAGGAAGAAGTGAACGTCACGACAAAAATAATGCTGGCACATTTGTGTGTGTGAAACTTTAGCGTCAAACGTCACACCACGGCAGACTGACTGCAATTGGCCACGGTTGAGCGAATACCAAGAGGCGTTTTTCGCCAAATAAACTAAAACACGTTTGAGTAACATATAATTCCATTTCGGGGTTCTCTACTGGAAAACCTTATGTTGCGTATACAAACGTAGCCAAACTTAAGGAAATGCATTAAAAACAAATAATTAGGGAACGCGCAGCATAGGTCGCAGCACTAAATCAATAAAAGAGACACTATGCGAAAAGTCAAGGAAACTTATCAGGCCTGAATAAATGTCGTACTGGTTAGGAGCCATTCATTTCGGGTGCTAGACAGGAAACCTCCCAGAGTGTCTGGATTCTTCTCATTCCTCTTGATCCGGTTGATCCGCAGGAAAGGGAAGCGTCTTGGCCGGTGCACCCCGGGAGCAACGGCAAGTGATTTCTTAGGGGCCCCTAATTGATCACTTGCCGATGCTGCGAATGAGCCTGTCAGGGGGGGTTGGGGGGTCCCGCACCGGGTTTCCTCTGTTAGAGGACTCTCCAGGTGCGGCACGCGAGGGCGGAGCGTTGGGCACGGGCAGCATCCCTCCGACGTCTCCTTTTGGGGGGCACTGCGGGCAGGCACCAGACGGGTGACCTGTGCGCTGCGTGGTGGCGGTAGACTAGTCCTCTGCGTCCCGAGAACTCAGTCTTGCAGGCTGCCGCTACCTCATGTGCTGGGGGCGGGAGGCGGAGGACTGGCCCACCGCGGTCCGTAAGGACAGGCGGGAGTGTCTGCGGGGTAGGGGCGTTTGTCCTCCCGTAGACGGCTGCGGGGCAGAGGCGTTTGTCCTCCCGTGGCGGCGAGGGAGGGACTGACACCAGATACACATGCGGACCCTGTGTGTCTGGTGTTGGTTCCTGGCTTCCCTGGGGGACGGCCCGGTTGGCCGGAGGGAAGCAGGTGGGGAAGGCACACTGGCCATGCTACAGTGTGCCTTTTTTCGGAGAGGGTCCGCCCTAGGGCGGAGGTGCTGGTGATGTCGTGGTGGCTTGATAGCGATCCCACGGCGCCTTTACCCTATATCGAGAGGAGATTTTGTGTGGGGCTAACGCGGTGACCGACCCCGCCGGCGGAGTCGATGTCGTGCATATGAAGCTGGCCCTGCGTCGTGTACTACGTCGCCTCTGTCATAGTCGCTGATGACGTCCTCAGGGTACCATATCGTTTGATTGTGGCCGCGAAGAGTCGATCAGGGTCGATCAAATTATCTCTCGGTCGCCGCATTAGCCTGAGCAAAGCAGCACGTAGTGCAACATTGTCCGTAATAGTCTGGGTTAGCTGTTCTAGTCATGGGCTAAGTTATCCGCCCTGCCGGGGAGCGGAATGTCGATGGGAAGAGGGTCATGAGGTGGTGGTGGGGCGGGGACTTGGAAGTCCTGTGGTCGGGGTAAGGGGGCCGAGACATAGTCCACGGCTTCCCGTATGAGAGGGTTAGGATGGGACGTCGTTTTTGTGAAGAATCCTTCTGAGAGATTCCTCACAAAAGCGTGAATGGTAGGGAGCTTGCATTCTTGTATAGAAAATATATCAAAGCATAATATGACATTTCCAAAAAGAAATTATAGTTTATAAAATTTTCCTAAAAGTCATTAAGAAAATTTAGCACACCTCTAAAATTATGCCATTTCCACAACGTGCTTGTTTCTCAAAACCTTTGAAACTGAGATGCGTCCTTTTGAATTAGGTCGGCAGTATAAGTATATATGACTTCGTAACTTTCTATATTACTTTCAACACACTTGCTCATAAAGTCGCTCTTATTTGATGGTTCTTATGCGCGGAACGCAGCTTATTACACACAAGTGCTTTTTACTTTACATTACCGCACAAGTGCTGTAATTACTGCCAATGCCAATAGTGCCAATTGACCAATGAGAGCACGTCGTCGTGGGACTCGGCGTGCGGATATTATCCCCGCGCAGCGTGTTCATGAGCGTGCGCCCGCACTATATCGACACCACACGACGAGGTGACGAAGAGAACCAATATAGACCATTCGGATGTAGCAAAAACGCCGTAGACGGAGTATAATATAATACAGTTAACCATCGCGTATACTTTTGAGACAGAGACATAAATTGACTGCTCCGTCCGTTAGTTCCCCACAAAACTTAACACCCGCCAAACGTTCATATATTTATTCATATCATACTAAATGTGACTGGTTATTTAATAATAAGTTAAAATGAAATGATTAGAGTGTGGTCACACCGCTGCTCAAAATACACAGATGGACCGTAAATACAGTGACGTGACTCATGCGTCTCTTTTTTGACGCGTACCTTCCAAACACAGTCTTAAAATACGCAGTATTTATGTACAGTCGATGCAGGAATTTGTCTAGTGAACTATGTGTTAAACATTATTTTATGAAACAAGTAATTTGTGAATCGTTCATTTTTTTAAAGCTGATTTTAAAATGAATATTTGTGAAATATTTTTTTATAGAATGATTGGACACCATTCTGGAGTATACGTAAGGTCATTAATTGACAAAAAGGAAAGAAAAAACATCGTTTCTCTGGTGTCCATACTGTAATAGAATAAAATCATTTCAACGGGCTGAAAACGACCGAACCAATGAATCTTATTTTATTTTGTATATTGCACGTTACTATCAAATGTCACAAACGTTAGTAATTTTTCTTATCGTTACTCTTTGTAACGCTCCAGGTAAGCTCAGACTTAGTGACAGATTGCTGATCAGGCAGGACATATCCGCTTTGCACTTTGGTCGCATGAACCAAAAGTTAGTAAGTTTAATGATGGTAACTTTATCTACTGTGACCCCGTTAATCTATTATTTTCACCGGTCACTATTATATTATTTCCTTTACTACTACGGAACCATAGAAACTTTATACATAATGATATACTGAAAAACGTCTCAATCTCTTGTGACGTAATTTTACGCATGCGCACAGTTCGGCCTATACTTTCAAACTCTGAGAGAGCAAACTAAGTACCTTTATAGTTTCCCGCCATTTTTCCGTCTGAAGCTACAGGTGGTTTTCCGTCAGAGGTGAATTTAGATTGTTAGAAGTCCTAACTGTACTGTAATCTGAGTCTTAGTTAAATTTAGGGCTTAAATATATTTTTTCTGTATAATTGTTATATTATAACAGAACTAAGACGTAAAATTACACTATTTCTAAGGTACCTACTTAGTTAAACTTTTTGAGTTTATGCATAATAAAAACTATACGAAGACCCCCAAAAACTTACCTTGAACCTAAGTTGTAATGTAAAAGACCCTTACAGTTGAAAATCTCTTTTTCCGATGAGTCAGACTTTAATCAGTAGGCGTGAGACGCCGTTTCATATTTCAGTAAGTAGGTTTGGGATTCAGGAATGAGTCACCCCGTATGTGACGCATACCGTTAGACTCGTTAGTTAGAGGCTTCTGAACTTTGAAGATATTACGATGAACTACCCCTAAGATAGGTGGTACTGGTACGTATATTAATGGTAGAACAGAACCTGATTACTAATCATTATAGCGAGATGGAACCACCGATAACCTTATCTGCCCGATGGCGACCAGGGCTTCCATTCGACTTTTTACATAACTTTTTATCCTCTTTGACGTGGTGTAGGTTTCATCATGGTGTTAGATAGGTCAGATACGGTTACCGACGATCCCATCTTGGTTTATTTGACGCATAGTTCAAACTCGGGGTAAACTAGCAGGTTTAAAATCCTGTGTGAAGTCCAATAGTTATTAAAAAAAAGTGGTTCAACTAAAGTTCAGTCACCGTCCTGAACATTGAACAAGTGCCTCGCCTGGTCATGGCGCCCGGCAACTTGGCGCGCTGTCGCGTCTGCTCAAACTTTCGCGTGTGGCGCCTTTCCCGCCATTTCCACCCCTACTGAAAAGGCGCATTAAATATTATCCAATTAATTTTTATGCTACGTTCTAGCTTCCTGTTGGTATGTATATTTACAATAAAATAATGATCTTCAAATTAAACTAAAACCTTATGGAACTAACTGTTCTTAGCTAAGTCCCTGTACTAAAAATACTAAAATGCCAAATTCCCGTAACGTTATCTTCTACCCCTCTCTAGTAATTCTAATACCCTTCCCTGATCATACATGTATCAATTTTTTATAAATGTAAATACTTAAATGGATTGCTGTAAAATGGTCCCAGTATTAATAAAATTGAATCAAATAAACATATTGCTGAATATTTGAAAGTGTGCCCTTTGCGAAAGAAATTACATAATTAAGTAGTCTATTTTTAACCCTTACTCCCCTTTATTAAATAATTCTGCTTCTTGCCTCTATGAGTCATACTGTATTGCCAACACAGGACTACCTATATTTAGGTATACCTACCTAACAATGTTTGAAATGAATGAAAAACTTAGGCGATTTGTTTACTTATTCATTTATTAATGCTTAAGTTTGCACCTAAAGTGTATGGAATGTCATAGACACCGGGTGCAAACTAAGCTCGCACGTACGCACAGCCATTTCGGCGACGCACTGACGCGCCCAGGGTCGGCGCCACACGCAAGGGCTGCCGTCATTACCTGGGGCTACCATTGGGTATGTCACTATGGAGGGGAACGTCCTAAGTATAGGGATAGGGGTTCATTGTAATAACTAGTTACCTATTGCCGGAATACGAGAAATGGTGAAGTTAGGAAGTTTTGAATCGCTAACTGTAACCGACTTTAACTCATCTGTTTCTTTGTACTTAAATTCTATTAAATAGACTAAACTTTGTCTTTTTAATGTGATAATGATAAACCTTACTTACCTTGTTACTCACAAATCAAAAATGTAACTAAGTAAATTACATATCTAAATCAAAAATCGGTCCACGCACTGAGAACCTTCTTCTTTTTTGAAGTTGGTTTAAAGATGTTAACTAACCTGCTTGTCGTTTATTGAAGCGGGTTATAAAATTCGCTTGTAACCACTTGTAGGTACCGTGTAGGTTTAATTGAGTACCTACTACACACCTTCATGCACATCTACAAAAAAAAACAATTAATTCCAATTCCGAAAAAACATACTCAATCAAGTTGTTCAATATCTAACCAACGTCATTCAAACAATATATATTTTCTATAGCTTTCCTGCGAATATTTACTTAATTTAAAACTAACCCGAATTGCTATATCGAAGTGTGACTAGGATTCGTAACAGAAGTGTGACAGAATGCCGGAGAGTCTCAAGCAACAGACAACTCCGAAACCGGTGAGCCGGTCTGGTGCTGGGGACATTTCGGAGCGGGAACTGTCCAGGGAGCGGAGTACTATGAGGACGACGCCGCCTGCGTAAGTTCCCCTTAAATTTTAACCGTAAGGGGTCAATTTGCATGATAAAATGCAAGCATATTAATAACGTGAATCCATGCAAATCACCTAATAAAATTTTAGCGCGTATTAGGGTCATTATCAGCCTGGCCTGCCTAATCTCGTTCACTTCTGTAAATGCCTCTTACCTAAGATGTACGACTAGGTATTCGGTCTAAGGGCGCATTTCGTACAAATGATTAGCGTAATGGTTTTAGGTTAAGTATACTTAATTATCATTGAAAAAATGTAAGATTGGGGCATTCGGGGCCCCCGTGAGTGTGGGAACCCTGGGCACATGCCGTGTGTGCCTTTATGGTAAAGATGGTACCTACTGGCGAAAAATGTTTACTTATGAGTAGATATTCCTGTAGTATCTATAGTTCCTTTGATTAAAGGCGTCACCACCGCGTTCCTCACAAGAACAAGTTGTTCTCGGTTCCCGTAAACAAGTTCACCACACGCTGTCAGCCTCCGAGTCCCAACCTGGCTCGTATTCGCAGCTGCCTCGAAGAACTCCGTTCCACGCCGGTCAGGCCTGTCAAAATAGGCCCTAAAGCGGTCTCCATGGAAGATTTGACGCCAACGAAGAGGATAAAACGAGAAAGGTATTTATTTAGACCCACACCAATAAAATAAAAGAATTTAAGCTCCAGTCGGCGTGGTAGGTATTAATGGATTTCTTCATCACGTATCTATTACCACCGTAGGCTTATGATGCTACGATTTGTCGCGTGATAAATAAATGATAAAGCATCCGTCACTCTCACACACTATTTGTCAGAACGTGACGGATGCTTTATCAATTTTATCATTTATCGCGCGACAAAGCGTAGCATTATAGCCTACGGAAGGTTTGTGTGACAAAAAGAAAGTGAACATTTCCAACCTTTATTATTTTTTACATTGCATATTGCCTGACCAATTGACCGTCCCCAGTAAATTTAGGGCTTTCGTAAGGTTAGCCTTGCGTGCCAGTACCTACTCGTATTTGAAAGGGTTAGTTACGTAAAGTTAGGGCGCTATCCTGGGACCGGGGTTATTATTATTACGTAATATTGGTGTGATGTACCTTGGTTCGCTGCCAATATTACGACAAATTGTAGGACCAATAGAAGTTAAAGAATAACAAATTATTTTAAAAACAATTTTTGAATAAAAAATGTTAACTACGTGTAATGTTCATCAGCTTTTATTGATGCCCAAAACCCCCATGCCATGCCCAAGAGTTTTTTTTTAGACTGGGCTATTGGTGTTTTTAAGTTCCTTTTCCTTGTTTCACAATTTTT
This sequence comes from Eudemis profundana, assembly GCA_947034925.1. Taxonomy (NCBI): domain Eukaryota; kingdom Metazoa; phylum Arthropoda; class Insecta; order Lepidoptera; family Tortricidae; genus Eudemis; species Eudemis profundana. Next base: position 18,030,709 of record OX344796.1, on the reverse strand, counting down.
TTTCATGCGCAGTATAAGCGCATTCAGTTTTTCGTATCGAACTGTTCCTTGATTGCCCGTTACATTTAGACTCAAAGGGTGTAAAGGCCGTTGGCGCCTGAGTCTTATATGTACCTACTTACTATTTTATTAAGAGAGCGCAGAGTATGTAGCAAGCAATAACGTGCATTATTAGCCTACTTTTGCAATCCCCTATCCGTTGGAACCTTCGCGCTGATTATAAGTAGATAATGTGATAGGTACCTAATTAAAATACAAAGACAATCTGTATTGGTTTCATAGTCACTCTGTTATCGATTTAACCGATTTAATGTTGGCTATCGACCAGTAATAGTAAGGAGACCCCAAGGTCGCCCCTAGCCGGGGCAGAGGAGCAGGCCGCGAACAGAATTGGCCGCTTCATGCTGGTGTGCGCGTGGCGGCGGCGGCGCGACGAAGTCAGATGCCTTCGCAAGACGCTAGAGTTCCAGGTAAATAACCTTATAAAGAATAATCCAAATTATTATACTGGTATTAGAAGAGCGTGACATATAACTCCCCGTTATTCAGATAATTATAATCGATACTGAGAATTTCTCGGTTCTTATTTTTTCGGGTTCGAATCGAATCGGGAATATTGGGTGTACCTTACCTTCAATGGGGGTAGTTGGCCACAACAAGTGATCCATTGTTCCCCTAAATTTTAGGGGAGAGAGGCTTTTTAACCATACCCTTTAGGCCCTAAGATTTAGAGAGAGTTAAGAGATCTCTGTCTCTCTCAATATAATGGATTTTTAAAATATACGCAATAAGATACGATGAAATATTTCGTAAAGCCGTATAAATCCAAAATGTGGATTATGAATGGTTAACGATCCAGATCTCGTGTTCCGAGCGACTCCGGATGCAAGTGCACGCATTGAAGACGCTCCTCGATGCTGACAACGGCAAGGTCCGCCTCGCCATCCGCGAGCTCGAGCGGCTCAAACAGCTGCTCCGCGATAAGGAGATGGAAAAGGGCGTTTTGGAGAAGGTGAGCTTTACGAGCTTATTAGAGTATGATAACGACAAAGTGGAGACCAAATTGCTTTCGTATTTCGTGACCCGTCTTACTCTGTCTATGATCTGTAGGGACAATGACAAGACGGATTATAGTCTGGAATGCTGGCCGTACCTTAAAATAAGTAGTGTGAATATGAAAGACCATAACATAAAACTCAACTTGATGAAGATCGTCTAGAACATGTGTGGTGACGTGTTCCTACTGTAGTAGACTCCGTTAGGTTGATAATAGCAAGTTCATGTTTTTCAGGAGAGGAACGCTCTCCAAAAAGACTTGAGTAGTGCAGAAGACCGTGCCTCAGAGATGAATATCGGTGAGTGTAAGCTGTAACTTATCGTCATTTTCATTTGTTTTAGCTTTCTAGAGTAGAACATATTAGAAGAGCTAGATTACATTCTCCCAAACATATAATATCTAATCTAATTCGCTACTTATGAACTAAAGTGGCAGAAACGTGTTCTGTTAGCTCACATACATCCACCTACTTATAGCGTGTTCTCTTCGTCACTTATCTTGGCGAATCAGTCCTTAAATTATAACATTTTGTAATAATGGAAACCTCAAGCCTACTAAACTTAGGTTAGGTTAGGTCTGTGTGGATACTTGAGACACCAGCGCGCTGCTTTTCCCCCAAACCACACATCATGGGACACAACATTTGTTTGTCAGTTATGCGGCTGACGATGCCGATCGCGTAACGGCCTTACAAACCGCGTTGTACGCACTTCTACACTATGCATATAACTTCGGTCAGTTGATTCTTCTCACATATTTTATCCTCACGCGCGGTGGCCTAGACTGAAACTATGACTACTCTGTTGGAGGACCCATAACACGGGCCCTACAGGCGCACAAGGTTAGAAAAAAAAAAGACTGGTTGCAAAGCAGCAACGTTTGCAGGTTGGCGCAACTGCCGCAACGAATTGGAAGGCGTCCGCGCCGCCGCGGCGGTGAGCAAGCACGCGCTGTCACTGGAGCGCGCGGCGAGCGCCGAGGCGCGCGCGCAGCGCGACCGCGCCTATACTAGGGTACGCCACTGCGGCCCTATGAGGCTCGTGTATATCGTGTGGTACATTATCCGCCCTTCTACCACTCAGGGACGCCAAGAACACGTAAACGTGTCGTGTACTTTCCTGCCTACCACGCCAATAACACCTAAAGGTTGTCAGAGCCAGGAGCGATATACACCTACATGTAGCAGCGTAAAATTAAATTTCGGTTTTGACTGTCTTATGACATGGCGTCTGATTTGCAATTTTTGTGTTTGAGGAAAGTGTCGAAAATGGTAACGCATTTATAGTGTGTAGTGCGCAAGTTAGAGGCAAATGGACGATTATATTATCATCATTATTTTAGTCTCGAGAAGCGGGCTTTCCCCGAAGATCAATATTTAATATTAAAAATGTGTCACATTTCTACAGGTTTTCGGCAACTTCATCTAAATGAGGATCATATTAATAAGCATCTTCATGCTAACGAGCAACGTATATCTCAAATATTCGTATTGCATTTCTTTTAGCTATCACATCTCGAGGTGGATTTGTCCCAGCATGAAGCTCTACTGTCGGCCGCGGAGGAAGAGGCGGCCGCGCTTCGCCGCGAGGCCGATGAGAAGCAGGCCCTGCTGCAGCTGGCAAGCGAACAGCTACAGCTGGAGAGGGAGTGAGTATGCCTGACCATACGTAGGCAACCTGACGATCACTTGTGATCTCTTCGAACTGGCAAACAATTAGCAGGTCACTAGATGCGCTTATATTAGATACGGTGCCGTTCAGTCACTCATCGTTAACTGTTATTATTTTAATTGTATTAATGCGGGTGTGAGGAAGGACTTAGCTTCTTATTATTACGGTGTCACCGGGTTCGGATCTGTGGCTTAACGCAGAGGCCGGCAAACTTTTTAGACAAATTATCGATTTTGAAAAGAGTTCAGAAGCCCAAAGAGCCGTGGTTTTCTGTTTTAGGTTCTCCACTGTATGTTTTTTTTTTATTGAGGGGAATTTGAAGAGCCGCGGTTTGTCGACCACTGGTTAACGCTTGTAACTCTCGTATTATTTATTTTTATTTTATTTATTAATAGGTTTTCCAACAGATACAACACCAAAATGATTTTACATGAAATGAATAAATAGCATGCGTGCGCGTATTATATTGCAGAGGCCGAGAGTGTTGCGCGCTCGAGTGCTCGGCTCTAGCCGCGCGCATGTCGCTGGCGATGGAGGAGACCGGCGAGCTCAGGGGCGTCGTGAGCGAGCTGCGCGACGAGCTGACGCGCCTCGATACCGAGTTACGGGCAACTCGCGAGCAGCTGGAGTGGTGGCCGCGACCTTTGACGAGGTAGGTACCCTAGGATTTTGTAATATTGTGCAACAGGAACATTCCACGGAAGCGGTAAATACGCAATCGACACTACCTGTTTAAATAATACTTTTGAGGTGTATAGAGCCGAATATCGGTAACTTGGCTTCATATTTTTTTCTAACTATTGCGTTTTTTCGGGTTACGTAAGCGATGAAAGTAGGTAGATGTTCTCATAAAATGCCCCAGCAGCAGTAGAGAGCGTTGCACACGCGAGTGCTCAGTTCTGGCCACGCAAATACCTATGTAGTTGTTACTTTACCTTATACATATTTTTTATTTTTGGAATATTGATATTCATTTAGTTCATTTATTACGTAAGACGATTTTTGCCAGTTTTTGACCCCCTCCCCCCCTTATGTAAGAAAAAATAAGCATCGGCTGACCCCCTGCGGTGCGTTCCGTCCGGTTGTCGGATCAGAACGACAGTTTTGTTAGAGAGAAGCTTCTGTATACGTAGCACTAATACTTATTATGCCACACCTGGCCATAAAGTGGCTTTTCCCGCACGCTACGCGTACGGAAAAAGCCGCTTTCGGGCCAAGTGCAGACATAAAATAATGAACGTAGTTATGCAATAACGTTCCATTCCACATGCAATTTTTTTTGGATCATGGACTTTGCTTTTAAAGACAGGTTGATGATACTTTGTTTTGTGGGTTGGAACGTTATTGCATAACTACGTACTGAAGTACACAACACAGGAAGTCATAAAGAAAACCCTCGATCGCAAATTTAACAAACATCGATCTCGGCCTTTTTTTGTTTTACCACCCTAGTTGTGTAATGTACTATTCTGTGCGTATGGCAGAATGATGGGTGCGGCGCGCTCGCTGCTGCGCTACCCGCTGTCCGTGCCCGAGGCCATTGTGTGGGCGCTGGTGCCCGCGCGACACGGCTGCTAACTCTACAGAGCAACTTCACCCCAATTGTTATACCTTAGATGCATACCGTATCGTACATTTTATTTCTGAAATGTATTAAACGTGAAAATCAATCCCCCTCAATTGGAGACTTCGCGACTAGTTTAGTTGATTTCTACTTGTGCCATTTCAGTAGTATTATTTTTGATACCGCATTCACTTAAGGGTTTAAGGCCGAGCCACACCGGCTGCGTACACGTCTGCGTGCGCGTGGCGTGCGCGTTGTATAGTATGAATGTTTTTCAAAATGGCGGTCAGTCACGCTCAAAGTCAAGGAGCTGCAGCGTATACAGTGCGTGCACACGCAGCCGGTGTGACTCGGCCTTTATGTGGCATGGTATCTCGTACTTATAATATCATGATTCTAAGCAGCACACAAGCTGTATTAGAGCTTACACAGCAATTATACCTACTGCTAGTTTGAGCGGTATAAGGGTTGAATAAACTTGTGTGCTACTTGGTAGGTACTTGTAATTTTTATTCAAATTAGTCATCAGAATATGACACACGTTATGCTGTTCAAACGAAGGGACAATTCACCAATATCCACAATTTAGTGGGGGTTAATGTTTTTGCCCTCGATACCCTAATTTCCACGACCTTAAATTTTACCGGAAATGCGCGATTGGTGCTTTGGTTGGTCGTAAATATTTTTATGCCACACCCGGCCATAAAAAATATTTACGACGCTACGCGTACGGAAAAAGCCGCTTTCTGACAGCCACTCGACATAAACATATGTACACAACACGTTAGGTAATAAAGAAAGACCTCGATCGCATATTTACGTCCCTCGCCTGCAGCTCGGGCCGCAAATATCTGCGATCTTTGTCTTTCTTTGTTTTACCACCCTAGTTGTGTAATGTACTAATGCATTTTATTAGGCAACTCGTAAAGAAGTGTACAAATTACGCATCTATCATGGAAATGAGGGCTGTCTTGCGGAATATGCAAAAACAAGGCGTGGATTTTTTTTTATAACCGCGCTGCGTTTCTTATAGGTAGATCATTTTTGCACCCCCGGGTCTCTGTCGGGATTCTGTCATCTAATCAATCGGCAAAACACAATGTAACCAACTGTATCACACAACATGAATTGAGACATAAAGTTCTGTGGTAACAAAGTTTAGGTAAGTATGACCTATAATTGTTATTGTTAATTAGTTTCTACGGTTATGTTTACACTTATTTTGTAAGATTTTCAAGCGGTTTCAGTTTTGCTGGTAAGTTTTCTTGTTGAATATTTGTAAGATTTTAAAATGTGTGTAATTTATTAAATAACTTTAATGTACGTAGTGTTTTATTAAACAGTAAGGGTCCAATAAGAAAATTAGGCTGTTAATTTTCGTGATATCCGCAGGAAAGACGCGTTCACTTACTCACGATTCATACTAAAAATCTTATATACACACATATCATAAACCCTCTATAATTCTAATAAGATATCAATAGCAAAAAAATTTACAAATCTCGCACGTTATTTGAGCTTGCTATCGAACCATATGATAATTGAGGCCGATTCTAGTTTGTCTCTGAATTAAAAACAAACTGCGGTTACGTGACATGCGTGAAAAAAGTTTTCATTTACCGCCATTTGACATTTTTAATTTGCGGTTTTTGAACACATCACCAAGAGTTTATTTATGTGTGTACAAACATTGTTAACTGTACCTACATTTGTAAACGCATATCGACTTTATTGCAACGTGTTAAAGTCTATGGGTGGTCAGTTAACTGTGGCTTTGTAGATTATGCATAGTTGCATTCACTATTTTAGTGTATGCAAATTGCAACTGTACATAATTAAGCCTCAAAACACTCATGTCATCTTATTATGAAACGAGCCGAAAGCGAGAAAACCACCCCCGTGTTTTAAGGCCTCTCATTATGAATGTCAAGGGTAAATAAGTAGGTACTTGCGTAGTCCATTTGCATTTATAATAATATTACCCTTAGAACGCCAGCGAATAGCAAATGAAAATGAATATAATTGTCAATTGTTTATTTCAGTCTTACATTTCTAAGCAACAATGTCTACAAAATATCAACATTTTGGAATGGACTATTTATAACCTTCAATAATTGCCGAAGTAAATATTATCTGAACGTACGATCGACTACAAGTAACATTTATGGACACTACTTAAGATTTAGGACCTAAACTTTTTATCGAAGATAGTATCGTGCTGTCCCACTTACTCAAATATTTTATAACAGCACTGTGAGAGAGACGGCATGATATAAGCCCCGCTTTCAGATCACAATAAGTAACTCGAGAAATTAGCGTCTTTACTGAACCAACTGCATCATTACGAGTTCTTGTCTGACTCACCCCCAAATCGTCGTAACTACATTCGAAATAAAATCAATACTCTATTTAAATACGTCATTAAAAATACTGATAAATACACTAAATTATACTATTAAAAATAATATATTGCACACAAGATGCGGTAATAATACAATTTCAAGTTATAATAACACCCAAATAATATTCACAAACTGAATTGTTTTTCAGGTACTAAACCTTAAAACTGACTCACATTAATTGGGAATATTTCGCTATAATTTATTTCTTTGTGAACAATAATAACAGTAACATAATATCGCCTGGTGACAATCAAAATTCACTAAAACTTCTGTCACTGCTCTTCAAAAGGTTCGTATCTATTTAGTAAATCAATACTGAGATACGAGCTTTGCTTTAAGTAGGTATTTGCTACTTAGTGACTTTTGCTTGTCAGCAGACGATATATCGCACAAAATATATAATAATAATATTTTTTTTAAGTTAAAATAATACATTTACATGACCAAATAATATTCACAAACTGAGAGATCCATAACGACTCTACCAATTACTTTTCAGGTACCAAACCTTTTAACTAACTCACTTTAATTAGATTCTTTTTCTCAATATTTTATTTCTTTTGGTACTATAATAACAGTAACATAATATATTGCACAAAAGATAATAATAGAGTAATACCCCTATAGCTATACCTAGGTAGGCTATAGGTGGTACTAAACCTTAAAACTGACTCGCATTAATTAGAAGTATTTCTCAATAATTTCTTTTGGTAGGTACTATAATAACAGTAACATAACATATTGCACAAAAGATAATAATAGAGTAATACACCTATAGGTATAGGTAGGCTATAGGTAGTACTAAACCTTAAGAGGAAACAGTAAGGTGGAGAGAATTGAAAATTAGGTATTTGTAAAATGTGTCGCTGTCCCGCACTGCCCGCCTCTCCCGCGCAGAGCGCGATAGAGAGAACTGCAGCTTGGACCGAAAATTCCTTTTAAAATTTCATGAAAACAACGTTTCGTAGTCCCCTGATTTCTTCCCCAAAACTTAACCTATTTAACAATTTTTTTCATTAAACATTAAAAAAAGACTTTGGCCGTGTTCCTATGTTTTCTTTTTTTTTAATAATCTAGTCAAATTTGTTTTCTGGATGTGTGAACACAGCGGAAAATCTGGCATTTTTTTTAGGTTTTTGAAGGTTAATATCTCTTTTGAGAATCAATTTATCGTAAAAAGGAAAACATAGGAACATATCAATAGTAGCCATAGATTTTTGGACAAAAAAATATTGCTCTACTAGCATTATCCAGGGAGGAAACAGGGGACTACGTTTGTATGGAAAAACTGCCTTCCTGTTTCCTCTTAAAACTGACTCGCATTAATTAGAAGTATTTCTCAATATTTTTTTCTTTTGGAACTATAGTAAAAGTGACCTTACGGCTTCGTCAAACAGCCGGCTAGAACGCGCGGATAGCGGAGAGCAGTCAAACATTACGCCGCGCGGTTGCAGAATAGTTTGACGAAAGCTTAAGGCAAATAAAAACTAATACATTTTTCCATTTCATATGTTTAGACTACATTTAGTTTCTCGAAAATGGAGTTTTCCGTGGAGTTTACAGATTTCTTTAGGCCTCGTCATTTGTACTAATAAATACAAAATATAATTTGGGGTATAGTCGCATAATGAAAAGGTTCGTAACTTTTCGACTCTAAATCAATGCGTTAAGGTTTTAAAAGTGATTCACCTTTCATTTCGCGACTATACCTTTAAGAAGTAAAGTTAACACACATTTCTCAGCTTATAAAGGATAATAATTCAAGAGGCTAGATACTTAGCCTTACGGCCTGTTGGTTCCACTGCTAGGTGGCACTTTGGTTGCACAAGTGAGTCCAGGAGGATTTTCAAGTACTCGTGGCGTGGACCCATTTACGTAGTGGAACCAAGAGTATTAGTTTAGGTAGTATTATTTTAGACGAGTGGCCCCACTAGCCACGTTTGACTTAAACCCAAGGACCCTAAAATAAATAACTGGACGGAGCCTCGCCAACTGATAACTGAAGTATTTCTAGTAAGCCGGTTGCTTTGTACTTACGAGCCGCATGCACACATCAACAAGTTTTTTCCTAATACCCGCAGAACGCACACATTTAGAGATGTGCCGTTCCAGAGAATATTCCCGCGGTGGGAATATTCCCCATACTAATGGGGAATATTCCCGGGAATGGCACATCTCTACACACATTAATTTAACCCAGCCAGCGTAAAAAAACCGGCGGACTAGAAGTGCTTCAGTGCTTTCTTTGTTGGCGAGGCTACGCCCGGCTATTTACCCGGTCATTGGTTTAACCTCTGTGGTTTTAAATAATATTAAAAAATAACAACTTAATGTCAAGTGGTTTTTTTTTATCACATTCAGTCAACCAATTTAATTCCTAGGCCAGGCGTTTTATAACAGAAGTTGAGATATAAATATTTGCAGATCCTAATAGCCCCACTATAATTATGCTGTGGGTCCACGAGTACTTGAAAATCCTGCTGGACCCACTAGTGGAACCAACAGTCCGTCCGTAAGGATACTTAGGATGACAGTTAAACTACTCGCGCTCTTAAACAGATTCCACACGAGATACTGGGAGATCGATTTTCTCACAATCTGATCAGTCACATAGCCAGTTCATATTGGAAACATCATAAATGTTAATCTAGTTGAATTGCTAATCTAAATTGCATTGTGTGGGACGATCTAGGTAGGCTGTTAAATAATAATATATTAAACAAGGTCTACTTGGGCTACATACAGATATAGTAGAACGTTAACAGATATAGTAATAAGTTTAAATCTCCTTTGGTATTAATAATTACACGTGTTAGGGGGTAATCTTACATAGTATAGAACACGGCGTTGGTTCTGAGATACATAATGTTTTTCTAAAGTACAGGTGAAGAGGTTATGGCCATCTTAAGGTGGCTTTTTGCTTTATTTTTTATACAACGTACGTAGCAACGAAACAATAACGTTTTATTCTAATTATGCAGGAGAAAACACCTTGTATAAAAAATAACATGTACTCGAGTTTTTGTTCTTTGGCGAAGGCGTCTAGCAGTGGTGACACCTGATGACAATGATGCTGGTGAATCAAGTTGTATGATTGTATCAATAACTACGTAATCAAGTATTATCATGTAGTTGTATATTCAAGTTGTACATCGAAAATGTAACGAAATTTATTAAATTACTAACAGGACCATTAAAACAAGATGACTGTTTTTCCATACTTTGGATCGTAACCCGACCGCTAGGGGATTTCCGGGCAAAAACTAGATGGCGTTAAAAACTGAACATTTAACGATGTTATAATTGAACAAAGAAACATAGTATAGTAACAATTAGTTCGTAAACAGCTAATAATAAATAAATTCTAACATTTAAATACTGTGTCACGTTTGCAAAGTTGAATAATTGTAAATAATATAATTCTTTTACCAAGCTTTTACATAGATGGCGTTGTAAATTCGGGGAACAGCTTTTTGTATGGAGAATGACAGTCCTCTTGTTTTAATGGTCCTTGATTAAATAAATAAATAAATATTAGGGGACAATCTTACTTATTACTATGAACAATACTGTGCCGCAGTAGGGATAAAGTTTTCACACAAAATTAAAAATACAAAAATATAGTACAAGTACTAAATGAAGATCGTGATAATAAAACATATCTTGCGTGTAAAAATATATACATACATACATTATGTACAAGGTTCAATGAAGCTGATTCCATATGATACAGTAAAGTAACCGGACCAACATATAAATAAAACCTTAAATACGGTTACGCAACGCCATCATTAAATAAACGGAAACAACCAATAAGTGGCCAAAACTTGGTTCGCCTACGTTATGCTTTGTTTTTACGCGGCTGTGCTAAAGAAGTGTAAGGTTTTCCCACATCTAATAAACCACATTACTTGTCATTTAAAATATAAATACATAAACCATTATAAATAAATTGGTGACCTCAAGTGGTTTAGTAACTAGTCTACAGACTTTAATGGCTCCTCTACACGATGGCCCATCGTGATGGTCCACTATGATGGGTCAGCGTGTGGAGGGCATAGTGGTGACGGATGGCTTATGGCGCGTGCGATGGTCGTGGGATGGGGTCGGTGTCGGTTTTTCGGCCGCACATCAAAGGTAGTGGGCCAGCGATGGCGGTACGCACATCTATACGATGGCCCATTCCACAGTGCGTGCTCGAACGCGGTTGAGTGTGGACATCAACCATCGCGTGGCCATCTCGCTGGGCCAGCGATGGCACATCGTGTAGAGGAGCCATAACATAAAATTTTATATAAACTGTATCTGCGATAGAAGTAAATAGGCGGTTAATACATTTAATACATGTTTCTTTGCATTTCGACATACATTTTATAAATGCACGATGAGATCGCAAATAGGTTTTTAATTCTCAATTTTAGCATTTCTATAGTGTACTTCATTATCTTTATCTAACTATTTTATCTCACAACAAATTTATTATTGCAATACTGCCACTTAACACTTGCTATTTATATATTCAATAAAAATAAAAATGTACCTAATAATTATACGTGTATATTAAATATAACTACACTGAAGTCCAAACATTTTGCACTTTATTGCATTATCGAGGACAGATATTTTACAACATCCTACTATAAACGTATTTCTACGAATATTACTGGCATTAAACCTAATCATTTTATTTCAATTTCAGGAAATATCCGTTTACGTTATGTTGTGACGATTTCTCAAAATGCAATTTCACAACATTTATTGTGCACGTACATCTTATTAAGGGTGACAATATAGCGTGGTTAACTTTATTGTCACGTACTTATCAATTCCTTGTCCTTTAGGACATTGCTTTAGGCAGGACTCGCGTTGTGTACCTTATAATGTACCTTATGTGTACCTTATATAATTGGGGTTCGCCTCTTGGCTTGTGAGAAATACTACATATTAAGATTAAAGTAAATATTGCACAAAAAATGCTTTATGAGGGATCGCTAACTACGTATAACGAAAGAAACCAGATTAGAATAGATCTGAATATTGCTGCCAATGAACGAAACATAAAATTCTCCGTATTTACTTACATACAACAACTTTGGCTTAAACTTAAAGTATATTGCACGAAAGTTTTTCAGACGCTACAATGAGTACTCTACAATAAAGCACAGGTAAATCATTGGTATCATACGCAACTCTATTGAATTCAGAATCCTTTAAAAGTTGTAAAGTTATCTTTGGAATAAGTTTCTATTGATTGCTACCCACGTATGCGGACACCAACTACTTACAAGTATTTATAAATGTGGCAAGATTAAGTCTAGTCAAACCGACTAGAACGCACACTCCATTGAATGAATGTCTTTCCCATTAGCTATCCTATACGTATTTAATGACGTTCATGGGAATTTCGCCTCCATGTTATTAAAGAAGGTGGCACCCTTCTCTCTTTGGTTCGGTGGCAGATATTCTTAAACATAATACAAATAAGTTACATTAGCATTAGTCTTTAAGACGTGACTAGATGTGTATAGTAGAGCGTCGTGTATTGCTCCGGCAATGCGCCCTCAGTATCAGCAACTCGTGATGATCCTGGAAATGCCATCACAAGAACACCTTGTTATAACACACAGGATAGGTAGGTAACAAAAATTTTAAAACTATTGAGCGTATAAGTTGGAATATTTTGATACGTCAGCAATATGAATATTTCACTATTTAAAACTATCAATAACGAAATTTTAGACTAGGTGGGGGCCGGGGGCGTGATGGCACACAGCAAAGCGTGTACCTACAAGCTGCTTGTACGACTCATAGTCGAGTTGGCACTGATTTTGGAAGCACGGTTGATGTGTGAGACCACCAGGCCCGTATTTAGAGATTCAGGGCCCTTAGTCACTTGGTATTGTAAGGGTCCACCGCTGGCGCCCCTTTACGCTGGCCGGGCCCTTGTAGGCATAAGCGGAAATAAATATACTGAAGACAATCTTACACAAATCGATATAGTCCCAATCTAAGCAATGCTTGTATTATGGGTACTAGATGACGATATACATATTTATATAGATAAATATATACTGAAGTAGATAGAAAACATACTTAGGAACTTAGGAACAAATACTCGTGCTCATCACACAAATATTTGCCCTTACCAGGATTTGAACCCGGGACTTCTAGCTTCGTAGGCGGTGTCACTACCACTAGGCTAAACGTGCCGTCAAATTCGGCGCTGGACACCAACGGCGTGACATAACGCACCTGTATGAGTTCAGATCATGCCGAATCCCTCGCCGCCCTCATTGATGGCCCACAGTAAAGCATGTACGAGCTGCTCGTACGAGTCGTAGTCAGGCAAGCACAGCTGGTTGAAGCAAGTATGCGCCGTGGGTAGCGCGCCGAATGTCGGCGCCGCTGTGATTTGGAAGCGAGGGTTCAACTCCTGTGGAATTTAAGAACGAGGTGATAGGATAGAGTTGATATAGCGTATAAGTAAATTACAGAAGAAAAAGTGTCTTTACATAGTCATTGAGGGCTCATGAAATATTACATGTCAACCTTTACACTTTCAATACCGAGGACTCGCTCTGTGGGCGAGGCTCGTAGCAAATTTTCGCTACAAGGCCATTTTCCCATATTATCGGCTACGAGTTGTGGCTACGAGCGTAGCGCTCTATGGTTGCGAAAGTATTAAATCGATTTGCAGACCTCATGATGGAAAGTGGAAAGAAAGCTTTACATAAAGTATATTTACCCGAAAGATGTTTTTCGCTTTTAATTAAAAGAACATACCATCACCAGAGAAGTTGGTCATAAATATATATATATTGTTTTACGTAGCCTGTGAGGTTATTTTTGTTTTTTTAAGCCTGACTAACTTGCAACCCTAGTGGACGTAGCAATAATATGACCGGGCGGTCGGCCATGGCGTTCCCTGGGGTCGAACCAAGTCGCTAGCCGGACCACCCCGAGTGAAAGCCTGCGAGGTGTCCCACTGCTGGGCAAAGGCCTCTCCCTGTGATTTCCACAACTCCCTATTTGATCCCTCCCCCGGCCGGTTGCTAAGGAATGCGTTCAAGTGATCGCGCCATCTCATAAATAAATTACGGAAGGAAATTCTATTCATCATCTATGAAACGGTGCGAACCAGAGACGATCTTTGGAATGTACCGAATTCAACCACATGGGGGTGAGCTTTTGAGGAGATTAGAAAAATTTTTTTTGATTCATCAGAACTTGATCCTACACGGCCATATTGTGTAGGACACCCTAAACGTGGGAGGCTGTCCAAACGGATTTTACCAGTACCATGTATACCAACACTACCACCGCCGTTACCACCGCCTGAATACTAGGAGCCGGCGGGCGGCAGTTGCCAGCAGTCGGTTTTTTTTGGGCGCGAGTCATAAGACCAAAAGAAAACGCTAACGCTAAAGTCAATGTCAATTTATAAGAAAGTACCCTGAATTGTATTCCAAACTCGGAGATATGCCCCGTCGGTTCAAATCACGCTATAAAAATAATTTATTTCAAACGCACTCAAAATTAGTTCTTCATAGTAATAGTCCTTATTCTATGGCGGATCTCACACTGCCGCGCGAATCGCGGCGACACGAGACTCACCGATTTTCAACTTTGTAAATAGAATCATCGATTTGTATAGAAAAATCGCGGGGTGGTGCACACTGGCGCGTAAATCGCGGCGACTCGCAACTACTATGCGCAGCTACACGGAAAAAATCGCGGCGACGGGCGATTCCAGTGTGTTCTTCGCCTATGTCCATTCGAATCTATAATAAGTTAGCCAACCACATAAAGGGCCACCCAAAAACCAATGATTGGATATCACTCCCGAAAGTACTTAAAGGTACATTATATAACAAACAGGAACTGTTTATTGTAAATAAGCCGGAAATAAAATACAAATGCTGCTACTGTTTTTCCGGACCACTCTTTAAATGAATATGAATACCTGGAAGCCGGCGGGCGGCAGCTGCGAGCAGCCAGTGGTAAACTGCAGCAGCCTCGCGCGCTCCTCGGCGCTGAAGTTGGCGACGGCGGCCCAGAACCAGCCGAGCAGCCGCTCCCAGCCGCGCCCCGCGCCCGCCACCAGCGCGTGCGCGCGCCAGTCCGCCACCGACACCTCGCCCGTGCCGCACACCAGCAACTGCGACAATGTCAACAACTATAGCTTGGCAACTTCGTTAGTGACACTCATATGTGTGCTTTTTGTTATGTGCAGCCGTAACTACTTACACAAGTTACCGCCAACACGAACGGCGACCGATGGAGGCCGCCTCCGCAGGCAGCCGTTCGTGTTGGCGGTAACTTGTGTAAGTAGCAGTGGCGTGGCGTCAAAAGAACTCGATTCCTACCGGCTTGCCTAATATCAGGCATTTGAACACCTTATTCTACAACTTTTAAGGAAAATGAACGTCTAATCTACACCGGCTTGCCCACGGATATCTTTTACGCCACGCCACTGCTAAGTAGTTACGGCTGCACATAACAAAAAGCACACATGTGAGTGTCACCAACAAAGTTGCCAAGCTATACACTACTTGGACTAACTAAGGCAAAGTATAAAGACCGACTAGCTGTCACTCTTCGGCCGTTTAGGAGCGCGCGATACCAATTCAAGGTCGAGGCGCATACGATGCGATTCGTACTGGAGCATCCTTACGCATTCGTAAAACTTTGCTTGTAGTTCGTTCGTTCACGGCGCGCCCACATTCAAGCCGCGCGATGTACCTTTTGTAGGAAGAAAAACTACTGCTATTATACTGCAGCTAAGGTTTTTAAGTCACGTGCTTTTTCAGTACGTGTCCTAGGTAGGTAGGAGGTCACCAGAAGCCAATGCATTTTTGAAATTGTCATTGATTTTCGGGATAACTTTTCTAGCGGTCCACTCTCTAAGATACAGATACAAGGCTCTGCGTTGCTTGTCCTTCACGCAAGTCGAATCACGTCTATACTGTTAGCTATCGCAGTAAATAGGTAAGGTACTTAGCAATATGTAAGCACATTTGAGGAGTGTCTTTTCAAAAGGGCTTATTTTTGTATGGTTTTCATAGAGACATAAGTCCTTTTGAAAAGACACTCCTCATTTATTCCCTTTATCAAATAAATACAAGCGAGAAACGACTTAGTACTCTAATAAAGAAGGTTCAAAGCGAATCGACACAAACCGTATTCGAAGCATAGTAAAAGCGAGTAATACCTCGAGCTCGTTCTCGTCGAAGATGGCGAGCAGGTTGTCGGGCACGAGCAGCGTGAGGCCGCGCAGGAAGGCGTCGGTCTCGAGCCGGCAGCGCGCCGCCAGCCGCCACTGCGCCAGCGCGTCCAGGTACTTCATCTTCGACCCGTTTGTCACCTGCAACCAAACATATTACATTTATGCCACACCTGGCCATAAAGTGGCTTTTTCCGCACGCTGCGCGTACGGAAAAAGCCGCTTTCTGGCCAAGTGCAGACATAAAATGATGTACACAACACGGGAGGTAATAAAGAAAGCCCTCGGTCGCATATTTACGTCCCTCGCTTGCAGCTCGGGCTGCAAACATCTGCGATCTCAGCCTTTCTTTGTATTACCACCCTAGTTGTGTAATGTACTATTATACTGTAGGTACAATCAAATAGTACATTACACAACTAGGGTGGTAATACAAACGGCCCGAGCTGCAAGCGAGGGACGTAAATATGCGATCGAGTTGTGTACATCATTTTATGTCTACACTTGGCTAAAAAGCGGCTTTTTCTGTACAAAACGTCGTCACGTCCGTGCGGAAAAAGCCACTTTATGGCCAGGTGTGGCATAAAATCTATAATAACAATAGAGAATACTAATAAGGAAAGGCACCCAACTGTCCGGCTCCGATCTGATATATTTTGATATATGTTAGAGAGTAGTCTAAAATATTATCAAACCGCGTTTAGAAAGATTAAGATATATTTATTTCATAGTAATTAGAGTAAGGTGCATAAAACAAATTCTTTTAAGAGTTTTAAGTAATATCTTTATTAATTGGCCATAGAATAGAAGTAAATTAAGTAACCGATCGCTCTCTAGAAAATGTGTCACATAACATGTAACTAGCCCTAGCACAGGCCCTGGTCTTTTTGGGCTGTTACTGCACACTATGTCTCTAAACGCTTGTCTGGACAATTATATCATAGTGATAGTGAAATATATGCTGTAAAACGTGTTGTTAATAAATAAATAAATAAATAAAGGGATTGAGCTCATATGTCATTTTTGAACTAATGCATGATATGACATTGTCAGTGGTAGAGTATGCAGATAAATTAAATTGTTATTTTGGTACAATGAAGTTCTAAAACATGGAAACAATATCAAATTATACAGCGTGTTTTTATTGATTTCCGATAGCATTAAGAGATAGTTCTTCAGATCAAATAGAGTTACTTTCTTAAACACCGTTTTAAAGTATTATAAGTATGATTTTATAATTTATGTACAATTGGTAAGTGTTGTTGTTAATCCTTATGTTAGGCTTAGTTTATATGCATTTATTTAGTTCACCAAATGACCACTAGATGCCTCCGGTCGTACTGCGTTTTACATTTTTTAGTTCATATTTAAGTACTAGATGGCGTGACCGGTACTCCGTTTTAGTTTAATTCTGAGGATATTTTTAGTTTGTTTCGTATCGATAGAGGGCGGTGTCACGTCTGGAAACTAGCGAACGGTTGTCTATTCAAAATTGTATAAGGGTTTGGAATTTCCATTGCTAGACCAGTAATAAAAGATAACCAACCAACCAACAAGTGTAAAGTAACAACAAGTGTAAAGTGATAAAGTGAAATATACCCTACGAAGTACAAGCGAAGTTTTAGTTTCGTACATTTTGGTCCTTCGAAGTTGCCGGAATAATCGGCCTGAAGTGATAGGCGTGTGTGGACGGCCAACACCTTCAGGAGGAACCGAAGTTTTGGTGCCAGTACCAAGCGGCGGCACCAGTTAGCGGAGCCGTGGTCACGAGTTGGGGCCAGGAGTTGGCCCCGGACGACGTGCTGCAGCAGCAGCCATCAGCTTCCGAGGAGGGGAAGGAGAGGTGCAGAGAGAGGAAAGGTATCAGTGAAGTGGGACAAAAGTGAGTCAGTCAATTTTCAATCTTAGTGCAGTGTGAAAGGGGTCAAGCGAAATTCAACTCTAATGCAAGAGAGTTAATAACTTAGATATTTTTAAAGTGAATGTCGAATATTCGGCTATGTTACAAAGACTCTGAAAAATTTCGCCGGTTTTGGGACTTAGAAAATTTCACCTAATTTTGGACTTAGAATTTTTCATCTAATCACCTCAAGAGGATTATTGGAGAAACCACCTTAACCTTTGAAGAGATGACCACCGTCTTAGCTCAGATAGAAGCCTGCCTCAATTCCCGGCCACTGTCTCGCATGGACGCGGATTCGAGTACCACTAATGCCTTGACGCCAGGACACTTCTTAGTGGGCGAACCGCTGCTAACTGTCCCAGATCACGATTACCTGGATCAAAACATAAACTCGTTGCGTCGGTGGCAGATGACGCAAAGAATGGTGCAAGAATTTTGGCGAAGATGGTCACGGGAATATTTAAACAAATTCTTGCAAAGACATAAATGGTCAGAACGCAATCCGGAACCATCCATTGGTGACATAGTTCTAGTGAAAGAAGATGATTTACCGCCTTGTCGTTGGTTGCTCGGCAAAGTCACCCAAAAACACCCTGGCAATGACGGAATTACGCGCGTAGTCACGCTACAAGTGAAGGGTAACCTGATTAAAAGACCCACTTGTAAGCTGTGTGTTCTGCCTATTACCGATTAATGCCTGTATTTGTATTTTTAGTTCTTTTTTATTGCTATCTCTTACCTTGTGTCTTAGCTATGTGTGTATGTGTTAACTCTGGAAGTCAGAGCGTTTAATTTGTTACCCATCGTTCGCATATTATGGGGATGATTAATTTAGGCAAATGTTACCATGATAAGCTGTACTAAGGTCAACATAGTTGCCCTTGGTGGGCGGCATGTTAATCCTTATGTTAGGCTTAGTTTATATGCATTTATTTAGTTCACCAAATGACCACTAGATGCCTCCGGTCGTACTGCGTTTTACATTTTTTAGTTCATATTTAAGTACTAGATGGCGTGACCGGTACTCCGTTTTAGTTTAATTCTGAGGATATTTTTAGTTTGTTTCGTATCGATAGAGGGCGGTGTCACGTCTGGAAACTAGCGAACGGTTGTCTATTCAAAATTGTATAAGGGTTTGGAATTTCCATTGCTAGACCAGTAATAAAAGATAACCAACCAACCAACAAGTGTAAAGTAACAACAAGTGTAAAGTGATAAAGTGAAATATACCCTACGAAGTACAAGCGAAGTTTTAGTTTCGTACAGTTGTCATTGATGTAAAGTCAAAACTGTCACAATTGCAATTTTACATTTACGCTAAAGGAGGTGAAAGTGAGAGGTCACACTTGTGATCAACACGATTCTGATTTAGTTTGTATGAAAAAGTAAAAACAAGTCTCATTTTGAATTTAAAAGAAACCCATATACCAAGATGGCCATCAAAGTTTTCAAAAGAACCTTCTTCGTCTTATCGTTTTCTTTAAATATGTTAGTACATTGTAGACAATTTCTCGGCATCGACCGTTTAATACTTTACCGCGATTCATATTGTATACAAACGTATTTTTGAAAAGCTACGGCAATTTGATAAAGCGAAATAATGTGACTGATGACAGATTTGTCAAATATGATAATACTATTTTTTATTAAACAAATGACAATATTTACCGAGAATACAGTTTAAATATGCAAATCATATTTAGCTATTAATTCTATTATCTATAAGGGTCTGCACTTATGAAGATATCAAAGATTGGTTTATGATTATATTTAATCATTTATTAAGTACACTTGTGCTAACGGTACACTCGAATCCCTTTCTCAACGCGGTTTGATAATAATAGACACGTATTTTTTTTTAGCTGCCCAATCTCAACCTATTGGGACAAACTGACCTCCAAAGTACTGAAAAGTGACTAAGGCCTCCAACTTCTACAGAAAAAAAAATTCAAGCAAATTGCTAGTTAATTACTGGTTTGATATTATATTTGTTTGAGAAAATGAAAATATGATAAGCACGTGTTTCGTTATATCGGCTGAAACTCATATTTTCCTAAAAAAACACCCTTCAAAATTTGAGCCCTTTGAGGGTGTTTTTTTTTTAAATAAAATACGAGTTTGAGGTAGGTATTGAAATATAGTAAGTTTTAATATAAGTTCGGGAAGCATGTCTGGTCCCGAGTCTTGACCCTCGCCTGGTGGCTCGGGCCAGACGCCTCGGGACTCCTTCGAAATGCCACTTCCGCACGTAATGTACCTATCTCGAATGTTGTCTTTTAATACATCCGAGAAAAACAAAACTTCAGTGTACGAAAGCTAACTGTCACTCATAATATAATATTCAATTAGCCTGCCGGTTACCCGCTATAAGTATAAATTATGAAATTATCTAACTTTTTGAGCAAGTGTATTAAAAAAAAACATTTAAATTGGGTCCGCCGCTCGTTCTTGTATGGGTTTAAATAGCTGTTTGAGTGGCGGTTTAGTAGCCTACAATAGATTAGGGCCAACTTTTGACTGACTACCCATACCGCTGGAGGTATACAATAGTAAGGATATGTAATATACCGTAGTAACTAATTATTCAAAATTTACTTTGAATAAAAATGCATGATTTTTTTTACCAGTGTCTCATAATAAACATATTGAAATAACCCTTTATTATAATCTCACCCGTATCGTCGAGCCATTAGGCACTAAATCGTGTGTCTCCACGAGATGCCCCGACGTGTCGTAGACATCTTCCGCGAAATATATCTCCGGCACCGACTCGGCAGAGTCCAGGTCCGTCTCTAGCAGGTACTTGATCTTTGACAGATAGAGCTCGGGGTCATCTTGCTCGAAATACTGTGAAGATATAACACAATGTTATAATGGATTACAGCGAAAATGTAGTCAAGGCATTCACTGGTGCGTTATTGTACGTGTTTATTGAATGAACTAGGGTTTTATGTCAGAGGATTTGTTAATTCAACGAATTTGGCAAGTGACAGCCGACTACTGATTCGCCGTACGTACAGTAAGCTAAGAAAGTGGTCTACCACTTTGCAACCACTTTCTTGGCTTACTGTATATGTCTATTGCAAATAACACGATTGAATTCTCTCTCTGGATTTTTGTAGAAATCATTCGTTTTGTGGTCTATTTTGAAAGCCTGTCAATGTCGGAATCTTTTGGAAAGGCTCGCCCGCCTGCTGTGTATGACCTCACCTTGTAGTGCACGCGCAGGCCGATGATCTGCGCGAGGAAGGAGCGCGAGAGGCGCGCGCGCACCAGCTGCCGGTAGCTGCCGCCCAGCGCGCTCTCGTACAGGCACTTGCCGACCAACTTGCCTGCCAGCTCGAAGTGCTTCAGCTAGGACAACCACAAAAATAACAATCAATATTTCCATACATAATATAAGTTATCTACGCGAAAAATCTGATTAAATTCTCTCATCCGTGTTTGAAAGTTTCTCTTTTAAAATGGCATTGTCTCATATCAGAGACTATAAGCCACTTCGGGTCGTTCAGTAAGCGCAGTAAATCCAAATAAAAAAAAGTTAAGATCATTCATTTTTAATGTTAATCGGGACGGTACCTTGAGGTGCTTGGGCCGGTCGGGGTTGGGGTGCACTAGGCCGGTGGGCGAGTCGTGGAAGGGCGCGAACAGGCCGAAGCGCGCGTCGAATAGCGTGCCGCACAGCAGCGAGAACCACTCGCGTCGCACGCCGCCCCAGTCCACGCCTGAACACAATACATTACTTACCTAGGGCGGTAAAACAAATAATGTCTCAGATCACAGCTATTTGAGCTGAAGGCAAGGGCGATAAATTTTTTTGGCAACCTTAGAACGGCCGGTGTCTTGAGTTGATTTGTATAAAGAGAGAGAGAGGAATGCCAGTTTTTCTTTCGCTACCAGGCTGGCGCTGAGTGCACTGAGATTGGGACTTTCACTTTTTAAGTAAGAAAATAAAACATAGATGTTGAAACCATTCTACTATTAAAGCGAATTATTTTTCTCTACAAACTTGTCCGCTTACAAATGTACCTAAAAATTTGATTATATGCAGAATGCCATGGGTTTGCTTATGTAAGTATAGCTTCACATGGTACCTTGTTCCCCTTGGAAGGTGACGTCGAAGTTCTTGCACCAGTCGGCGACGGTGAAATGCCGCGTGGCCTTCAAGCTGGTCGCCACGAGGTCGGCGCGCAGCACGCGGATCGCGAGCTTGTCGTGCGCGTGCCGCGAGTGCGCCTTGCGCACTTCGCTATAGAAGAAGTCTTGCTTGTTCTGAAAATTAACAAGCTCTTTCAGAACAATAGGTAGGTTTGATAGGTGACTTTTAGGGTGCAGAAAGGGACAGACAGCAGAGTCTTAGTAATAGGGACTCTGCTGTCTGTCTGTCTGTCTGTCTGTGTATCTTTTGAACCATAATAGGCAGAGACTTGAAATTTTCACAGAATGTGTGTTTCTATTGCCGCTATAACGACAAATAATAAAATTAAATATAAATACGGAACCCTAAAAGGGATCCCCATACAGGAAACAAGACGAGACCGTATTATATTCCGGTATCTGTAACTTCTATCGATGAAACTTCCTCGAGTATTCACTTCAAAGACTGCTTATATTGAAGATGCCCTCCTCACCGCAATAGGGTACTTTCCTGACAGATCAAATTAGTTACTTTTTATGAATTGTCAAAACGCTCGGATAGTATGAAGTTTCTATGAGAAAAAGCATAATGACGTCATTGTGCTCAAACATCAAATCATCTCCTCATTTATAGCTTTTGGTCTTTTAAAAATCGTTTAAAAACGTTAAATAGGTGAATTTTAGTTGATTTTTGGAAATTTTCGAAAGCAGATTTCAAGGCTAGCGTGAAGTAATTTATATTGACTACAGGCAAGTACCCTATTCCCGACGAGCAGCTACGCGAAAGCGGTGGCGATGAAATAGCACTTCGACCTACGGCTGTCGCCAATAATCCAACGCCAACGCGGCCTCGTACACGCTATCTTCACTCGGCTCCACTATGATCCCAGCGGAGACTCCTTACCTTGAAGGTATCCTCTCCGCCACAGTTAGCGTCGAGCTACGCGAACCTGTCAGCGATGAGGACGCGCTGTGCCGATAATAGCTCGACCCGCTGCACCCTATCATCTAACGCGAACGCGCCCTCGCCTGAGCCGTCTTCGCTTGGCTTCATTATCGCCCTATAAAAAACTCCTCACCTTGAATGTGTCCTCCCCACCGCAGTTCGCGACGAGCAGCTGTGCGAAGGTGGCGGCGATAAGGTCGCGCTGGGCGGACAGTAGCTCGACCCGCGGTTGCACCCCATCGTCCAGCGCAAACGCGCCCTCACCCGAGCTGTCTTCACTCGGCTTCAGGATTAACTGGTAATTATACATGGAGATTTGGAATTAATCAATAGGGATGACGACTGGGTTAAAAATATATCATTCTATTTAGTCCGTCAGTTAGATTATGTAAAAATATGGGACACGTATTTTTTGGTTTATTAAATTATTAAAAATGGGGTCAATCCACGACTTTTAGACCCTTAATACGGACCTTGTTAGTATAGGCAGTCGCATTTGGCTAGATCCCCCCCCCCCCCCCCGCCCCCAATGGGTGTAACGTACTATACGGATGACCCCAATCGACAAAGGTATATAGATCATTAAACTTCCGGAGTGGGGGCTTGTGACGTCACTCCTAGGTGAATATTGTATCAAAGAGTGACGTCACTCGAAACTTCTAAGCACTGTATCCTCGTCATTTTTTGTTTGTCAAACAAAAGAAAAAATACGTGTACAACATTTTTTAATAATCTAACTGACGGACTAACCAGTTTTTTTTAGTCGTCTAGCCTATTCATAAGGCAAATCGGGAAACATTGCGATTACGATATATTAGCTCTCGTCACGCTGTATGTACACGCACCTACCCAAGACAAGAAGATCCCAAGGACAAACAAAGCGTAGACGACCGACCTTGGTGGAGGGACACAGTCGGAAGGCGGTGCTGCGGCGCGGGATGAAGCCCAAGATGTAGTCCTTGACGACCAGCTGCTTGCGGCTGAGGCAGCACAGCACGCGGCGCGGTTTGGCGGGCGGCGGCGCGCGGCACGCGTAGCACCACATGTGCCGCTTCGATGACATGTTGCGCTGGAGCGTAGCTGTGTCAGATGCTGTAAATACAAACGATGTTTTGCCAACATGCTTAACTGGGTTTATATTGAAGAAGTGCATGGCTTCGCTTCCTAATTTAAATTGTGCGGCAGATTCTGTCAGAGGGTTATTCTTCAGAAATATGTATGCCGTCACCTCATTCCTCTGGCCCTTTTTCATACTAAATGTATGAAGACAGATGAATGAGTCGCAGACATATTTCTAGAGAAGAAGTGAAGTAGCAAGTAACCAAACAAAAGAACATCGCCTTGCATATCGTCGGGGATAGTGCGATACCGCGTAAGTAGCACATGTAGGTTTCAATTTCTAACAAATTTGCTTGAAACTGAACCTTATCTACATATGCTACTTACGCGGTATTGCACTATCGCCGACGATATATTTTGTTTGCTAACCGGGTGTACTGAGTATTGAGGAAGTGAATATGTTTACTTTCTAATTTCATGTGTCGGAAGTGAAGTAACCAGTAACCAAGCACAAGACCATTGCTTTGCAAGTATGTATTTTGACTATTATTTATAAACTTAATTGAAAGTGCTTACCTGTCAGCACGATACAATCAAATTCTCCGTTGTGCAACAACACAGATTCATAGTAAATGCCAGCTCTATATAACCCCGACTGAAAATAAATTTCATAATTAGAACTTAACTGTAGTAATAAAACAACTTAAACGGATTAAATCGCGTATCACACAATATCGCGTATATTAGGCCCATCTGGCAACACTAATATTGAATTTGTATTTTTTAAAGTGGGTAGGTTTGCACAATAGTAATTTTGACAGAGGGAATTTATGATTTTCTCAGTCTACCCGCGACCACGAACGCTGAAAAGGGTTACGAAACGTCGGGACTTAAAATGTAGTTCCCACATGTAGTTCAAGTTCAAATATGTGGCCGGAGGCGGTTGTTAGAAACCCTGGGAAGCGAGACTTGACCTCTCCTACAACTGACGCGAGCATAGCGACAGAGCATAACCTATCACTTTCGCACCATACGGAAAGAACAGGGATAGGTAGTACATGTTTAGTATCACTGAAATGGGACTGGGCTGGACATGTCTGCCTCATACACCTAAGCAGCCGTGAGATGGTCTTCGTAGTAGAGGCAGGCCGAGAAGGAGATGGCAGGACTACATGGATGTATTGGACCGGCATTGGCGTTACAAATAACCACATTTTTACTTTACCCGACTGTGGTGCAAATACCGCGCATTAATAAATAAATAAATATTAGGAGACAATCTTCGCCGCAGTCGGGTAAAAAATTGTATTTAGCGCAGGGCAAAGAGTCGCGCAGCAGAATTAAGCTAGGGGTACTAGTATATCAGGACATACCTGCGGAAAGCACAGTGTCATGGAGACGCGCTGGTTGACGGCGTCGTATTGGAAGGACGCTGAGGACGACAGCTGCTCGTCCACCGTGCCACCTAGCGGACTAATCCGGATTGAGAACCCTTCCTGCACACAAAACACTAAAATAAAATTCGGCAAAAACACAAATGATTAGCCCTCTACCTAGGCCCTAGGTCATTGTAGTATAACTGTGATACTGATAACCGGATAAACTTTCTGGCCGTAAAACCCAATGTTTTCAGGATGTACTGGTGACCAAAGGCAAAAATGAGTGTTTTTGATAATCATAATTCCATCAGCTGGCAGTGCTATGGCGTGAGGTCTTTTTGCAGCAGGTGTCAAAATATATTAATTGAAGATAAAAGAACAAGATTTCTACCCAGAGTTCTGCCAGGTGATTTCTGAAAATCCCTATTGGTGATTAATTTGTGGCAGCTCTTTAAACTGTTATCTTTAAGGCTTAAATTTAATCAATATTCAAAACCTAAATTATAATCATTTATGCCACACCTGGCCATAAAGTGGCTTTTTCCGCACGCTACGCGTTCGGAAAAAGTCGCTTTCTGGCCAAGTGTAGACATAAAATGATGTACACAACACGGGAGGTAATAAAGAAAGCCCTCGATCGCATATTTACGTCCCTCGCTTGCAGCTCGGGCCGCAAACATCTGTGATCTCGGCCTTTCTTTGTTTTACCACCCTAGTTGTGTAATGTACTATAGCTGCAGCAGAACACATGAGTAAAGTAACCTCTAGAATTTAAAACTCACAGAACCGTGCTGCGATTGCTATACAAATCAAGCGGATCGTGGCTGGTAGGTAAGCGTCGAAACCAGTTCACAGCTCAGCCGGAGGATTCTCTACGGGGCCATTGTCATTGTTATCGCACGAAACGGAACAGTGTGGCAGCTTAGACGCTGTTCCGTTTCTTCTCTTTTTACTCAAGGACCTTAAAATAAATAGCCGGACGTAGCTTCGCTAACAGATAACTGAAGCACCTCTAGAGCCGGTCGCTTAACGCTGGTTGGCAAAGTCAATGTGTACGTGTTGCTCGTAGTAGGCTACTACGCTTGTTGATGTATGCGTGCGGCTCGTAAGTACAAAGCGGCAGGCTCACTAGAGGTGCTTCAGTTAACTCACCGCCGGTTGCGGGTGCGTGGGGTTGTCGAACTGGTCGCGCGGGTGCACGTGCAGCGCGCGCGCGTGGCCGGCGCACCAGACGAGCGCGGCGCCGGCGCGCGCCACGCGCGAGCGCCGCGCCTCCACGCGCCCCGCCGTGAACCAGCGCCGGTACGGGCTGCCGCTGATGTTCACGCCGCCTGGAACGACAAATGAATAATGAGTTACGCTAAAAAAACCGGGCAAGTGCGAGTCAGACTCGCGCACCGAGGGTTCCGTACAAACTCGTCAGTAGATACGTGGATAATTCAAGATAAACTGTATGGTGGGACAAACTTAATTTTGCTCTTGAGAAACTGTTGTACCCATACATCGACATATGTCGCGATTAGTTTAGTAGGAGCAAATAAGTTTGTCTTACAATAGGGTACTTGCCTGTAGTCAATATAAATTACTTCACGCTAGCCTTGAAATCTGCTTTCGAAAATTTGCAAAAATCATCTAAAATTCACCTATTTAACGTTTTAAACGATTTTTAAAAGACCAAAAGCTATAAATGAGGAGATGATTTGATGTTTGAGCACAATGACGTCATTATGCTTTTTCTCATAGAAACTTCATACTATCCGAGCGTTTTGACAATTCATCAAAAGTAACTGATTTGATCTGTCAGGAAAGTACCCTATTTTTGCGATTTCTAAAAAACGCTGCAAGTTAGCAAAACCATTTTATTTTTCCTGTAATATTTAGGATGATATTAATAATCGGTAATTATTACAGATTTTTCTGTTCAGTAACTTCGGAGATAATATGGGGGAATGGTACTTTTTAACGTTTTTTGTCTTTAATCAAAAACGACATGTCCAAGAATAAAAATATAAATGGTTTTCGAATCTACAAATTAATCCCTTTCATTTGATACCCCACTTGATACAATAGCACAACTTTCCTTTTTCTACCTCCCATTACGGCCCACTTTAAAAAAAAACCGGTCAAGTGCGAGTCGGACTCGCGCACCGAGGGTTCCGTACAAACTCATAAGTAGATACGCGAATAGTTCAAGAAAAACTGTATGTCGATTTGTTTAGTAGAAGCAAATAAGTATATGTTATGATTTTTGCAAATTTCTAAAAATCAGTGCAAGTTAGGAAAACAGTTATATTTTCCCTGTAATATTTAGAACCTGACGTGTAATGATTCTATTTAATAGCAAGGACCATTAAATCAAGAGGACTGTTATTCTCCATACAAAATGCTGTTCCCCGAATTTACAACGCCATCTATGTATAAGCTTGGTAAAATAATTATAATATTATTTACAATTATTTAACTTTGCAAACGTGACACAGTATTTAAATTTATTTATTATTAGCTGTTTACGAACTAATTGTTACTATACTATGTTTCTTTGTTCAATTATAACATCGTTAAATGTTTAGTGTTTTAGCGCCATCTAGTTTTTTTCCCGGAAATCCCCTAGCGTGAAAAAGGCCATCGCTTAGTTTTGCTACTCTCCGCTAGATGGATTAATGGATGGATTAAGTTTTTGTAAATTTCTAAAAAAGTATTAAAGTTAGGAAGACCGTTCTATTTTTCCTGTAATGTTCAGGTTGATATTGATAATCAGTAATTATGATACATTTTTCTGATCAGTAACTTCGGAGATAATAGGGGGGGAATGGTACATAAAAATGTATAAATTAAAAACTACTTATTTAAGAAAAAAAATAAAAATGGTGTTTTAATCTACAAATTAAGCCCTTTCATTTGATACCCCACTCAATATAATAGCCCTACTTTCAATTTTCAAAGTCCCATTACGGAGCCTTTTAAAAAAAAAGTAAAAAAGGTACAAGATATTTTTTATGTCCAATAAGCTCGGGCTAGCTACTTTTAACACTATTCCAAATTTCAAATCGATAGCATCAGTAGTTCCTGAGATATCTGGCTGTGACAGACGGACAGACAGACAGACAGACAGACAGACAGACAGACAGACAGACAGACAGAGTCGCACCATAAGGGTTCCTTTTTTACCATTTTGGTACGGAACCCTAAAAAAGTACAAGATTTTTTTAATGTCCAATAGGATCGGATTAGCGACTTTTAAAACTATTCCAAGTTTCATATCGATAGCAGCAGTAGTTCCTGAGATATCTGGCTGTGACAGACGGACAGACAGAGTCGCACCAAAAGGGTTCCTTTTTTACTATTTTGGTACAGAACCCTAAAAATACCCTAAATTTTGAGCTAACATCAAAATGCAGAATTTTCATCGTTTTGGTATATCTTTAAAAACGCGAATCGTACCGATGGTAATAGCGATTATGTAGACGCCGGCGGTCCGAACGGTGAACTTGACGCGCGCAGTGTGTGCCTGCGCCGGATCACCTGAGCCCAATTCGATAACTGCTGTCATCTAGAACCAACGATACAACATCATTAACTATAAACTACATATCCATAATTAGATACTTTTATTGGATCGTCACCATGATGGCAACCGGCGAGCCCAGCGAGCTGAAGTAGGCTAGCACACATCAACAATGAAAAGTGGGCAGAATTGATGAATGGTTTTCGTTCATGCAATTTTTCCGAATGAAATATATACAGAAAAGTTCTGACTTGTCTCTGATGCGCATACATTAGGGACACGAACGGGATTACCTAATCTGACAACTAACGACAGCCCACTCTTATCAAGCGGGCTTATTTATACCTATTACCTATCCCCGGTGGCCGTATTTTTTTGGTCTTAAATGTTGGAAGCGTAGTACCTACATCTAGCAGTCTCGGTCTACCTTTCTGGTCCCGAGCGAGATGGTGACTGCAAGCTCGTCGGTGTCACACACGGGGTAGGGCTGCCCGTTGCGCTGATAGCACTGCACTGTGAAGCACATCGTATCTCCGACCGGATGGGGTTCCTCCCAGCCCCACTCCACCTAAAGACAAGTAGAGAACAGACTTAGTAGACAGTAGAACTTATCCACAGTGTATATTTTCAGCTTTATTATTACACGTTCGTTCAATGGGCATGTGTCAATATACGTTCTTGTGCCAATAACCGAGTCTGGGTGTATGTTCTCTGCCTATTGGGGTAGTTTTTTAGCTGGAAACCAACGTTCAACAAAAGGTAACAGACCGCAATTCTCACATTATCTGCCAATGCCTTTAATATATTGGTGACCGTGTATTATACTTGCTCCTCAAATGTGACGGTTCACAAAAAAATTCGTCAAACAATGCCAACTATATAACTACGACAGTCTGTAATTGGTGTCAATAATTTATTGCCGCCGGCTCAGTCTGCTGCCGCAGAATCTACAGAGGCCTAAAGACATGAAGACTACTACTATATTATTACCTTGCAGCTTGGCGGATGCAAGTACTTCCCGGTGACGTACTGCAGCAGGGAATGCTTGGCTTCAGGCGCCAACGAGGGCTGCGTCATGGCAGCCAGCGTGACAAGTCCGCACACCGATACTGACACCACCAGCATGCCGCCTGGACACAAAACCGTGGCTCACAATCTGGGTTTAATTAACAGCCAACCCTCTGTTATCAGAATAGGTACTTACACAAAAACTCTGACTTTAATTGGGTACGTCAAGATTTTCAAAAGTGTGCAATTTATATCTTTTTTCGATAGTTCCCGACGTAATGATCTAGAAAATACCCCTATTGCATTTTTATTCCCTGTAATTCTTCCAAAATGTCGTGTTAAACTCACTTAAAAAAAGGGACGCCGAACTGACAAAATTAGTGCCTAAATTCGTAAAAAAAAACAAACGTATCTGTGTGAAGTCTGGTCTGTCACAATTGTCAGCTGACACAGACCTTTTTTTTAAAGAATTACAGGGAATAAAAATGCAATAGGGGTATTTTCTAGATCATTACGTCGGGAACTATCGAAAAAAGATATAAATTGCACACTTTAGAAAAACTTGACTTACCCAATTGTATACAATATTAACTTCGATTGTAGTATCCATATTTACCCCATGTCCAAGCATCCTGATGTTTACTGTTCTTCACGACGGCGCTCCAGAGGTCAGACTTGAGGGTCTGCAGAGCATCCTTGCCGGTAGGCAGGCTCTGGCGTGCCGCCGACCATGCGCCGAAGTCTTTAGGGTCCAGGACATGACGGGCAGTGGTGTCCTCCAGCCAGTACACGTCTTCGAGTGAAGACACGTCCAGGCTCAGCAATCTAACACAAAGAAATGATTAGATGGTTATATTATGCGCTGTTTTACAATAACGGGAGCCACCAAGTCTTGTACGTACAATTAGTTAACAAACTTCTGTACTGTTCATTGCGCGACCTTTATTGTGACCATAGAGTTGGTTGCCGAACGATTAGTGCTAAGCGTTAATCGTTTCTTAAATCTAAATTGCTCCAAACCCTTATCTGCAAAACTGTACTATCTATTTAACTTACACTGTGGTACACAACTACTAGCAGACTGCGAGTTTACCCCAGATTCACTATCACAGAACAACTTATCAAGTTAAACTAAACTCGTGTGTAATTTAACAACAATGGTCATTCAGCGCTTCTAGGAGTTTCAACTCTGCAAATAACGGATAAGTGGGCTAGCGATTACGGAACTGTCTACTTAGCTTCAAAACTACCTTTTTACCCGACTGCCCCAAATATTCTTATCTTTCATCTTTACATAATAATAAAATCGTAGAAAGACTGTTTGTGCGCGGATCACGCAAAAACTACTGGACCTATTTCCTAGAAATGTGGTATACAGGTAGACTACAGGATAGGTAGTTTATGACCCCGGTTAACACAGGATACTTTTTACCCGACTAGGGCGAAGCAAAAAAGAGACGAACTAAATCGCGAGCGGGCCCACTAGTCATAATAATATGGAATAATACACGATATTGAATATTGAACCTCGTAATCACATGAGTGAATTTCATAAATATTGAAAATAAACTGGGTAATTCTACGACAGACAGTAACGTAAGTTACCAATTTCTCGCGTGTTTCTTCATTGATGGTTTTCCTGTACAACTTCACAGTCATAGTTAGGATTAACTATTCCGTTGTTTCGCTTATGCCTCGTACATCGTTAGCAAATATGGCAACAGCAATGGGTTTAAAGGACTTAATTTAGCCTGATGTACGAGTAATAATTTGTGGCGCGGGGGGCTACGAAGCTTAGCCAAAGCTTCGCAAAGTCCCTCGTATTTAATATCGGCCGGAAACCCGCGATTTCGCGGGCCATTTGTCACCCCGACGTAGGGCTGTCACAAAAACAGATTTTTTCATGCAAGATTTATATAGTCCGGGAGGCAGGCGCTGTACATGTGCCTAATATACTACCAAGGCACAATATTCAACAGAGCTCTGTCAGGACCCGTTTCAACAAATTGTCAGCTGTAACAATGAACATTGAACAAGCCAAAATTACATCTTTCTTAAATACAGGGTGTCCCATAACTGACACGTCACAGTGACACTAGAGGTAGACCAGTTCAAGAGGTACCAAACCAACTTAACATGACCCCAGTAAAAGTGGCACGGTTTTTGAGTTATTGTCGAATTAAAGTTCTTCATGAATTTTGACCGTTTTTATAGTATTTTATGCAACAGTTGTATAAGTGGGTTCAAAAAATACGAATTGCGTGAGTTGCGATACGAGCCGCGAATGCGGCGAGTATCGCAATGAGCATTTTTTGACTTAATTATACAACGTTGCATACAATATTTTTTCTACGACGAGGTTTTAAATTATAAAATAGGTACAAAATTAATCATAACCTGGAAACAAGGCAAATATGACGTTTGACTGACAGTATGTGTCTATGGTAAACTTTTTTTTTTAATTTAAAATATACTTAAATTGAAAATACTTTTTTTATGCTGGCATCAATGAATTTAGTTCGGAAAGTTTTGTTTTTCTTAAAAACCGTAGGAATTTAATTGTTTGTTAAGTTGGTAGTTGTGCATTTTTACCGTAAAGTTAAAATTGAGCGCTTAATCCTTGACCTAAGTTTAACCTAGATTTAGAAGTTTGTGGCTGCTAGCAATAACGTAAAGTGACTATAACGACACTAGTGCTGTTATGGGAATAGAGTATAGACTTCTCTGAACTCATATTATGTATGTTCTTATATTAGTGTTCGTGACCAAGTAAAAGACAGATAACAGTACAGGAGTAGAAAAACATTATTATTGCCAGTGCCAGCGCACTCGGAAAGATGTCAAGGTTCGTTTTTTTATGTGTACGGTAACATGAATTGTTAATTAAGGTTACAGAAATGGTATTTTATTCAAAAACTCAGAATTAATTCACAGCGAAACATTAATTTCGACTTTAACCACCAGTAGTGAAAAAAAATTACGGTCGGCGGGTCAAGTTGGTTTGGTACCTCTTGACCTGGTCTACCTCCAGTGTCACTGAGACGTATCAGTTATGGGACACCCTGTATATACATAAGAAATGTACTATAAGTATGTAATAAAAGTTTAACAATTGTGTTGTAGAGTCCCGACCCGTGTCCGCTCCATTACCAGTGACCCACCTTAATGCTTGTTTAGGCTCCTCGTGCTTTGAATACTCAATTCTAAGTTTTATCGCGCCGAGAACTGCAAAGTAAGTAAAACTAAGCCCTCGACATAAACTTATATCATCTAAGAAATTATGTTTAGAGCTTGATAACTAAAAAACTATTAACAATTGTGCTGTAACGCCTTAGCCTTATCCCCCCCACTACTGAACTGACCCACGTCTTCCTGAACCCACCGTAGGACCTAACTAATGTTTTGACTCGTTTTGTCTTGATAAAAGTAACATAATATAATATGTTACTATTATCGAGCCAAGTGATAGCCATTAGCACGAGTTTTCAGTACCTACATGAACGAAAGTTTGGGTTTAGGGTTGTGGCAAATTTATTGCTAGTAAAATATTATCGATAGTGTTGTAGCGCCAGAGACCCCGTCCGCTGCAATTACCGGTGACCCACCACTCCCCACCCATAGTAATGCCTTTATCCGTGCTTTGAAAACTTTCTTATTCGTATATACATTTCATATATACTGGTCATATCTTGCTGAGTTATGCATTAATGACTGGATTGCAGAATATTATCACCGCGAGTTTTTTTTATAAATTTTCATGTAGTAAATGCTGCTACTAAGACTAAGTGTTGATAATAAGGACTGACTTTTAAATGAACGACGTATGAAAGAAGTCGAGACAATTAAAAAGAAATACTGAACTAAAAGTAGACGCCATAATTAGGCGAACTAGTTTGACAGATAAAAATGTTGCCTGGCTCACAGAAAATTAAATAATCATAGGTAAATATCGATAAAATGTTATCGACAATAATTTGCACGCATCAGTAGGCGTATGATGCTACGATTTGTCGCGCGATAAATAAATGATAAAGCATCCGTCCAATTCTGACAAATAGTGTGTGAGAGTGACGGATGCGTTATCATTTATTTATCGCACGACAAAGCGTAGCATCATAAGCCTACACTACAGGATAGGTCTAAAAAGACACAATAAATTCATGAAACGTGTAATCCTTAAATTATTTCAAGAATTTATTGTGTCACCTTACTTTATTTATTAGTAAATTAAGTCACAGTCATAGGCCATCGAAATCTAACGCATTTCATTATTTTTATTTTATCGACAAAACATCACTGGCCTAACTCTGGCAACATTTGTGCTTGTGGAACTGTCAAACTAGTTCGCCTAATTATGGCGTTTACTTTAGACATTCCTTTTGTCTGCGACAGTATTTATTTGGCTGATTATACTTCTTCTGAATTATCAAAATAGCTTGAAATGTCTTAGTGTCTCTTTTTCCATTTTTAGGTTATGAGATGTGAAGAAGCCCAATCAATAAAAATTGCTGAAGCACGTCCCTACCTATACGATCGCTCCATTACCAGTGACCCACGGTTCCGGCGCCGTACTGTCTAGTTCAACTTCTTACCTTGAAAATAGGCATTAACATGGGGTCTCTGCGAGTAGGTATCACTATCTTTTATTACCAACTATAAAGACATAATTGTACTACCTTTTCAATTTTCAGGCTCTAGATTTCTAGAGCTAGAAAATTTAAAAAGTAGTATATAACAAACATTGTAACACCCCTAGCTGCGTCCAGGCCATTACCATCGTGCTCGGCCCCCGACCCGCCGTAATGCCTCGTTTAACCTCGTGCTTTGAATACTGACTACCTATATGTTGGTTTTATTGTGCAGAGATATCCATTAGCACGGGTTTTCAGTAAGTGACTGGCAAATTCGTCGTTCGATTTCTACGTTTCGTAAAAATTAAGTAGGTACAGTAGCTATCAGATAAATCGTAGCAAGCAAAGTGCTCTCAAATTTCTGAACACGACTCTATTGTCTCTTGAGTGTTCAGATATTTTAATCCTCTCTGCCATTCCACCTTCTTTGATATCTACTCTATCTTTTTTTTTATACAACTAGGGTGGCAAAGAAACGTACGGCCTGCCTGATGGTAAGCAGTCACCGCAGCCTATGGACGCTTGCAACACCAGGGGCCTTACGTGCGCGTTGCTGACCCTTTAAGAACCTATTAATTCCCCTCTTGATGAACTCCATACTGTAGCTTTCCGGGAAAACCGCAGCAGGGATCATTCCACATTCGGATTGTGCGCGGTAAGAAATAAAATAAAAATATAATAATATTCGTTATTCAATTTATAGACCGTAAAGATTTCCCAATCCCAATATTTTCCATCGAGGTTATCTCTAGGTATCCCATTTGACAGAACAAAGACGCGGCGTCAAAGGCCCGACCCGGCGTTATACAATTACACTGGCATTCAATGCAGATATCGAAGCTTCATGAATGCCGTTCGTCCCCCATTGAAGCCAAGTTCAGGTTTATCAAAGGCTTTCAAGCGATTGGTAGGTATAGGTCGATACGATGCAGGATGACAGAGTTTGCGATACTACAGTGGTAATGTTGGAAACCAACATGCATTGTGAGAGTCAAAGTCAAAATACCTACGATGCGATGAAAATATGATGTCATAAATCAAGTAGGTAGGTACCATTTGTACGGTAAATAAAACATGAGTATTCACGAGACATGAATGTAATCATTACATAGGTATTATTACATAGGTTTTGCTTATTCTTCTAGATCACTCTGCAAAATTATGGAACAAATTGCCACCTTCCTTCAATCAGTGTCTGTCTGTTGTCTAGCTTAAGGAGAAACTAAAAAAGTTGTGGTTGCCCTCTGACTAAATACTTGACACGTTTTTAGATGTTTTTACAGGTCCTGTATATTTTTATATACGTATATACTCATATGTATGTATTTATTTATTTATATATGTATTCACATTATCTAATCTATATATATAAAAGAAGATGTCCTGACTGACTGACTGACTGACTGACTGACTGACTGACTTACTGGCTCATCAACGCACAGCCGAAACTACTGAAGCTAGGAACTTGAAATTTTCACAGTAGGGTGGTTGTATAACGTAAGTAAGGGATAAGAAGGGATTTTTCGAAATTCATCCCCAAAGGGGGTTAAATGGGGGTTGAAAGTTTATATGGGGACCACACGATTTTTAAAGTAGGAGATCTGAGACTTCGAACATAGACTCTTCATTATAAGTTGAAAAAAGTAATTTCACCGTTTTTCGAAATTCATCCCTAAAAGGGGGTTGAAACTTTGTATAGGGACCAATCGATTTTTAAAGTTGGAGATCTGAGACTTCGGACATAGACCCTTCAATATGAGTAGAGAAAAGTAATTTCACCCTTTTTCGAAATTCATCCCTAAAAGGGGTAAAACGGGGGTTGAAATATTGTATAGGGACCAAATTATTTTTAAGTTACAGATCTGAGACTTCGTTATAGACTCTTCAATAAAGGTAGAAGAAAAGAGTTTTACCGTTTTTCAAAATTCATCCCAAACGGGGGTTAAATGGGGGTTGAAAAGATTTTTGAAGTTGGAGCTCTGAGACATCGTACATAATCTCCTCAATATGAGTAAAGGAAATAAATTTCACGGTTTTTCGAAATTCATCCCCAAAAGGGGTTAAAGGGGGGTTGAAACTTCTTCGAAGGCACCAAACGATTTTTGAAGTTAGAGATCTGAGAGTTCGCACATAGATCCTTCAATATGGGTAGAGAAAAGTAATTTCACCCTTTTTCGAAATTCATCCCTAAAAGGGGTAATAACGGGGGTTGAAATATTGTATAGGGATCAAATTATTTTTAAGTTACAGATCTGAGACATCGTACATAGACTTCTCAATAAGAATAAAGAAAAGTAGTTTTATCGTTTTTCGAAATTCATCCCTAAAAAGGGGTCATACGGGGGTTGAAACTTTGTATGGAGACCAAACGATTTTTGTAGTAGATCTTGAACTTCGTACATAGACTCATCCATAAGAGTAAAGAAAAGTGATTGCTGTCTTTTGAACTTCATCCCCAAAGGGGTTTAAATGGGGGTTGAAACTTTGTGTAGGGTCCAAAGAATTTTTGAAGTTGGAGCTCTAAGACGTCGTACATAGACTGCTTAATAAGAGTAAAAAAAAGTGATTTTTCGTTTTAAAAATTCATCTCTAAGAAGGGGTTAAACGGGGGTCGAAACTTTGTAGTGAGACCGAACGGTATTTGTAGTAGATCTTAAACTTCTTACATAGACTCATTTGTAAGAGTAAAGAAAAGTGGTTGCTGTTTTTTGAAATTCATCCCCAAAGGGGTTTAAATGGGGGTTGAAACTTTGTATACGGACCAAACGATTTTTGAAGTTGGAGCTCTAAGACATCATACATAGACTTCTCAATAAGAGTAAAAAAAAGTGATTTTTCGTTTTAAAAATTCATCCCTAAGAAGGGGTCAAATGGGGGTCGAAACTTTGTATGGAGACCGAACGGTATTTGTAGTAGATCTTAAACTTCTTACATAGACTCATCCGTAAGAGTAAAGAAAAGTCATTGCTGTTTTTTGAAATTCATCCCCAAAGGGGCTTAAATGGGGGTTGAAACTTTGTATACGGACCAAACGATTTTTGAAGTTGGCGATCTGAGACATCGTACATAGACTCCTTAATAAGAACAAAGAAATGTGGTTTTTACCGTTTTTTCATCCCTAAAAAGGGATCAAACGGGGGTTGAAACTTCGTAAAGGGACCAAACGATTTTTGCAATAGATCTCAAGATCTAAAAGACTCATCCAAAAGAGAAAAGAAAAGTGATTGCAGTTTTTTGAAAATCCAGAGGGGTTTAAATGGGGGTTGAAACTCTGTATAGGGTCTAAAGGATTAGGAAGTAGGAAATCTGATACTTCGTACATATCCTTCAATAAGGTTACAGAAAAAAACGTTAAACCATTTTTGGAAATTCATCTCCAAACAGGGTTAAATGGGGGTTTAAACTTTATAAAGGGACCAAATGATTTTTAAAGTAGGGTATCTAAAACTGATTAAACTGAATAGAACTGAAAAGATTTCATCGTTCATTAAAATTTATCCCGAAAACGGGTTGATTAGGTAGGGGTTGGTTTGTTTGGGTCCAATATTTGAGGGTTTTGTTTAAATACAACAAAGTTTATGAACAAATATCAGGAACTATTTACTGCCTATTAAGATTAATTGCCTAATTATAATTTACACCGCAGACGAAGTCGCGGGCATAAGCTAGTTACATATAAATCTCTTGTACATGATTCTCAGTTTGTTTACCACCTCTCTTGTCTCATCACTCAACTGCTCAAAGGTTAACTGGAAGAGATCCCTTAGAGGGATAAGTTCGCATTCGTACATATACCTTTATTTTGTAACGCTGTACTTTGTCTTATTTTGTGCAGTAAAGTGTTTACATACATATATACCGTATTTTATTTTGGGAAGATATAGTATGTTAACTCTCATGTTCCACCTCTATGCAAAATCACGTCAATCATTTGTTCCCTTCTTGATAGAAAGAAAGCCACACGAATACACCAACAAATCACCATTCCGCATTTATGTAAAAATTAATGTTTATGACTGTATAGTAGTTTCCACGTGTAAGAAATAGCTGAATATATACTACACTGTATCTGAAGTGCAATAGTTATTGACATACAAAGGCTTTCACGAACCGCACGGGCGCCGCGCCTCGCGTGTACGGCGCGGCGAGGCGCGAACCTGGCGACGGTCCAAAACGCTTGCCCGTCAGAAAGGAGGCTTTTACCTCTATGTTTCACCAACAATACCGTATCTTAAGCACCTACAAGAGATTTTGTTTCACTCTTCAGGGTTTCGTAAATTCGTACTCCTTCGCCAATATTAGTTTCGCCACGCTTCCATCTTAATGAGGACAAAAATACACATTTATGCCACTACTAGCTGATGCCCGCGACTTCGTCTGCGGTGTAAATTATAATTAGGCAATTAATCTTAATAGGCAATTAATAGTTTCTGATATTTGTTCATAAACTTTGTTGTAATTAAACAAAACCCTCAAATATTGGGCCCAAAACTGCACAATGCACATTTACCGTGAAAATCAATTCTTAAGTCCATTTAAGGATTATTACCAAAAAATTAAATGCACTTAATAAACCGCTTGTTACTTACACAAAAAAACAATCTACTAATTGCTATATGCTATGCATGGAGTTAAAAACCTTTTACTTTAAAAATTGTACGGGTCCCTAAAAAAACTTTCAACCCCTACTTACTCAACCCGTCTTCGAGATAAATTTTAATGAACCGTGAAATCATTTGAGTTCTATTCAGTTTAATCAGTTTTAGATACCCTACTTTAAAAATCATTTGGTCCCTTTATAAAGTTTTGGTCCCCATTTATAACCCTTGGAGATGAATTTCAAAAAATGGTTTAACATTTTTTCTGTACCCTTATTGAAGGATCTATGTACGAAGTGTCAGATTTCCTACTTCAAAAATCCTTTGGACCCTATACAGAGTTTCAACCCCCATTTAAACCCCTTTGGGGATAAATTTCAAAAAACTGCAATCACTTTTCTTTTCTTTTTTAGATGAGTTCAAGATCTACTACAAAAATCGTTTGGTCCCTTTACAAAGTTTCAACCCCCTTTTGATCCCTTTTTAGGGATGAAAAAACGGTAAAACCACATTTCTTTTTTCTTATTAAGGAGTCTATGTACGATGTCCCAGATCGCCAACTTCAAAAATCTTTTGGTCCGTAATTCCGTATACAAAGTTTCGACCCTCATTTAAACCCCTTTGGGGATGAATTTCAAAAAAACAGCAATCACTTTTCTTTACTCTCATGGATGAGTTTATGTAAGAAGTTTAAGATCTACTATAAATACCGTTTGGTCTCCATACAAAGTTTTGACCCCCGTTTGACCCCTTCTTAGGGATGAATTTAGAAAAACGAAAAATCACTTTTTCTACTCTTATTGAGGAGTTTATATACGATGTCTTAGAGCTCCAACTTCAAAAATCGTTTGTACCCTACACAAAGTTTCAACCCCCATTTTAACCCCTTTGGGGATGAATTCCAAAAAACAGCAATCACTTTTCTTTACTCTTATGGATGAGTCTATGAACGAAGTTCAAGATTTACTACAAAAATCGTTTGGTCCCCATACAAAGTTTCAACCCCCGTTTGACCCCTTTTTAGGAATGTATTTCGAAAAATGGTAAAACTACTTTTCTTTATTCTTATTGAGGAGTTTATGTACGATTTCTCAGAGCTCTAACTTCAAAGTTCAAATTTTCAACCCCCATCTAACCCCTTTTGGGGATGAATTTCAAAAAACCGTGAAATGACTTTCCTGTACTCATATTGTGGAGACTATGTACGATATCTCAGAGCTCCAACTTCAAAAATCGTTTCAAGCCCCATTTAACCCCCGTTGGGGTTGAATTTTGAAAAACGGTGAAATTACTTTTTGCAACTAATCTCCTAGTTTAAAAATCGTGTGGTCCCCATTTAAACTTTCAACCCCCGTTTTACCCCTTTTAGGGATGAATTTCGAAAAAGGGTGAAATTACTTTTCTCTACTTATATTGAAGGATCTATGTGCGAACTCTGAGATCTCCAACTTCAAAAATCGTTGGTGCCTATACAAAATTTCAACCCCCGTTTAACCCCTTTTGGGGATGAATTTCGAAAAACCGTGAAATTACTTTCCTACACTCATATTGTGGAGCCTATGTACAATGTCTCAGAGCTCCAACTTCAAAAATCGTTTTAACCCCCATTTAACCCCTGTTGGGGATGAATTTTGAAAAAAGGTAAAACTACTTTCTTAGACCTTTATCGAGGAGTCTATATACGAAGTCTCAGATCTGTAACTTAAAAATAATTTGGTCCCTAAACAATATTTCAACCCCCGTTTTACCCCTTTTAGGGATGAATTTCGAAAAAGGGTTAAATTACTTTTCTTATCTCATATTGAAGGATCTATGTGCGAACTCTCAGATCTCTAACTTTAAAAATCGTTTGGTGCCTATACAAAGTTTCAAACCCCCATTTAACCCCTTTTGGGGATGAATTTAGAAAAACCGTGAAATTACATTCCTGTACTCATATTGATGGGTCTATGTGCAAAGTCTCAGATCTCCGTCTTTAAAAATCGTTTGGTCCCCATTTAAACTTTCAACCCCCGTTTAAGCCCTTAATAGGGATGAATTTCGAAAAACCATGAAATTATTTTTCTGTACTCATATTGAGGAGACTATGTACGATGTCTCAGAGCTGCAACTTCAAAAATCGTTTCAACCCCCATTTAGGATGTTCCCCATTGGGGATGAATTTTGAAAAACGGTAAAATTACTTTCTTCGACCTTTATTGAGGAGTCTATATACGAATTCTCAGATCTGTAACTTCAAAATAATTTGGTCCCTATACAACATTTCAACCCCCGTTTAACCCCTTTTAGGGATGAATCTCAAAAAAGGGTGGAATTACTTTTCTCATGTCATATTGAAGGATCTATGTGCAAACTCTCAGATCTCTAACGTCAAAAACCGTTTGGTGCCTATACAAAGTTTCAACCCCCATTTAACCCCTTTTGGGGATGAATTTCAAAAAACCGTGAAATTACTTTCCTGTACTCATCTTGATGGGTCTATATGCGAAGTCTCAGATCTCCTACTTTAAAAATCGTGTGGTCTTCATATAAACTTTCAACCCCCATTTAACCCTCTTTGGGGATGAATTTCCAAAAACGGTGAAATTACTTTTTTTAAATTGTATTAAAGAGTCTATGTTCGAAGTCTCAGATCTCCTACTTTAAAAATCGTATGGTCCCCATATAAACTTTCAACCCCCATTTAACCCCCTTTGGGGATGAATTTCAAAAAATCCCTTCTTATCCCTTACTTACGTTATATAACCACCCTACTGTGAAAATTTCAAGTTCCTAACTTCAGTAGTTTCGGCTGTGCGTTGATCAGTAAGTCAGTCAGTCAGTCAGGAGTCAGGACTTCTTCTTTTATATATTTAGACTACGGTGCTACTAGAAAAGAGGCTGTTCTTAGATAATTCTTGGAAATAAAACTGTGATAATTTGATAGATAATTTTGCATACTAAAGCTATTTTCAAACAAATCCTATTAAATTTCGTCTACCTCCAATAATGGTCTGTCAAGACGGAGCCAATCGAGGCGAGGTTCATCCATTTTTGATCCCAATAAGCATATCACAATCTGCTGTCTGTAGGGTCGCTTCTCTCATAAAAGAGAAATTTGACTCGCTCAATATGAATGTAGATTGGTACTCACTCAGTGAATGCTATCGTCGTTATGCTGACCACCGAAACCTTAGCCGCTAAGAGTCTTTTGTACCGTTACGTAGCAATAGACAAATTGTCTTTCTTTTGTGTCCCTATGGATAAATAATGTGCTGCTAGATAAAATGAATGCCTTTTTATCATTCTCTGCATGCATTTTAAACTGTGTAAAAGCCATTTATATTATAAAAGGCATTTTAAAATCACAGTCCTGCGCTGTATCTTAACAAACCGTAGCTCCAGGATTTCGTCCGTATGGATTTTCTTAAACATTTGATTTAAGTAATATGTAGATAAAAATTACATCTATTGGAGTTATATCAAGCAAACATGTTTGCTATATGTTATATACAGATCCCGACGAACTGAGAACGTCCTCTTTTTAACCGACTTCCAAAAGAAGGACGGTTCTCAATTCGTCTGTATGTTTTTTATTTTTTTTTTTTTTATTTTTTTTTTGTGTGTTTGTTCACCGATTACTTGAAGACGGCTAGACCGATTTGGAAAATTCCTTTTTTGTTTGAAAGGGTAGACTTTCGAGGTGGTCCCATTGCAACGAAGTCAGGATCTGATGATGGAATCTTGGAGAAATCGAGGGAACTCTTCAAATATTATAGGCACACATATAGCGATTTCGGTATTGTTCTTAATTTCTTGTCCATCTCTTATTAGCAACAAGTTTTTAGTGTTAACCGACTTCAAAACAAAGAGTAAATTTGTAACTAGGTTTCTTCCCCGATTACTTGAAGACGGCTGAACCTATTTGGAAAATTCTTTTTTTGTTTAAAAGGGTATACCTCCGAGGTGGACCCATTGCAACCAAATCATGATCTGATGATGGGATCTTGGAGAAATCGAGGGAACTCTTCAAATATCATAGGCACACATATGAGATTTTGGTATTTTTCTTACTTTCTCGTGCATTTCTTATTAGAAATAAGTTCCCAGTCTTAACCGACTTCAAAACAAAGAGCAATTTTTATGTAGGCTTGTTCCTCGGTTACTTGAAAACGTCTAGACCGATTTGGATTTTTTTTCTTTTAACTAAATAGACTTAAGTCTATTTGGTTAAAATAATATTTTTCCAGCGCCACTAAAAATTTAAAAATAAAGTAAATTTTTAAAACAAAAAATAAAAACCGACTTCCAAAAACTTAAACTAAAAACCAAAAAATAATATGTTAATTACCCCAAAGAAATGGATAATCAACGATTCATATATACATATACAGATATTTATACTTTTTAACCTGTTATTTTTGAAGTCGGTGCCAGCTAAGGAGCTCAACACAGCCAGCTTTACGTGGCAGGCACCAACTTCAAAAATAACAGGTTAAAAACTATAAATATCTGTATATGTATATATGAATCGTTGATTATCCATTTCTTTGGGGTAATTAACATATTATTTTTTGGTTTTTAGTTTAAGTTTTTGGAAGTCGGTTTTTATTTTTTGTTTTAAAAATTTACTTTATTAATGTTATACTTTGTGTTAACACTGTTAAATTGACAGTATATGACTGTTTTATTTTAAATTTCGAGTCTGGATGCAGGCTAATAATAAAGATGTACTGTATTTTTAACCGACTTCCAAAAGAAGGACGGTTCTCAATTCGTCTGTATGTTTTTTTTTTATTTTTTTTTATTTTTTTTTTGTGTGTTTGTTCACCGATTACTTGAAGACGGCTGGACCGATTTGGAAAATTCTTTTATTGTTTGAAAGGGTAGACTTCCGAGGTGGTCCCATTGCAACCAAATCAGGATCTGATGATGGGATCTTGGAGAAAACGAGGGAACTCTTCAAATATCATAGGCACACATATAGCGATTTCAGTATTTTTCGTAATTTCTCGTCCATCTCTTATTAGTAACGAGTTTTTAGTGTTAACCGACTTCAAAACAAAGGGTAAATTTGTATCTAGGTTTCTTCCCCGATTACTTGAAGATGGCTGA
Source organism: Eudemis profundana (assembly GCA_947034925.1). Taxonomy (NCBI): domain Eukaryota; kingdom Metazoa; phylum Arthropoda; class Insecta; order Lepidoptera; family Tortricidae; genus Eudemis; species Eudemis profundana. The sequence continues at coordinate 17,986,533 of OX344796.1, read as the reverse complement.
ACCTATTTAGAAAATTCTTTTTATGTTTTAAAGGGTATACCTTCGAGGTAGTTCCATTGCAACCAAATCAGGATCTGATGATGGGATCTTGGAGAAATCGAGGGAACTCTTCAAATATCATAGGCACACATATAGCGATTTTGGCATTTTTCTTAGTTTGTCGTGCATTTCTTATTAGAAATAAGTTTTCAGTCTTAACTGACTTCAAAACAAAGAGCAATTTTTATGTAGGTTTGTTCCCAGATTACGGCTATTGGATTGAAAACGGCTAGACCGATTTGGAAATTTTTTCTTTTAAGTAAATAGACTTAAGTCTATTTGGTTCAAACAATATTTTCCAGCGCCACTAAAAATTTAAAAATAAAGTAAATTTTTAAAACAAAAAATAAAAACCGACTTCCAAAAACTTATAAACTAAAAACCAGAAAATAATATGTTAATTACCTCAAAGAAACGGATAATCAACGATTCATATATACATATACAGATATTTATAGTTTTTAAACTGTTATTTTTGAAGTCGGTGCCAGCTAAGGAGCTCAACATAGCCAGCTTTGCGTGGCAGGCACCAACTTCAAAAATAACAGTTTAAAAACTATAAATATCTGTATATGTATATATGAATCGTTGATTATCCGTTTCTTTGAGGTAATTAACATATTATTTTCTGGTTTTTAGTTTATAAGTTTTTGGAAGTCGGTTTTTATTTTTTGTTTTAAAAATTTATTTTAAATCGGTTAATAACTCTATAAACAATGTCAAATGTCCAAGTTAATACTCGAAATCGTTCCTTCGACTGCCAAGTGGATAACAACTGCTTGCATAAACACCGCATTTTGAATAGGTAACACGTGCCAGTTCCGTTCAGTTGAGAGTTGTTATATAATAATAAATCAACTAAGTAATGTGCACATTGCATTTGTTCGTAAAATCCCTGAAAGTACCCTTACACCTAGTATGTTGCTACACGAATACATTTAATTCTCCTCGTTACGTTAATAAGTAACGTCATTACCATCAGGCTAAAGAAAACGTCCCACTGCTGTGCGTCGCCTGCTCTCAGTAATGACAGTAGGTATATGGGCTGTGTAGCCCCACACTGGCTCAGGGCGGTTTTGGGACTTAACATTTGAATTTCTTCGCTGATGTATGCAGGTTTAAAGGTAATGTAACATTTCAAAATACTCTATAGGCTACTAGGTGAGGTGGCTAAGTATATGAGCTGTTGTAATGGTGCAGGTGATCAGATAACGTTTCCGCAGAGCTCGTTATTTACGGGCACCGGGGCCCAGCCGCGCGGGAGCGGAAAGATAGCGATTATTACCGCCAGCCATGTGTTATCATCCCTGAGCTAACCTGGCTGAGAGCCTTTATTTACTGGCTTACACCGGCGTTGGTAACCGTACATTATTGGAATAGCCAAGTCATGCGAATGAGTTATGGGTACCTAGTGGTAACAAACCTAATCACAACATTCGCTATCGGAGGTAATATAACTAGGTAAACAATATGGTCCTATGACTCTATGAGTCACCACAGATATACAACTCTTCTTTTCATGCAAGGAAGTAGCAAAGAAACGGATGATCTTTGGTTCTCTTCTATTTCCTTAGCTAACTTAATACTAAAAAAAAACATTTGAATACAGAGAACACACACCAACATTTATAACATTAGTGAAAATCGGGCGATAAGAATGGCCTTTTTGTTGTGGCAGTAATAAATGTGTCGCGCGGCGTTATTGCTTCATGAAGCAGCGGAGGACAATGAATGGTCACCCCAAATTGCCTGAATTTATGATAGACCTTATAACGTTTTTATTTAGTTTCATCCCTCTGTAATAATGAAACACATTATTTAGGGCCTGTGCCCGCGGCGTCTTTTAAACGTGCCGTCGACGTGCGTTTCGTAGCGCTGTCTCTGTTTATTTTTAGGGTGTAAAAGTGACGCGCTACGAAACGCACGTCGACGGCGCGTTTAAAAGACGCCGTGTGCACAGGCCCTAATGATGTAATATTTTGATGGGATTATTTTTGCTACAAATTATAGGTACCCAATGTAAACCACTGTAAAGCTTTAGCGAACGTCCGAATATCGGACCGGGTGACCTAGTTTCCTGGCACCAGGTAGCATTATTGATGGATGCAAATACTGTGGTTTCCTTTTGGGAATTGCACTCATTATATATGGACGTAAACACCTTAGCAATAGACAGATTAATTAGTTCAACATCGCGCCAGTCACTATGGGTGTTTTGAGCGTGGGTGGTGATGTTAATGTTATTCGAGGTATAACTTTGCGAACTGTGCACCAGTGGCAGTTTAGATGTAACACGGTTAATTAATGAGTAATTTGTATTGAGCTCACGGAGTAGGTAGTAGGCACACACAAATATGCATTTGTTCAATGTAAGGTAAGGTGGATTAAACCACATATCTACATATATATCGCCCTAGCACATGCCATACATACACACATTTTTGCCATTTTTTCCCGACTGTACAAACGTAATTTCAGGTACGGAGCACGATTCCGCGGGACTGTCCGAGCCCGACCCATTTCGCTGCAGGTAACGTTATTGATGGCCGCGATGCTACACCGATGTTTCATTAGCCTGTACTGGTGCGAACAAAACAAACGTGCCGTGTTTGTTCTGTGCTGTAATTCAGCAACAGCGAAAGGTCATCCCTGGTATAGTTGGATGAGATCACTAATAACTAACAAATATTCCAAATCGATCACAACATTTCGGGCCTGTCAATCCTGTCATATCGTCGACATCAATAAACTTCGAGACACCGTGTGAAGGATGTCAAAGTGTCACGGAGTGCTGAGAGTAAAATAAAAGATCGCAGGTGGTTCAGTTCAGTTCAGTTCATTTATTCAGTAACAATATACATTGTGTTCGAATTTAATACACAGGTCCACGAAAAATAAAATTGCATTAATAACCAATAAAAACACACAGTCAATAACATCAAGCGAATACTATACTACATTAAATAATTGGTTTGGCGATGTTGTCTTATTCAAACTCAATCGTACACTAAAATTTAGTTTCTTACATTCTATTGCGGAACGATGCGTGTGCACCGGCAGTGACATAGATTTTCTCATATCAGTGCAAAGGACAAAAAAAAAATCAGCATCGTTGCAGAAAATAAATGTACATCTTTGTACACCATGAACGCAGTGTGAACTCCATCCAATCTTAGAGCTACGCGGACTTCGTACGGAGCTTTAGCCAAAAGTTTAGCCAAATGCTCGTCCAAGCAACTTGCCAAATTCGTCAGGTACCTACTTATCTTTGTCAACGCCAAGTAGTCAGTGAGATGTTTCATTCGTTAGTAATTTTTTTATGTACGCGTGTGTAAGTGTAGGTACGTTTGTTAGACTATTTTGTATAGGAAAAATGTGTTATGACGACTTCCTTCCGTGTTGCTCTAAGACAATATACACCTACGTAAAGTTGCTTACTTTAGCTTTTTACTTTGTATTTTAGTGTATTGCGCATTGTGATCTTTCTGTAGGAAACGTAGGTAGTTTGGAGTATGTGGCAGCACAGGGGAATATCCTTTGTCCGCGCCTGACCCAGTTCACGGCTGCAGGCAACTGAGGTAACTACTTATAAGTAAATCTCTTCAAGTTTGCGGTGTTTGGGCGTAGCAGTGTAAAATCAACAAAATATACCTACCAAGAAAGCAAGGAGTCGCTGCCGGAATCACAGAAAAAGTTTTAAATTTTTGTTCCGTTAGTATTTAAGTTCATTAACTGTTACTATGGGTATATACAGTAGATACCTACCTAAATATGGAGATAGTTACACACAAATATGCAAATGCAAGGTTGAAGCGATTTTGTTATAATGATTAGTGCTTGCGCTACGCTCTGACATCTACATCAGAGCATGCTTCGCGAATACGAACAAAAGCCTGTATTTAATACCAAGGACCGACTCTAGTAGCATTGCACGAAACCGTTTATCGATACGTAGAGCATTTCAACGTTAGTGACTCGCATCGATATTTATTAAAAACCTATTCAAATCTGACCGAGATAGGTCCATAATGTGTCGCTTCAGTGAACATTAAATTAAAACAGCGAAATACATTTTCGCCCTAATTATGATCGCTTATCATCGCCCTATCGTACCGCGTAACGTCCTACTCGGGTCAATCGTTTCGTAAATTTTCGTATAAAAAATAAATTCCGGGAGGTATCGCTCGATCTCTATCGTGGATTGTATGGAGTATCGATTATAGCTATAATATAATCTCTAAAGTAATGGTGATGGATGGCTTGGAAAATGCGCTACGCGTGTTTGTTTAGTAATTTGAGCGCTCATCGCAATCTAAATTTAAGTATAAGTAAATATTGATGGTTGATATTGAAGTCTAATCCAAACCAAGGACCATTAAAACAAGAGGACTGTCATTCTCCATACTTTGGATTGTAACCCGACCGCTAGGGGATTTCCGGGCAAAAACTAGATGGCGCTAAAAAACTAAACATTTAACGATGTTATAATTGAACAAAGAAACATAGTATAGTAACAATTAGTTCGTAAACAGCTAATAATAAATAAATTCTAACATTTAAATACTGTGTCACGTTTGCAAAGTTGAATAATTGTAAATAATATCATTCTTTTATCAAGCTTATACATAGATGGCGTTGTAAATTCGGGGAACAACTTTTTGTATGGAGAATGACAGTCCTCTTGTTTTAATGGTCCTTGTCCAATCCAAACCTACCTAAAAGCTCGCGTAACAGAATACCTTTTAACGACCAAGAGTAGAACTTCGTACATTAATAAGTTAAAATTTAAGGCCCTGTTAACGAGATCCAGTAATTTTATACTTACAACCTAATCGTTACACGAAGAGGGCTCGCTAAGCTGCGTTGGAATGGTTAATACAAAAAAGGAATTTTATTGTAGCGTATCTACAGTTAGTAGTTAATATACGAGTATCTATCTACACAAATGTAGATCTCAAAAAGATCTAAAAAGTGTCTGCGCTCTTTATAATACTGTCATGTGTTCGTCCGTGTACTGTGTATCTGCTGCTGTATCCATAGTTGAGTCATTCTTATTTTTGTACACACAGTCACTACCGTGGCTTTGATTGCTCTTTCTAAGCGTTTGACCTAACCGTCATATTATCATTAATTCTTTTGTATCATATGGATGAGCGAATTCATGACAGCATTAATTTTTTTGATAAGTTAGAAATAGTAATAAGGCCCACGGTAGTGACATCCACGTGATCCACGGACACAAAAATGAGAATGGCCCAGTTTTGTGTGGCATCCCTAACCTAATACTGGTTCTATTACAAAAAGGGTAAGCGGGACTCACTTGACATTTACACAACTCGTGAATTCTGGCAAATAATTGAAATATTTAAAAAGGACACGGGACTATCAGTACATATATTTTATCCGGCGGCGTTAGAGTAAAAAGCCATAAAACTTGTTACAATAGCATTATTACTTCGAAAGGTGACAAGGCGTAATACGAAGTAGTGAATTTCGACCTAAACACTTTCTATTAAAGTTCAAAATGCTTTTTATGTTTCAAATACAAAAGATATCTTTACACCTGCATGGGGTCGTCAAAACTGTAATAAGGGGGTAAAATATTAAAACAAACATAAACCACTAAACCAGATTCAACGGAACAGGTACTAGATGGAAATTGCCAATTGTTGCAACCCTACCCTCCAATGTTTTTTATTGCATTTGCAATTTTTGTGCTGTCATTTGACATTGTACCTTAGTACTAACTATTACGTTAGCTTTTTGTATACATAAGAAATCACTTACACTCTTTCTTTAATAGATAACCAATTAGCTCATTTTTATGACTCTTTACTCTTAAGCCGGCGGACAGACTATACCATCGAAATATAATAGGTATGGAAGCGTAACTGTCGCTCAAAATCGGCCCCACGGATTACGTGTAAACGAGGGCGGAGCTACTACTTAGTGCCGAAAAAAAAACTATGTGAAATAAATTTTTCACGTCAGTAGGTTTGTAACTTTGTAACCAATTACAGCTTTTTGTCTTTTAAACGATAATGTCATCTTCTCAAACTTTATATGAATATGTGTCATCGAACATAGTAAACATTAAGTTGGTTATCAACACCACTTGATACATAAGACGTATTGATTTTAAAAAGTGGACTGTATGGGACAAATGTCAACGTCAGTTTTGTTAGGCGTTATCGTTCCATACATTTATACATAATTATTTCGATAGTACAGACGGGTCCGACTCACAATCTCTATTTCTAAATTTGAAAAACAAACTTTCTTAAAAAATCCAAATTGGGATGTATTTTTATTTATTCAAACAAAAATAAAATTGACTTGATTAAAAAACTTTAAACTAACAGCCATTAGTGAGTGCAAGTTCGACGGAGAAAGTAATACAACAATAATAATAAAGAAGAGAGAAAACCAATGAATACGAGAACGGAGGTCGTAAAGGCAACGTGTAGCGGATTGTTTCTTTTCAGGGTCCCTGGTGTGCGCGAAACCTCAGACTCGACTAACAATAAATTCCGCGCAAGTAAAAGTCAAATGGAATCAATCGTTTTCAGTTCAGTGATGATTTTTAATGAGTTAGTGTGCTTATACACATGTACAAGGTGCTGCTTAAAAAATACCAAAGTAGCTACACTTTGTGTAAGCTTGCCATAATCGTCTAAAACTAACATTTTAAATAATATATTACAAAGAATTACAATTTCTTATTCCTCCGAGGTCTTAGGCGGATCTCACACTGGAGCGAAAATCGCGGCGACACGACACGCGATTCAGCGATTTTCAACTTTGTATGTAGAATCATCGATTTGTATAGAAAAATCGCGGGGTGGCGCACACTGGCGCGTAAATCGCGGCGACTCACAAGTACTATGCGCAGCTACACGGAAAAAATCGCGGCGACAGGCGATTTCAGTGTGGTCTTCGCCTTAAGAACGGCAAGTTGTTTTAGTCCAAGGGTCAAAATATAACTGCTAGCTCACAGCACAGTGCACCGTTTAATGTTACATGAAACTAACCAGTATACTTTAATAGCTACTTTAGTTATAAAATTGGTTTTTCACAATAATAATGGAGGGTGGCAGATTTATGGGCGGGCCGGCTCGCCTGTCTAGCCGCCGTTAACGTTACGGCCAGGCAAGGCTGGCTCGTAATAGCAGTTTGAGCCGAAGCTGACGGCGAATTAAGTGACATTGTAATGTGTCATATTCATTGGACGAAATCGTAATTTTAATACCTTGATACAAGATTATCGGTAACACCGATTTTCACGAACAACTGTAAGTAGATACTTCATTCCCAATAGAATTCGATAACCCATATAAAAACAGCAGAACCATTTACGGACAGGGCTAAGCGAGCGCGCAGACTGTTCCAATGCTTTGGCGGTAAAAATACCGCCAAATCAGTGCCAGTCGGCAGTGCGACGAGGCGCGTGCACTGCGCAGCTGATCTTTATAGCTGCATTTTTTGTTACGGGGAAAATAGTTCCGAACTGTTCGGATGTATCCTTACTTTTGAAATCATTGAGCAGAACATTTTTTTCATAAAAAAAAACCATCTTCCGTTAGGGGTTGATTTTGAAAAAAATAAAAAATATGTCTTAGTATGCCTCTGCGTCTCCTCTAAAGACATGTGTTGAAACTCTACAGTTTTATCTCACTATCTTAAGTAGTTTAAGATGCACGTTGTCGTCAACTACCACCACGGACGGAACCAGTACCTACCAGCTACCAGTCATGGAACTTTTTTAAATGTCTGTACCAAATATTGATTTAGTTAGGACGTAGTGAGTGAGTGATCATCCGACAACACAATCTCTTTAGTCCTTAAATTGAAATCCAGTTATTCGGGATACAGAACATGAGTGTTGTTGGCAGTTCGCGCTTGGCTGGTTATCCTCCTATTTACATTTAATAGCCTCCTCGGGCCAGTTGGCGCGGCGATTCAATTTTTAAGCACGGCCCGGATTTGAACCCACGCCCAACCCGACCTATGGGATTACATTTATGGAGACGCGAGTATTTTGCATAGTAATGATGATGACTAAGGGAACTGGGTTGAAATGTGCTGTGGGCGGCGGGTATCTTTCACAGTAATGTATTAGTTGTTAAACTTTGTTATTTTAGGGTAGGTTATAAAATATATATGGAATAATTGCTATGAGAGGTTCGAGCTTCAATTTTTAACTTTTGGTAACCTAGAACAATGACTCGCTGTTATTGTTACACTTCCAGTACTAATACCTAAATAAGACATGTACCCAGGAACAGATATAGTGGATAGACTAATGTGTCAAAAAATAAAGATGAACAAGTAGTCCAATTTTGGCCGTTTATGTCATGCTCGCTTAAGGGGTTTTGCTTACGGTAGCGTCGTTGATCGGGTCGCAACCTTCCCTAAAATATGGTTGAGCGAGGCGATGTCTGAGATACGCGTCATGCTCGTGAACGGGTGCCGTTTGTGGGGTCCGGTCTGTTCACGCTTGCATGGGCTATGTTGAATATGTTAGATAATTATACAGGGTGATTCGGGAGACGTGAGCAGGATCAACCCTACGGCTTCAGTAAACTATAAGCTACTGTTCCGTACCAGTTTTAGTTAGATTAACGTAATTATTGAAAGTTCAATATATAACTTTCATAACTGTACTTTCATTTTAAGCATTTTTTTAGTTTTTAACTAAGTTAATCAGTTGCTCTTTTTTAATTCACTTTGTACCTATTCCAAACTAGCTGTCCCTGCCAACTTCGTTCCGCCTCAGAATTTTTAATTATTTAGATGTTTTAATAGTTATCTGTAAAAATCGGTCCATCCGTTCTCGAGTTATAAATGGTGTAACCCGTGTAACTAACCCGATTTTGTTTTATATATATATATATATATATATATAATGGGTTACATATCCATGTAACTATCCCTTTTTTGGAGATATTTCAACCGGAACAACATTCCCCGGTAACTTTTAGTCCCGCTCTCCCCTATATTTTTCCTCTCACAGCGGCGACTTCATTCGGCTATTTCCGCAGTTTCCTCCCGCAAATTGAATCGTGTCCCGTCATTCCGAGCATCCAACACGCAATGCCTCAGGCAATACATAGGAATTTTCGCCGGTTCCAATATTGGAGTTTTGATTCATTTTATCTTGTATTTCTCGGTCAAAATCTAGTCACGTTTTTATTTCCTAGCGCTGAAAGATGGAAATTGGCGGCGACCCAAAAATCTCGGTTGAGTACATGATTGAAGTTCATTTAATTAATTTATTTCATATAAAAGATCATACCTATAGAAAGACGAAAATACATTCATCTAAATATATAAAAGAAGAAACTGACTGATTGACTGACTGACTGACTGACTGACATATCAACGCACAGCCCAAACCGCTGGTCCTAGGAATTCCAAATTTAGCATGTAGGTTTCTTATAAGGTCTAGGGGTGCACTAAGAAAGGATTTTTCAAAATTTACCCCCTAAGGGGTTCAAATAGGGGTTCAAAATTTGTATGGAGAGTCTACGATTTTAGAAGTAAGAGATTTGAAACTTCATGTTTAGACTCTTTATTAGATTACAAGAAAAGTAATTTCACCGTTTTTCGAAATTCATCCCCTAAGGGGTTTAAATGGGGGTTGAAAGTTTATTTATCAACGCACAGCCCAAACCGCTGGTCCTAGGAATTCCAAATTTAGAACGTAGGTTCCTTATAAGGTCTAGAGGTGCACTAAGAAAGGATTTTTCAAAATTCGTCCCCTAAAAGGTTTAAATGGGGGTTGAAAGTTTGTTTATCAACGCACAGCCCAAACCCCTGGTCCTAGGAATTCCAAATTTAGCATGTAAGTTCCTTATAAAGTCTAGGGGCGCACTAAGAAAGGATTTTTCAAAATTCATCCCCTAAGGGGTTCAAATAGGGGTTCAAAATTTGTATGGAGAGTCTAAGATTTTAGAAGTAAGAGGTTTGAAACGTCATGTTTAGACTCTTTATTAGATTACAAGATAAGTCATTACACCGTTTTTCAAAATTCATCCCCTAAGGGGTTTAAATGGGGGTTGAAAGTTTGTTTATCAACGCACAGCCCAAACCGCTGGTCCTAGGAATTCCAAATTTAGCACGTAGGTTCCTTATAAAGTCTTATGGTGTACTAAAAAAGGATATTTCAAAATTCATCCCCTAAGGGGTTTAAATGGGGGTTGAAAGTTTGTATATCAACGTACCGCCCAAACCGCTGGTCCTAGGAATTCCAAATTTAGCACGTAGGTTCCTTATAAGGTCTAGAGGTGCACTAAGAAAGAATTTTTCAAAATTCATCCCCGAAGGGGTTTAAATGGGGGTTGAAAGTTTGTTTATCAACGCACAGCCCAAACCCCTGGTCCTAAGAATTCCAAATTTAGCATGTAGGTTCCTTATAAGGTCTAGGGGTGCACTAAGAAAGGATTTTTTAAAATTAATCCCCTAAGGGGTTCAAATAGGGGTTAAAAATTTGTATGGAGAGTACGATTTTAGAAGTAAGAGGTTTGAAATCTCATGTTTAGATTTTTATTAGATTACAAGATAAGTTAATTCACCGTTTTTCAAAATTCATCCTCTGAGGGGTTTAAATGGGGGTTGAAAGTTGGTATATCAACGCACTGCCCAAACCGCTGGTCCTAGGAATTCCAAATTTAGCACGTAGGTTTCTTATAAGGTCTAGGGGTGCACTAAGAAAGGATTTTTCAAAATTCATCCCCTAAGGGGTTGAAATGAGGGTTGAAAGTTTGTATATCAACGCACAGCCCAAACCGCTGGTCCTAGGAAATCCAAATTTAGCACGTAGGATCCTTATAAGGTCTAAATGTGCACTAAGAAAGGATTTTTCAAAATTCATCCCCTGAGGGGTTCAAATAGGGGTTCAAAATTTGTATGGAGAGTCTAAGATTTTAGAAATAAGAGGTTTGAAACGTCATGTTTAGACTTTTTATTAGATTACAAGAAAAGTGATATCACCGTTTTTCGAAATTCATCCTCTAAGGGGTTTAAATAGGGGTTGAAAGTTTATATAGAGAGATCGGAATAGGTAGAGTATATTTACCTAAACTTCGAAGAACAATGTCGAAAAGTGGAGACTCCCTTACAACTAAATTTTTTTCCGGGACTTAAGTCCCGGAATCTTACTAAAAAAATATATTATTGGTATTCTTCCGCACATTTCTCGAGCATTCTCAGTATAGCTGTCTGTTTCTAATAGTGCTGTCTCTTTCACTCCTTCGAAAATTTCGCCATAACTATACTGAAGTGTAGTTCAAAGGCCCATAAGGGGTCCTGAAAACGGGTTTTCAGGTTATTACGCCATCTTATAGAGGGTGTTCTGAAACGGACTGAAAACATGTTTCAGGCGCCTGAAAATAACGGCAACTTAGGTGAATTTTCAATCTTCTACTATGTGAAAGAGCCACCGGCGCAAAAGTAATGTGTGTATATGTGTTGCGCCGACGGTATAGGTTAAAACTTCAAACGTGATTTTCCGTGCTTTAGAAGCATTTTCAGCAGGCTGAAAGGTGATTTCAGGCCGTGTCAGAGGTGGCTCTTTCACATAGTAGAAGATTGAAAATTCACCCAAGTTGCCGTTGTTTTCAGGCGCCTGAAACATGTTTTCAGTCTGTTCCAGGACACCCTCTATCAGATGGCGCAATAACCTGAAAATCCGTTTTCAGGACCCCTTATGGGCCTTTGAACTACACTTCAGTATATGGCGAAATTTCTCGAAGGAGTGAAAGAGACAGCACTATTAGAAAGAGACAGCTATACTGAGAATGTTCGAGAAATGTGCTAAAGAATACCAATAATATATTTTTTTAGTAAGATTCCGGACTTAAGTCCCGGATAAAAATTTTGTTGTAAGGGACTCTCCACTTTTCGACTATGTTCTTCGAAGTTTAGGTAAATACTCTACCTATTCCGATCTCTGGTTATATTAAATTGTAGGTATATTTAAACTTTTAACATTCAAAAATTTTCACACTAATATTATACTTAAATGTGAAAGTTTGTGAAGATGTTTGTTACTAAATAACGGGGTAACAACTGGATGGATCAAGCAGAAATTTGGCATGTAAGTAGACCAAGTCCTGGATTGAAACAAAGGATACTTTATATCCCGGTAAAGAGTTTCTTTGGGACAATAACGGGAACAACGCGGGCGAAGCCGCGGGAAATAGCTAGTGTACTTATACACAATAGAGTATTAGCCTGTAGGTACCCAAGACATTTACGTAGGTAGCCTGCTTAAAACGATCTAATAACTAGATTGCCCTTCCGAAAATACTTGGAAATATCAGTCTACGACAGCGGTCGGCAACCAGCGGCCCGCAGGCCGCATGCGGCCCGTCAACAGCTCGCTTGCGGCCCGCGAGCTTCCGTGGCTATTTTGTATGTAAAGGTCGATATATTCAGAATTGTATAAAATCATCAATTATTTACATAGTGCGGCCCGCGTCAATTTCGTAAGCTACTATGTGGCCCTTGGCTGCTAAAAGGTTGCCGATCGCTGGTCTACGATATTTTATTACCTTCCCTGACCACTTCCCATTTACTGTAAACCTTAACCAATACCATCTAACTTCTTCGTTTCAGTCGACACTCCAATGCGAAGTGGTCGTCGTTATTAGGTTGTTCGATCCGGTATTAGTCTGTGCTTTCTGCTTAGTCGATGTTTTACCACCTATGTCTGTTGCCACTCAACAACAGAACAACTACAACAGTAATTGATAAATCCCTTACATGGTCAGCCTATATTTTACATACGTTCCACTGCCAGGCACAGGTCTACTCACTTAGATGAGAGTAAATACGAGTAGGCTGTAGTCCCACACTGGTCCATTGCGGGTTGGGGACTACTCATAGGTACACCTTTGAATTTCTTCACGGATGTATGTAGGTTTCCTCATAATGTTATTCCTATACCGAAAAGCTAATGGTACTCGTAAATATAAAATCATATTTCGTACAAGCTAGGATTCGAAACCACGACCTTTCCTCGAGTCGTATGTCCGAACCACTCCGCTACCATAGCGTTTGTGTCTTATATGTATGCTGTTCAATAACTGTCACATACTTGGTATAAGCGTGCTGCAGCCTGTGCGTGGCGAGCCACTGGCGCAGCACGAGCCTCTGCTGCAGCACCTGCGCCGCGCGCCGCAGCCGGCGCTCCTCCGCGGCCGGCAGTTCCGGCAGCCGCTCGAACTGCTCCGGGGAGCCGCAGCCTGACAGCGTTGAGATGCCTGCAACAAATCATTAAGTTGTTGTTATCAACAGTTGTTGTTATTAACAGTAAGCAAGTCGGTCAGCGAGCTATAGAGGGCTCGATCGAATCATAAATGAAATGATCTGTCACAGAACCAAAGTGACAGATATAGCCCAAAGAATTAGCAAACTGAAATGGCAGTAGGCTGGTCATATTTGCCGAAGAACCGACCACCTTTGGAGTAAACGTGCTCTCGAGTGGAGACCGCGTCTCGGGCAAAAGAAACAAAGAATGTCCTCAGGCAAGTTAATGGCTGAGGATAGTGCTCTGTGGTGCACGCTTGGACAGACCTATGTCCGGCAGTTGTTTGCGACAGGTTGATTATGATGATGGTAATGTTTGCATCTACTAGGTTTCTCTCATTGGCCGAGCCTGCCACGCCTAAGTGCCGCGATTTGTCGTCAATCAGCACTATTTCATACACCTCATTGCTCTATGTTCATAGTAGACGAATCGGCACTGGTCATTAAAAGTAAAATCATAGTGAAAGTATCAACAATGATACTTTTTAGGGTTCCGTAGCCAAAATGGCAAAAACTGAACCCTTATAGTTTCGTCATGTCCGTCCGTCTGTCTGTCTGTCTGTCCGTATGTCACAGGCATTTTACTCAGAAACTACATGATGGATATTGATGAAATTTGGAATATAGGTGTGTTTTATGAGCCGCTACTTAGTTTGGTATATAAATAATTAAAATAAATATTTTTAGGGGGGGCACTCCATACATGTTAAAGACAGAAAAAAAATTTTTTTTCAGCAAATATCAACGTGTGGTACATAGTTCGACAGCTCTTTAAAAAACACTATAAGGTTCCTAAGTAATGTTTTTGATTAAGTGAATGTATTTGGAAATAATCGCTCCGAAAGTTGTGTAAATTGTGTCCCCCCCCCCCCCCTCTATTTTCTAAACCGTGCGTCGGAAAAATATGAAAAAAATCACGAAGGTAACGCTTAATTAATACTTTCAACGAAAATTATTTTCAACAAGATCGAATGTACCGTTTTTGAGTTATTGCCGATAAACTGCGCTTCTCAACAAAAGGACGTAATTGCTATGAAGATACGCTCTTTTGTTGTTGTACTTTTTTTACATCGTACTTTTTACCTTATAGTTACGGCTATGGAACCCTACACTGAGCATGGTCCGACATGCTCTTGGCCAGTTATTTTTTATGTGGCCTATTATTGTCGCGTGTTGAATGTTCCCTAATCCGTCGCAACACAAAGAAATCAACTTACAACTACATTGCATTCATTCCTAGCCTACTTTGCATGCACAGAACTATACAACACCCCCAGCATGCACGTTTCTACGCTATACGACTAATTGTAAGTACGAGTATGTAATTAGGCTAACATTAATAGATACCCAATAAATATATTTTAATTTTTTTTTAAGAATTAGCGGATCGCGGATATTTGGTAACACAAGGGAAGCGGCGGTTGGAACGGTCTTAGATTGATCTTCATGTTAATAATTCAAAATTAACAAAACCTTCACCGATAATTACCAACACAATACAAGATTTAACATACCTACGTTTATTCCTGCAATTTCGAATTATAATGTTACTGAACAATATCTGTCTCTCAGTAGATACCGCTAGGAATTTATTCAAAACTTGTAAAATTATTCACGAGTTGGTACAAAAGTAGCCATTCTTTCACAACAGATGTCGTTTATAGCAACGACGTGACTACAATAACAAATGAGACGCTATTTTCGAATAATAGTACATTACTACAGAGGCGGGGAAGTGAGGGGTTGCCGACCGAGTACATATAGATGGCCGAGCGATAGCGAGGCCAGATAGTTGCGAGGCTGGCAACCCCATTTCATGCCGAGGTATAGATTTTATCTCCTGAAGTGAGCTAATGCTGTTAAAGAATACAATACCATTGAGAGGTTAACCACAGATTAGGATAACGAGAATATAGTTTCAGAAAAGTATAACTGCCTTGAAAGATTATTAGATTATAGATTATATTTACTAGACAGTAAAGTGTCAATGCACTTATAGCTAACGGCGATCTTAACTTGTTTAGCATTTCACATTCACCCGACGCTCGCAGGTGCGTATTCCGTAGAGAAAAGACTTTGGGATACTATGAACTTTCAACGGATTATCGGTTCTATGACCGTAATGATAAGGTGGTAAATGCTTTAAAACAAAAATAATAATAATGCGTTTTGCTTTTACTGCACGCACACAACACGAGTACGACCCGGCCCGGCCAACCTGGCTACCTGTTAAGTCAGTAAAAGCAAAACGCATTATTATTATTTTGTTTTGAAGCATTTACCGCCTTATCATTACGGTCATAGAACCGATAATCCGTTGAAAGTTCATCAAGGCAGTTATACTTTTCTGAAACTATATTCTCGTTATCCTAATTTGCGGTTAACCTCTCAATGGTATTGTATTCTTTAACAGCATTAGCTCACTTCAGGGGATAAAATCTATAGGTACAGTGCTTTTTTCAAATATGCAATGAAATAAATTTTTCTACTCCTTTCTGTCTGTCTTTTACTTGTTCACGAACACTAATATAAGAACATACATAATATGAGTTCAGAGAAGTCTATACTCTATTCCCCATAACAGCACTAGTGTCGTTATAGTCACTTTATGTTATTGCTAGCAGCCACAGACTTCGAAATCTAGGTTAAACTTAGGTCAAGGATTAAGCGCTCAATTTTAACTTTACGGTAAAAATGCACAACTACCAACTTAACAAACAATTAAATTCCTACGGTTTTTAAGAAAAACAAAACTTTCCGAACTAAATCCATTGATGCCAACATAAAAAAAGTATTTTTAAAAAAAAAGTTTACCATAGACACATACTGTCAGTCAAACGTCATATTTGCCTTGTTTCCAGGTTATGATTAATTTTGTATTTTATCATTTAAAACCTAGTCGTAGCAAAAGTATTGTATGCAACGTTGTATAATTAAGTCAAAAAACGCTCATTGCGTCTCTATTTGCGATACTCGCCGCATTCGCGGCTCGTATCGCAACTCACGCAATTCGCATTTTTTGAACCCACTTATACAACTGTTGCATAAAATACTATAAAAACACTCCAAAAATCAATCTTTATTTTCTAGAGAGACTAAAAGTAAAGCAGACAAAAATAGAATTACAGAATGAAATTTTTTCCAAATTCCCTTTCCAAAAACAGTTTCAGTATACCATTTTTATCGCGAATATTTACCTAGTTGGCAATTTTAAATTATTAGAAATTGTTTATAATGTGTTATTTGTTATGTTCATGTCGATTCTATATAAATGAAACTGCAAAATATAGCAAACAAAAAAAACACACTGCAGGCCTAGACCGACAATGTCGTATGAAATTCCATTAGATGCCAAGTGTCAAGCGGCACCGGAAACGAGATACTTTGCGGCGGAAATTATTGCCTTTTTTTCATTTAATGGCTGTAAAATCTGGTATGCCTCGGCTTTTCCATTAGCCTGAGTGATTGTGAGGTTTACAAATAAATCCTCTAATTCTTGTCCAAATCGTTCGATGGACATATTCCCTTGCCTTGCCGTCATTAACTTAGCTTGTATCGCGGTCGCTGATTTCATCGGTAAAAGATGGAGCCGCATTTCATCAACTAAATCGCTTACATTGGTATGCTTATCGGATATCCTAAGTTTGGCACTTTGCGTTAATCTAGTCTTAGTTACAAATTTTATTAATAATTTAGAGTCCGCGTCCTTGAGCATAGACGAGTATAACTCTATGGCATCTATAAGTTGCTTGGTGACGGCTTCTGAACCGTCCATGGTCGGTAATAAAGATACCGCCATTTTTAAATCAAAGTTTGACGCCATTGTGACTGAGTCTTTGTTATCTTGTTCGTGTCTAAATTTATTCTATTAATTTATAAAAAAAATAAAAATTGTATATAAAAAAATATTTACACTATTTTTTACACAGGTATTGCAACTTAATAAACTTTGTTACGAACAATAATAATAACGACTTAACGCAAATTAAATTTTTGTACCTCTAAATTGTGGTGACGTGCTGAGGTGCCGATGGTGCCATGGAGTGTCCGATGACTGGTTGGCGCTGGGCTGGGTAGACTTGTTGTTAGACGCTCTGCTCCGGTCTGTTGCGCATTGTTGCTGCTACCGCCTGCCGCTTGCCGCTTGTTGCTCAATCTTCTTCCGCGCTGCGTGATGCCGACGAAAAAGAGTACCGCTGTTGTCACGTACGCCGTGATTTTTCTGCTGCCGTGCGTGGTGCGTGCTGCTGTCAGCTGTTTGCGTGACGATGACTTCCTTCTTTTTTGTCGTCTTTTGCGGTGAGCTGGCGGGTGGTTGGCTGGTCGGTTGGCTGGTCGGTTGGCTGGTCGGCGTCTTGGTTTATGCTGAATTTCCTTTCGGCTACATGAAGTCTACGATGTGGGCAGGCTGGATCAGCCTGGTCGGCAGGGTCTTGTGGTAGCCGAGAGGTAGGCTGCCTTGAGCAGCCCGACTGGTAGGGTCTTGATGTCTCGGAGAGCTAGGCTGCCTCGAGCAGCCCGACTGGTAGGGTCTTGATGTCTCGGAGAGCTAGGCTGCCTCGAGCAGCCCGACTGGCAGGGTCGCCATGAAGTGTTAGGTGTTGGTAGATAGTAACAACACGAGACTCGTAGGAATAATGATCATTTATTAGAATCTTACATGCGTTTATATACTGATTTACATATGGTTTATTACACAATATTAAATAGGAAGAACAAAGGATTTACATTAATGCCAAGGCTACGCTACATATAAGGAGCGCTGCCTCTAATATGAAATTAATTATTACATTGTGATACATTGTAATGAATTCTAATCTTCAGCTGTATGTATCAGCTGGGACTACACCACAACGTAATGTCAACATTTCATTGCATGTGTGAGAAATAGTACATTACTACAGAGGCCGGCAGGGAAGTGAGGGGTTGCCGGCTAATGACATATAGAAGACCGAGCGAACGCGAGGCCAAATAGTTACGAGGCTGGCAACGCAGAGGCAGAGGCTGGCAATTAATGTAACTTTATCTGCGATCTTACACAACTTATGATTTCATTAATACGCTATTGTCAAAATTGTAGCCACGATTTATTAACACCGTATTGATGAATTTCTAACAAAGTACGTTCCAGAACTTCCAGATAACGAAGCATTTCAAGTCCAATTAACCTGAAAGGCTCAACGCAATCAGATTGGTATATCTTCTGAGATATTCCGCCGTAAGGTAGACCTTCGAGTGCTTGACACTGTTCCAGTCTATAGAAAATTCATTTGCAATGCAGGTGACATCAGGGTGTCAACTACTAGGCATACACGTGTCAAACACTAGGACGTTTACCTTAGAGGTCGAATAAAAAAATAGTAACACCCTCTTTTACATATTTTTCTTGATGTATCTAAATGATCTTCACAACTGGACTAAATAGTGTTACCTAGTTGGTAAAGTTACGCGACTAGCTAAACATTCATCACTTGATTTATTAAGGTTCCGAATAATGAATCGGCATTAGGTTAGTATAGTAAGCGTGTGCGGATTTAAATTAATATCGAGAACTTAATATTTATGGTCCGAATCCGAACTAGCGTACAAAAGAGCTTTCTGTGAAAAGCTCAATCACAATTATAAGCGAACACGCTCTTTTGTCGTTAAATTTCTTCAAAGCTTTTGCGGTTTCTTTGTTAGCTCACAAAGAACTATATGTAATATGATTAAAGATATTAATAAGTTGATGTATATTTTTTGTAACTCATATATGAAAAATTGTATTTTAGCCGAAAGGTCAGATTTTTCATCTTTGTAAAAAGCATAATAATTATGCAGTGTTATTAATTTAAAAGTCGGTTTGTTGGCAGCCTGTTGCTCGGCAACTCTTCACCTTGACCCGGCGGCAGTTACCAAGTAATTGAAGACACGCCGTAAACTTGCCACGAAAAGGTCTTGTACATGCAGGTTTACTTTGGAACCGTATTAACGTATCACACGCGAATGTGTCACCTAGTACTCATCAAGTAAAAAGTAGGATACAAAAAATACTTTATGCCACATCTGGCCATAAAGTGACTTTTTCAGCACGCTGCGCGTACGGAAAAAGCCGCTTCATGGCCAAGTGTAGACATAAAATGATGTACACAACACCTCGATCGCATATTTACGTCCCTCGCTTGCAGCTCGGGCCGCAAACTTCTGCGATCTCGGCCTTTCTTTGTATTACCACCCTAGTTGTGTAATATACTATAATTTATGTTGTCAACTTCTATCCTCTTTTCCTTCACAGTCTTCCTTCTATTTTAAGCGGTTTGCTTCTAGCCATTTCTATGAAGTTTTTTTCACTTGCCTATAAAATGCAATACATATTTGAATAAAACAATGGAAATTAATATAATAAGAGTAATTGAAGGGATGTTTACAAAAACAACATAACTGGTTGACACCTAATGTCATTAAAAATCTTGCTCTATGGCGAAGAACACACTGAAATCGCCCGTCGCCGCGATTTTTTCCGTGTAGCTGCGCATAGTAGTTGCGAGTCGCCGCGATTTACGCGCCAGTGTGCGCCACCCCGCGATTTTTCTATACAAATCGATGATTCTACATACAAAGTTGAAAATCGCTGAGTCGCGTGTCGCCGCGATTCGCGCTGCAGTGTGAGATCCGCCTATAAGTATCAACCAGGCTAGTCAGTTATATTGTTTTTGTAAATATGCCTTCAATTGTACCTATAGGTACCATATATTGTTGAATACGGACACTGTACTAGAAATAAACTGGACTAGTCTAACTTTCTTATATCTTCATTATCATAGAACTTTCTTCGTATAGCGAAACTTGGACACTAAATAATGACTTGAGAGTATTCTACTTTAAACAGCACTTAAATATATCTTGAAGATAGCATTAACATATCGTAAGTTGTTGTCACCGTTGGAGTTATGCGAAAATATTGCACGATGTTACAATATTTTATACAAGAAAATCATTATGACACCATGTTTAGCCTTAATAAATATGATTTAGTAAGAGCTATACGACTCTAAGTCTAAGTCACTATTTGGTCTGTTTTGCGTTATATAGTAATATAGGTACATATACTTATATAATAACAAAAGTGAAATTAAGTAGTAAAGGTTTTCTATGACAGGGTAGTTCTCTGCGACTAAACAGTCGCACCAATCACATCATTACCATCGCCACATTATGGATGAGCTCCCTATAAACTATGGAGTCGTTTTTGGTTACCTTGTAGAAGTCACGTGCCTCTGCTATTTTTATCATAATGATCCTGATTGCTTTTATAAGCGGCCAATAATAGTAATAAAGCGATGGCGATGGCGATGGTAATAAAGCAAGCAAAACGGTATAAAATCACAGAGAACTACCCAGTACGCAAGTGTATGAAATAAATCGATATAAGTAGTAATAGTATATTACTTACCTAGGGAGGTAAAACAAAGAATATCTCAGATCGCAGGTATTTGATGCCCAAGCCGAAGGCAAGGGCGATAAATATGCGTACTGAGGCTTTCTTTATTACCTCCCGTGGTATAGTAAAAATTATCTAAGTTGTCCGAATGTTTGTTCATTCTCTTTACGAACAGTCGGACACCTTAGATAATGTTAACTATATGTACAAATTTTTACGCCTCCCCGTGCCGTAAATGCCACTTTTTGACCAGGTAAAGCATAGGCATACCTGTCCTGGGATGTAACAATCAATAAATAATACGTTGTCGTTTGTAGTGATGCTAGAGTACGAATGAGAAATAATCAAAACATCATGAATTTATTGCTACGTATATATTCCGTGCCGCACGCTATGCGAGCTCGGATAATTTAAGGCACGTTTGATAACTTTCCGCGCGGTTGGATAACTTCTAAAGCTTGTACAGGTAATTAATTAGGCCGAAGTGTCGACATCGCATTAGTGAATCAACTACGCAGAACACCTCAAGAAAGAAATTAAACGGGATTTAAACTTCGGAAAGAGAATCCATATCTCTTCTTAATTAAATTCTGGTCTGAAACGTGCGAATAAAACCTAACTGGAATTACTGTAACCAGAAACAGTGTAAATTACCTACGTTACCAAATTTAATGTTACCTTATCTCTCCCCAATAGTCAAACTGATTTCACGAATGATTTGACTTAGGTATATTTTATTTATGACAGGACTGAATAACCACATTTTTACTAAAAAATACCCGACCGCGGTGCACTTTAAAAGTGCATAAAATCCGCCATTTTGTTTATTTTAATTTATCAAAATCGGTTCTGCCGTTGAGTAATTACGAGGGGACATAGGAACGGACATACATACATACACTTACATACATACAGGTCAAACACATAACCCTCCTTTTGGGCTTCGCCGCAGTCGGGTAAAAAAGGTCTTTCTCGTCATTACAGTGACAACAAGAAAGTTGTATTATGGAAATATATTCCACTCCAAAAAAAATTACGACACTAACCTGATAGAGCTTAACACGTGCCAAGTTTTTTTTCTACATTGTGGTTATAAGCGAAGAAGTACTTTATTTACACTTATTTGAATAAAAAGACGCATAAAAACAGAAGGTTTTGAATAGTAATGTGAAAAGAACGACCTTTGTTGGTATAAAGTGCTTTCGGTTAAATTTTCTTGGCCCCACGTTGGGCGCCAACTTCTAGATGACTTGATGCCGTATTTGAACTAGGGTATGCAGTACCGGTACCATTCCGGAGTACCGGGATTTTCGGTACTGGACGATAATGGAACCGGGATTTCCCGGGATTTTCGGTACTTTCGGGACAGGTCTTCTATAACTTTGTCGGTCGATACTCGATGCTTTAGTCAGATGAGATTTCGTTGGAGTTTTAGTACGTTTTTTAATAAAACGACTACACTTCGCAGCTAAACTACTTTTATTGATATATTTGCTATATAATTCAATTTCTAAATCAAAAGTATCCTTTGTTTCAATCCAGGACTTGTTCTACTTACATGCCAAATTTCAGCTTGATCCATCCGGTTGTTACTCCGTTATTTAGTAACAAACATCTAAACATCTTCACAAACTTTCTCATTTAAGTATAATTTTAGTGTGAAGATTTTCGAACGTTAAAAGTTAAAATATACAATTTAATATAACACATGGTTTTAATACATAGAGTACGCTCTCCAGGACAGTAGTTGACATAGTGCATTTTAAAATAGTCCAGTTGCACGCAAATCAAAAATCCGATAGCAGTAAGCCACAATACATAGTCCAATAATATAACTAGCTTTTGCTCGCGACTTCGTCGTTAAATTTGAATATCGTGTGCCGAATTTGAAGTTACCTGGAACGGCGGTAAAACTTATGATTTTGACTAATGTGAGTGGTTAGTGGTTACAGATGCACATATTTTACCGCAGGCTAATAGTAGTACGCCTATACATTGTTACCTAAGGCACGTTAAAGTGGCCGTGCGCGAGGGAGTCCCCCCTAAGCAATCACGTCTCTTAACCCCGCCTAGGGATGAAATAAAAACAGTGACGGTATTGTAATTAAGAGTCTAAACATGATATTTCAAACATCTTACTTAAAAAGATCGTAGGGTCCCGATACAAATTTTCGACCCCCATTTAAACCCCTTAGAGGATTAATTTTGAAAAACGCTGATATTGCTTTTCTTGTATACTAATGAAGAGTCTAACCATGATATTTCAAACCACTTACTTAAAAAGATCGTAGAGTCCCAAT
Organism: Eudemis profundana; assembly: GCA_947034925.1. Lineage (NCBI taxonomy): Eukaryota > Metazoa > Arthropoda > Insecta > Lepidoptera > Tortricidae > Eudemis > Eudemis profundana. The sequence goes on along the minus strand of OX344796.1, from coordinate 17,963,463 downwards.
ACAAACTTTCAACCCCCGTTTAAACTACTTAAAACACCTTTTTTTTTAATTTATCCAAATAAAAAAAAAGGTGAAATTACTTTTCATTTATTTTAATGAAGAGTCATGAAGTTTCAAACCTCTTACTTCAAAAATCGTAGACTCCATACAACTGTTTAACCCCTTAGGAGGTGAATTTTGAAAAATCCTCTCTTAGTGCACCTCTAGACCTTATTAGGATCCTACGTGCCAGATTTGAAATTTCTAGAACCAGCGGTTTGGCCTGTGCGTTGATATATAAACTTTCAACCCCCATTAAAACCCCTTAGAGAATGAGTTTCGAAAAACGGTGAAATCACTTTTCTTGTAATTTAATAAAGAGTCTAAACATGAGGTTTCAAACCTCTTACTTCCAAAATCGTAGACTCTCCATATAAACGTTGAACCCCTTAGAGGGTGAATTTTGAAAAATACTTTCTTAGTGCACCCCTAGACCTTATCAGGACCCTTCATGCTAAATTTGGAATTCCTAGGACCAGCGGTTTGGGCTGTGCGTTGATATGTCAGTCAGTTTCTTCTTTTATATGTATATTTAGATAAGCGTTAATGACTATCAAGGTCTTCGACGATCGAAAAGCGATGACTGAATGACTACCTGGTCTACCTGCGCGGCACGGGGTTGCGGACCCGCGGGGCTGGCGGGGGTGAGTGAGCCGCCGCCGATCGCCGTGACCACGGCTGCTAGCCGTGTTTGGTTAAAAATGAGCAACGCTCTTGTTCGTTTCAAATTATACGTCTTTTGTTTGCGAAAATTAATTAAAAATGCTCCTCTAATGTGTTTCCCGAAAGTCCCGAAAGTACCGGGATTTTTATTTTGACGTCCCGGTTCTTTGCTCGACTGAAAATCCCGGGAAATCCCGGTACTTTCGGTTCCGGTATTTCCCGGGAGCAAACCCTAATTTGAACAGGTCATCAAGTTATGTTATGTGTTGGGCAAGGCTCTCGGAAATCTTAATTATAAAGTTTAGCGAAGTCAAGTCGTACAATAATTTAAGTGGTGTACCTAAGACAGTACTAAATAAGAATCACCGGTGCACCGGACCAAAATTATAAAATGTAGAAATTTACTATTGTGTTGCAGACAACACTTTTAGCGTCCTACGGCGGACTACAATGTTACGACGGCCGGTTCCTGGTCTAAGTCTCTACGGGGGATTATGACAACGGTTTTTCTTTGTAAAACTTTATTCTCGTCCCGATGAAACTCGATAAACAAGCGCTTGGGAAAATAATAAAACGTCAGGAGCGTAATAAGAAAACTTGGGACTTTTACAAGATTTTATTTAACTTTACCTGAACGTGACTCGATGAAGCTTGCAGATATTTTGAACTCGTAAAATGTTGATTTTTTTAAAACATTTACAACATTAATAACACAAGCAAATGAAAACATGGTAATGAATGCGTCGCGTCGTCGCTATTTCCTTGTATTATTTGGAATATTGTATTAAAAACTGGTAGGTCATTCATGGAACTGGAAAAGGTTAGGAACGACTGAATAACTACTTTACTCACAATAAGTAATTTCAGACTTAGAAAAGATAGAGTACATTACTACGAACATCCTTAGGTAAGCGTGTAGTTGCACTAAAACAACATCTATTTAGCCATTAAAAAGCTAATTCCTGAGATAGGAATCTCGGAGGAGCCGAGCTCGTAAACTTGGCGGCTCGTGCCGCACGCGACGCCGTCGGTGTGATGTAACCGTTGGATAACCCGAGAATGATGTTGCCAACTTAAATTAGTATCCATACTCCAAGATTATCAGATATGTCACAAGAAGTTTGTACTGAGATATAGCCAGTAAACGAAATAGAGGAAACAGCCGTCGTGACTAAATTGGCGTCGAAAGTAACGTTTCGAGTGTACAGCTGCGAAATCAGATAAGGAGGGAATTGATCAAATAATAAAAAACCGGTCAAGTGCGAGTCGGACTCGCGCACCGAGGGTTCCGTAGAAACTCATAAGTTAATACTCTACTTGATACAATAGCACAACTTAAAATTTTCGACCTCCCAGTTCGGCAGGGCCGCGCCGCTCTGTGTGCGAAGTGTGCAGCGCACACAGGCGCCAAGGCAATAGGGGGCGCCGAAAGTCGAAACACGAAGACAATAAAGAGGTGCTTCATAGGTTTCGCGCACAGGCGCTGCAGGGGGTCGGCGCGGCCCTGAATTTCAGCCCCCTTTAAAAAAAAGTAAAAAAGGTATAAGATTTTTTTTATATCTAGTAGGTTTGGGTTAGCAACTTTTAAAACTATTCCAAATTTCAAATCGATAGCAGCAGTAATTCCAGAGATATCTGACTGTGACAGACAGACAGACAGAGTCGCACCATAATGCATGGCGATGGGCGGCTGAGTGTCAGGAGTGCTTGAGATTCTGCGAGATGATGGATGACAGGCCCTTCTAGTGTGTAATGTTTTTTTTTGTGTAATGTTTTTATTGTAAATCCTGAATTTCACAGTGCAGTTTACCGCTGTTATTAATTGTAACAGTGCAATAGTAACCTGTAATGCTGTGTAATTAATTTGTAAATAAATAAATAAGGGTGCCTTTTTTACCATTTTGGTACGGAACCCTAAAACGACCACAACCACAAGATATACAAAGACGTAACATTACATCCTTACCAGTCAACAAAAGGTATCATTATGATAATAACAAACATATAAAGTCGTATATTTATTTAATGTACCTATCAAGCAAAGAAGCAAAGTTAGAAAGCTCTCAAACCCCGTATGTACGTCAGCGTCGAAATGGCAAAGGTCGAAAACTTCGACGGCACAATCTTCAAAAGAAAACTTCGAGCCGGGCGGATTCAATTATTTCCAAATCTCAGAGATATTTTTAGAATCTGATAGGTAGCAGGTTTCTAATTAGTGTGCCAACATTCAGTGACGTAACACGTGACGTATCGTCGTTCAAAGAAATATGACGTCATCATTTTTAATTCTCCGAGACAAGGAAAAAGATAATTGTGGTCTAATATATATTTGTTTATTAGATTAATTTACTGAAGCTACATGTAAAAGTTGTTTGTCGCAAAAGTGTGCATGCTTACTTGGTTTTCTCTTAATAAAATATTGTAAGCTGTCATAGACTGCACGGACACAAAAGATATTTTGATTTCAGATATTTTGTGGCACGGACCTGTGTATGACAACTAAGACTAATGGAGGCAAATGATGATATTAAAATCCCATTTTCAATGTTGATTTTAGTTTTTGCATTATACATTAGGGTGGAGCGAAAAAACTTTTTTATTTTTTTTAATCTCCTGTACTATTAATCGATGTTCCTATGACAAAAGTACATTTTTGTGAAAAATAAAAAATCTATGACTTTATCGTGATGTGGCGCGCCATTAAGATTTTACTCCTAAGTTGTACTCGCAAATTCAATTTATTTTGCAATGTTTTCTCATAAACATACTATTTTTGCTTTCTTTGAAGTCTTATTTCACGTGTAGAATGTAATTGCATGAAATTGTTTCCCAACGAGATCTTTTAAATTAGTGTTAAAAAAATAGTTGCATTTTAAAGATTTTGTTTTCGTAATTTTTACTGTGATTAAACTGATTAAATGTGTGTTTACCGCTGTTATTAATTGTATTAGTGATGTTACGTATCAAAATGGCGAAAAAGATACTATTGGGCGTCCCCAAGAAAATTTAATTTGTATGAAAATGACAAAAATTCAAACCTTGTGCGCCACCCTAAGATGTTCACTTTAAAAGCTAATATTTTGAACGAACACTCCTGATACTAAGGAACATTGATTGACAATACAGAAATATTAAAATAAAATAAAAAAAAAAAATTCGCTTCACCCTATCTAGGTTTTTCGTATACGATATTAGATATTAGTCCCTACCAAACGGTGTCAGTTAATAATTGTATGTTTTCACTTTTATTGTAGTAGGTATTTATCGGAATTTTAACAAATGTTAAAGGCGAAACAACACCTGAACCTATTCCTCAGCCTTAGCTAGCATCTAGCCTGGCTTAGATATATTTTTTAAAGAAGCTATTAGAATAACTTCTAAGGAAAGAAGAGCTACAGTGTTGTTTTAGGCAGGTGAAATTAAAAACCGGTGTTCTGTGAAGTGCTCCGTTGTGAGGTTATTTTATTACCAGTAATCCCCACCCAGGGGGGTAACCCGCTAGGAAAAAAAAACATTTCTATGAAATACCAGAAATGGGCGGCAGCAAATGGTTTATTTTCGTTGCTCTCACGTTCCCCACTGATAAAATAAATAAGCGCAGCCGAAGTTGCGGAGGGAACTGGGAATACCCCCCCTTTCAGCGTCGCCTTACTCGGAAACAAAAGCAAAGTGAAATAAAACTGTAACACGAAAACTTTTCTATAGCTAACCTTCATCACAACACAATCTATATGGAGAAATCTTTAGACTTGTTTGTCTGCCCTGTTAACCTTACCCTTGGGGAAGTTTTTACATAACACGCCAGATATTAGATATTGGCAAAGTTTGAGGACATCCCGCCAACTATCTAACTCTCCATTATTTCATTATCATTCTGACGTCCTGAAATTTCTCAACCATTATACCTACCTGATTTAAATTATATGGACGTAGTGGTTGGTCCGAGACTATTAGCTAAAACCAAAAGGCTCATCCAGCGCGTCCAAAATGCTTGTGCTCGTTTCTGCTTCAATATCCCACGGAGGGCGCATGTTACGCCATTTCTGAATAAACATCACATCCTTAAGATGCAGCATCGCCGCAAAATTCATCTGGCTGGTTTGCTATTTGGAGTAATACAGCACAAAGCACCATCATATCTATTCGAAAAGTTGTCATGGTTCTCCAACCGTAAGCGTGGAACACGTCAATGCAGTATACAGCTCATTACGCCACAACACGCGTCAGCTGCTTTTCGCGGCAGTTTCCGTTACGTTGCAACTAAATGCTGGAACAACATCCCACCCCCAATCAGGAACCTGCAAAATATAACAAGTTTTAAATTGGCACTTAAAAAACATGTTCTAGCACACCAAAACAAGCAGGAAACATTGCGACACGACACAAGCTGTCTTTGAATTATCGCCAGATTAGTACATACCTGTGTTTTATGTCCCAAAAGCATTGCCTGAGTGAAGCTGTGTGAGTAGATTAGGTACCCATGTACAATTTAATTAACATTTTAAATTGCATTAGTCAATTTACTGGTTGCAGAGCGGAGACGAACACTTTCCCGCTAATGTCATTTTCTGTTTCGTTCTGTCCTGTACCTCAATTATAACATACTGTTTGTTTCATGTTTTGTTCTGTCCTGTACCTCAATTATAATATACTGTTTGTTTCATGTTTTAAAAATTTAAATTTGTAGTTGGCATGTGTTTGTTAATAAAACTTAGATTTTGTTTTGACGTTTTTGACGTAGGACCGTGACCAGAGACGTGCCAGAGACAGTGAAGTTTGACTTGTTCGGTTGGCACCATTGGTTGGCGCGCGCTTTGGCCGCGTTCACTATAAGTGGACCTAGCCGACCAAGTCAATATACACATGCAATTTATAAATTTCATAATTTATCATTCTGTCTGTCTGTCCTGGACCGGTCATACGACTTTCTCGGCGGAACGTCGCCCCCGCTTGGTTCCACCGGAAGACCAGCGCTGGTCTTTTAGGTCGGCATTATGCTGAGGTGGGACCGATTTGTGGCAGCGTTTTTTCTGGCAATCTGATTTGACTTGATCCTGACAAATCATTTAAATTATCCTTTAACTGTATCATGTAGTAAGTAAAATGTTATGTGTTTTAGAGTCATAAACTCATAATCATGATAATCTTCGACTATATAAACTATAAATTGATTTCGTAGTACGACTACGATTTCACCTTACATATAGTATCGACAATAGGGAATATGCATCATATTTTTTATTTACTTTAATAAAACCTCATTCATATAAAAAACAGTTGGAAAAAAATATTTTTCGAATAACTATAAAAATAACCAAGATATAAGATAACAAAGATTTATATCTATCTCTTTCTCGCAAAACAGAATATAGTATGGAGATTGTATGGCGGCCGTGTACTATGACGTCATAGCCCATATCGGATCTCTCTCTCTAATCGCTGTCTGATTAGTGCTTTAAAATGTTTATATCTTCCGTATTTCTCGGTAGATTTCAATTTTATTTTGACTGTATGTCATCTTTTTTACGGTATTTTCAAATATTGTTAAGGAATCTGTTAAAAAAAAATTAATTTTTTTTTATCTAAAATAAGTACATAAGTATCGTATCGGCAAAATGATGTATCGTTACATCCCTACTTGGTTGTCTTTATACTTTGCCTCAAGTCACTGTCATTTTGCCTATATTTACTATAGTCTGTTTTTTATTTCCGGACACAAAAATGACAGCTACAAATGTAAAACGTAAAAATAATGTGGCCAGCTTTTAAGAAACAGTGCTGTCCTTTGTGTCGGTTCGTGGTGTAATTATAAATAACCGATATAATAAAAATTACTATTTACGTTAAAACATATATTTTTAGGTACTTATCGATTTTTTTTCATATAATATCTACATTGTATTCAACCTTTAACCTACTATTGGATAATTAGTACCTACGTATGTGATTCCCTTGCTTGTAATTATAACGCAGAGAAATAAAGCGGGTTTGGCGTATTTTCAGCTTTGTAAGATAAGTAATGAGTTTCGAATCAAATAAAATTAACATTTAAATATAAGAAATATGGTGTATTTACAAATATTCTAAATATCTCCAAAGGGTGGCATTTTTACCTAAAGTATTGTATCATTTTGGAACTTCGCGGATTATCCACTCATTGTGTTACAGACACTTTAATATTAATTAACATATTTACCTACCTAAATTTTTGTCGGTAAATACCGGTTGTATCACATCACTATTTATTAGTTGTAAAAAACGGGCATTACATGAAATGTCATTTTTGTGTCCGGAAATAAAAAAAAACCAGACTATAGTTATAGAATTCACAATCTCAGTCAGTATCGCTGAACTTCAGAAATACGAATTTAACAGTTTCAAGCAATTCCAGTAATCAATTTCCAGAGCAAACATTGACATTCCCACTTAACAGTTTCGAGTAGACGATTTCGGGCCTTATGTGTTTAGTGGTAACGGTGAAATTTGTCTCCTAGTTACTTTTGCCAGATTGTAATTAGGACAATATTTGCAAGCACCCTTGAAAACGTCGAATTGGTAATTTCGTTTTCGCTTGTAATGTTAACTAATATGATAAAGTCTTAAGATTTTCAATTTGAATTAATATCCTCTTCTAAAATAAGTACATAAGTGACCGTCAAGATGGCGTACACCGTAAAGATATCCAGAATGTGATGCTGCCAATAAATAGTACCCAAATAGTACCGACGAATTACCTAGGTGAAAAAAAATAGTACCCTTAAACTTTTCGAAATATAAGACCTGTTCACGGTGTACGCTACCGGGCGTCAAGTTGGCGTACACCGCTCTGGAACGGCTTTGTTTTCGGAAACGCTTTATATCTCCAAAAACAGTACACAAATGGTATCCTAGGGCCAAAAAAATTCATTCCTCTAAGCTATCGTAGAAGCCTAGTGTTGAGTTCAGCACTGGGAATTTTGGAAATAAAATGCACTTTGTATCCGAGTACACGGAGCGGTTGACGTAATAGCGACTGTCCCGCCTTGCGGGTAGATTTACAGTAACTCACGGACGCTCGTCCACCAACCGCCCGTATACATTTATTTATACTCGTATATATTATCAATCTGCAAATACACATATTATGTGGACGCCACACCTAGGAAGGTAGATAGGTAGATACTTGATACGTTCACAGAATGTGTATTTCTATTGTCGCTATAACAACAAATAATAAAAACAAAATAAAATTAAATAAAAAACGGTCCCCACATATATATAATCAATGAGTTTTTTGGCGTATTTTTGCTCGACGGTGGTAAGTACGGCACCCTTCGTGTGCTAATCCGACACGCACTTGGCCGGTTTTATTATATTTTCAATTGAGGAATGTTTACAAAAACAACATAACAAGGGGTCGAACTTTTGGTGCCCATGACGTAAAATGATGTCAAGATGCATACAGCATGATTCACTCCAGGTTTTACATTGTTTTATCGTTACCAGTATTGTAAAAGTTTTTTTCAATTTATTTAACAAATATAAGTTCACACTTACATATGCACCGTGTTTTATTTGATTTCCGTTAAATTCGACACGTTTCTTCGTACGTCAACAAAAGCTACCTGGTATATCGCTTTTGTTAAAATCGAAAAACATTTTCTTTTTATTTTTTTTACAAAATAAATTAATATTAAATTGATGAACAAGATCGCGGATTATAATCGTATAATCCTTGATCTTGTTCAAAAACATAATTCTGTTCAGTGTTATACATATATTTATAAATAGACGTTTAAGTATTTTAAATGCGTAAATAGTATAATTATCCATTAAAGAAATATTGATATACTTTAAACTTATAAAATGTTAAGTTATGTAGTGTGTTATGTTAAGTTGTGCTGTTGTGTTAAGTGTGTATTTTTTTTGTACTGTACCTAATTCAAATTTATTTCATGTACTTACTCAGAAAAATCTAAAATCAGAGCCATTGACCTCTTTCAACAACACGAATGCCGTAATCCCAGATCATATCCATCCACTTAAGCATAATGATTGAGGTCATTGACCCCTTATTGCACCGTAGTTGCCGATCACTGGCCCACCCGATTTTTAATTGCTGGAAGAGCGCAGCCTTGTATTTTGAATCTTTTGATACGCTGAACGCGAAGTGGCGATTGACCCAATGGCAATTTTAGTCGCTGGGTCGCTAGATAATCCTCCACATCGCAGATCCACGGCAAAGTCCGGATACTCCAAGATGTACAAAGCTACCCCGCAATTGAAATGTATGCGTGACAGATACGCAATTGGCCGATACGCGCAGTCTCTGCACCGTGCGCGATGGCGTTGCCCTGCAACCTGTAGGGGCCGGGTCGCTCGATGCCCCACTTAGCCATGCCCGGGTCGCTGCAACAAGTGTTCCCTAGCCCATCCAGCGTCCATCGCACACACCACGAAAAATACAAACTTCAAAACTAGCTATATCGCTAAAAAATATTTTACGCTACAAACCTTTTATTCGATGGCTAGGACAGTCTCGAGCGTTCTATCCCTCTCACTCACTCTCTTGTTAAGCAAGATTTGGATGCGAGGGACGAAGAGATTGGATACTTCATTTTCGAAATTCGGAGTCTTAACTAGGTATTCGACACGAGGACCAACCCCCGAGTGTCTCGAGCTTGCTTAGCATCTTATTATGTATCATTAATTATAGTTTAATATGATATATCTAGAGAGATTATTAAGTTGGAATATCTAGCCTTGTCTATTTACACACAAAGATGATTAGAAGACAGACTTAACAAAGTGAGTTTCAGAGAATTTATTAACACATACTTAAACGTAATTTGGTGAGTAAGTTTCTCACGGTAAAAAAAAACCGGTCAAGTGCGAGTCGGACTCGCGCACCGAGGGTTCCGTACAAAATCGTCAGTAGATACGTGAATAATTTAAGATAAACTGTATGGTGGGACAAACTTAACTTTGCTCTTGAAAAACTGTTGTCCCCATACATCGATATATGTCGCGGTTAGTTCAGTAAGAGCAAATAAGTTTGTCTTATGATTTTTGCGAAATTCTAAAAAACGCTGTATGTTAGGAAAACAGTTTTATTTTTCCTGTAATATATAGGATGATATTAACAATCGGTAATTATTACAGATTTTTCTGTTCAGTAACTTCGGAGATAATACGGGGGAAATGGTATTTTTTTAACGTTTTTTATCTTAAATCAAAAACTACATGTCTAAGAAAAAAAATAAAAACGGTTTTGGAATCTACACACTAAGCCCTTTCATTTGATGTCCCACTCAATAGCTCTACTTTTGATTTTCGACATCACATTTCGGTGACCTTTAAAAAAAAGTAAAAAAGATATAAGATTTTTTTGTGTCCAATAAGTTCGGGTTTGTTTGTATGTCCCACTGCTGGGCAAAGGCCTCCCCTTTTTTCAGCCACTCGTCTCGGTTTAATGCATGCTCCTGCCACCCGACTTGAAATGAGTCCAGGTCATCCCGCCATCTCCTTGCCCAGCAGTGGGACATACAAACAGGCTAAAAAAAAAAAAAAAGTTCGGGTTAGCGATTTTTAACACTACCTATTCCAAATTTCAAGTCAGCATCAGTAGATCCTGAGATATCTTGCTGCGACAGACGGACGGAAAGACAGACAGAGTCGCACCATAAGGGTTCCTTTTTTACCATTTTGGTACGGAACCCTAAAAATATCATGTAATAAGGTCCTTACATATGAAATCGGAGTTTGGCGAACTGGCAACTTTGGTTCAAAATATCTGGCGTTCGGCTAGGAATTCCAAATTCAAATTTATTTCAAATTTAAGACCATGTATTTATGTGTTCGAATTTTGAAATTTATTTGTTATCGCGTCATTTGTTTTTCTTTGACATCGTTTTGTTCACAATATGGAGAACTTAAAATATCGCTATATTTACGAATATGAATTCCACCTAGGCACCAGTGCTACAGAAACGGCTCGTAGGATTAACAATGCGTATGGGGAAGCTACTGCAACAAAAAATACGGTTACGTTATTGGTTCCAACGTTTCCGTTCTAGAAATTTTGACCTACAGAACAAGCCTAGTGGTGGTAAGTGTCTGGTGGACTAGTGCCGGTGTCATCCATTACAGCTTCCTAAGATCTGGGCAAACAATCACGGCTGATGTGTATTGTCAACAATTGCAAACGATGATGGAAAACCTAGCCATTAACAACCCAGACTGGTCAATCGATCTAGCCCACTGCTGCTTCAGGACAATGCTCGACCACACACGGCACGCCTGACGGCCGCAAAACTAAGGGAGCTGCGACTGGAATGTCTTCGACACCCACCATACTCCCCGGACCTTGCTCCAACTGATTACCATTTTTTTCGGAATTTGGACAACTTCATGCAATGAAAAAAAAAACAATTCCCACGAGGCAGTCCCAACGGCCTTCAAAGATTTTATTGACTCTCGCTCACACGTTTTTTTTAGTAAAGGAATCAATGAACTACCTTCGAGATGGTAAAAGTGCATAGATAGCCATGGTACATACTTTGATTAAATAAAAATATAGTTTCATAAAAAAAAATCGTTTATAATGTAATTTCATCCAAATATAAATGTCCCTAATAAATAATCGAAGACACGGCGATAAACTCATCATTTAACATTTCGAGTGTAACTCTTCAAGTAACTCTCTGCGTATACCTATTCGTAAACATACGCCATATCCATATACATATAGAGCGAGCAAATATAATAAAATAATAGTCCTCCTACATTCGACCCACCACAGGGGCACTTTACTCCACATGGAGCAGAGCACATGCTCAACTCGTGGTTATAAAACGTGGAATGCAGTACGAACGCCCGATAGCAGAATTAGCGGGGGTAGTATGCTAATGCGGCACTCCGTGTTAGCTGTCGGGCGAATGTTCATTTCATTTGGACTATTTGATTACGTAGAAATAGAGCCAGAATTTGAATATATTCTGAACACTTATACGCCGTATATGTGACTATGTGAATCAAAGGTAGAAACGTGGTGTGGTACTGTAGTAATAGGTAAACTTATAGTTGGCTTTGAATGTGTTTTAACGGTTACCTATCTGGTTTTATTAGATCTATCGAAATGTGTTCCTCCAAGGTTAAATAATAGGCAAGTCGGTGGAAATCGAGTTCTGTTGATACCCCCCCGGTACTGACTTGGTTTTTTACATCTCAAAACTTTTTTGTTGTAGGAGAACTGCGTTGCGAGACTTGCATCTTTTTACATGTAATGTTTTTGATGGGTTCTCATTTCTTTTTGTAAGTGGTCTTCCTTTAATTATTACATTCCAATCCATTATTTTCAATTTGAACTGACTTTGTAATCGCATGTATTCGTATAAGATTACAAACTTATGTGTGCAGTTGTAACTGAAATTACAACATATTTAGGTTTTTAAGGACTTGATAGGCTAAAAACTAACTATGTTTAAAATTTGGAGCTTGTAGGTCTGCTAGAAGTACCTTAGAATTATAATGATCAGTGAGCGAGTCAGTCAGTCAGTGAGTCAGTGACAAAACTAAAGAACTTTGACATTCAATAACTCTTAAACTACACATTCAAATTGAATGATATTGAGAATATACAGGGTGATTGATAATTCGACCTATACCTTGAAGGGGGTTATACTAGAGCTCATTTGCAATAAATTTAGCCCAGTAAACTAGGGGTCTAAATTTGATAGTTATCAAGTTATTTAAGTTTTACGTTTTTTTAGAAAAAACCCGCCTTTCGGACTAAAAGTGATAATTATGAAAAAAGTACTTCCATTTGGCTGGTATAAACTTTGTTTTCTAAAAGCCAATGAACCAATGACTACTTCAAATAAAAATCTGTGTCAAAATTTCAGAATTATCTTAGAAATAAACGGTCATAAAAACCAAAGTCATAATTTTTTTTTTCGATTTTGTTACAACTGATGAGAATTACTTGAAAAAAATGTACGGCACTTGATGTAAAAACTACAGAAATAAGTTCCTCAATTAATAAGCTTTCCAAAAAAGTACAAATGTTGTCAACTTTTTCAAAAATCTTGAAAATAATAATAATAATTCCAGAGCAGGTAGCGGTTTCGCAAAAGGCGTACCTGGCCCGGAGCCGCGTTGTTTGTGTCACCTTTATTTTTCTGAGAGCTTCAATTGACCTGCCTCGGTATCTTATCTTATCTAATTAGGGGTGAGATCTGGGTACATTGCGTTCGGTTCGTGTTCGGGCATGTTCGTGACTAACCGAGGTTTAATTATCTTCATTCAGTAAGTGATCAATCAATTACTTTTGACCTTCTTTCCAACTCGGACGTACTAATTTCTTAAAAAAAATGGCTGCTTATCAAAATGAAGAATACGCGGATATCCTGTACTGTTACGGGTTTTGTGATGGCGGCTCCGCTGCGGCTCGCAGAGAATATCAACGACGCTTCCCCAACCGCCGTTTACCTGATGTAAGTGTGTTTGGTGCGACGTATCGACGTATTCGAGAAACTGGATCGGTTCAACGTCGTCAAGCTGATGCTGGAAGACCTCCAGTCCATGATCCGGTTGAAGAGGAACAAATCCTGGAGTGTTTCCGCGCGGATGGCACTACATCAACAAGGATTGTGGCTAACCAGCTTGGGATAACTCAGTGGAAGGTTTGGTTCACATTACATTCAGCACGGCAGTATCCATACCACTACACTCCAGTACACGCTATCGAGGAGGGAGATCCTGCAAGAAGAATCGATTTCTGCAGATTTTTGTTGAATGCTGACATCGAAGACCCGGAGTACCTGAAGAACATTTTGTGGACAGATGAGTCCAACTTCGACCGCGACGGAATAACTAACTACCACAATCTGCATTTTTGGGCCCCCAAACATCAAAACCCACGGAGGTCCAGAGAAGGAGCTCACCAGCACAGATTCTCACTAAATGTCTGGATGGGTATTGTGCACGACAATTTGATCGGGCCATTCTTTCTGCCGGCACGATTAACCGGTGACGCGTACGAGAACTTTTTGAGGGACGAACTACCTATGCTGCTGGAGGATGTGCCGCTTGCCAGAAGGATAGCCATCAACACGATGGCTGCCCAGCTCACTATTATCTGCGTGTGCGACATTGGTTGGATGTGAATTATCCAGAAAAATGGATTGGTCGAGGTGGTCCGATCCCTTGGCCAGCGAGAAGTCCCGACTTAACTCCATGCGACTTCTACATTTGGGGTCACATGCAGGCATTAGTCTACGACAGGCCAATTCGTGATGTAGAAGATTTACGAGAAAAAATTGTAGCAGCTGCCCAAACTATTAAAGAAAGTCTGTCGACGCGGGTTACAGTCAGTGAAGTACGTACAAGACTTCGTGCTTGCATTCGCAACCGAGGCAGGCAATTCGAACAAGATTTGTAGTTGTAATTGTAATTTATTTTAATTATTTATTTATCGTATGGCGAAACATTACCCTGCGTGCTTCTTTTTGTGTTTAGTAATAATTTAATTATTTTAAAATAAAATTTTATTTAGAAACTGGTTATTTTACTGCTTTTGCAATCTTATTCCTACCAACAAGCATTTGATGTAAATAAATTAATATCGTGCTTTCTGCATGAAGAAACACAAAGTAAGCAGACTGGCTTCAGGTCCGGTATGCTTATTTCTGTCAGTCATTAGGTATCATTATTACTTTCAATAATTAACTAATTGGTCACCTCATTACTGAAAAAAATAATTAAGCCTCGGTTAGTTAGTTAATGATTTGTAAAATAATTAGTTAACAACGATACGTCCAATTGGAAAGACGGTTGACAGTAATTGATTGATTACTTATTGAATGAAGATAATTTAGCCTCGGTTAGTTCGTTGGATTATACGAGGTTCATGCTATTATTCTTTGTTTTGATAAACAATAATTCATTTCATTTGTAAAATAAATAAGTTAACAACGATACGTCTGAATTGGAAAGAAGGTCGATCGAAGGCAGATAATTGATCACTTACTGAATGAAGATAATTAAACCTCGGTTAGTCACGAACATGCCTGAACGCAATCTACCCTGATCTCACCCCTAATAAGGTAAGATAAGATACCGAGGCAGGTCAATTGAAGCCCTCAGAAAAATAAAGGTGACACAAACAACGCGGCTCCGGGCCAGGTACGCCTTTTGCGAAACCGCTACCTGCTCTGGAATTATTATTATTATTTTCAAGATTTTTGAAAAAGTTGCCAACATTTGTACTTTTTTGGAAAGCTTATTAATTGAGGAACTTATTTCTGTAGTTTTTACATCAAGTGCCGTACATTTTTTTCAAGTAATTCTCATCAGTTGTAACAAAATCGAAAAAAAAAATTATGACTTTGGTTTTCATGACCGTTTATTTCTAAGATAATTCTGAAATGTTGACACAAATTTTTATTTGAAGTAGTCATTGGTTCATTGGCTTTTAGAAAACAAAGTTTATACCAGCCAAATGGAAGTACTTTTTTCATAATTATCACTTTTAGTCCGAAAGGCGGGTTTTTTCTAAAAAAACGTAAAACTTAAATAACTTGATAACCATCAAATTTAGACCCCTAGTTTACTGAGCTAAATTTATTGCAAATGAGCTCTAGTATAACCCCTTTCAAAGTATAGGTCGAATTATCAATCACCCTGTATATGTCTTATTGAGCCATATCCCTGAAATTTCAGGGTTCTAGCTTTAGCCAGTACAAAATTACGGGAGGCTGAAAATCGCCTGAATGGCTTCGAGAAAAGGATGGTACGGCGGTGCCTTTGTTTTGCTCGACTTGGCGGGGGCACTGCCGTGCCCCCAAAAGTACCTAACCCGAGCTTATTGGACATAAAAAATCTTGTACCTTTTTTACTTTTTTTTTTGAAAATTGAAATTAAGGCTAGTATATTGAATGGGATATCAAATGAAAGGGCTTAATTTGTAGATTAAAACACCGTTTTTTTTTTTAATAAGTATTTTTTGATTTATGATGAAAAACGTTAAAAAAAATACCATTCGCCCCTATTATCTTTGAAATACTGAACAGAAAAATCTGTAATAATTACCAATTAATAATGTCGGCCAAAATATTGCAGGAAACATATACATATAGTAACGGTTTTCCTAACTTGCACAGTTTTTTAGAAATTTGCAAAAATCGTAACACACACTTATTTGCTCCTACTAAACTAATCGCCATACAGTTTTTCTTGAACTATCTATGTATCTACTTATGAGTTTGTTTGTACGGAACCCTCGGTGCGCGAGTTCAACTCGCACTTGACCGGTTTTTTTCCTTTTGAGGTACGGAACCTAAAAAAGCGAAGTGAATAAATCATTACATCCATTATGCACTAATATAATATGACAAACATATGTAATGATATACGTATGATGTAATACATATTGTAATGTTTAACAAGATTATCAATTATGGAGTGTGTATGCGAGTACCTATCTGCAATAATTATCATACATAGCAAATAACCAAATTAAATTAATATAATAATAATAAAATACAATGCTGACTAAAAATACATGTTTGTTATGTTGATGTCGATTTTATATAAATAAAACAAAAATTATAAATGTAAACCAATAATTATATAATTACTTTGAGCTACAAATATTATAAGACATTGATATTACACTAGTAGAATGTATGATAATGGGATTCATGAGAAATTGAGGGAATTCAAATATTACAGGCGCATGTATATAAATTTCAGTATTTTATAGTACTTTGTGCATTTGCTAGGATCGTAATCGTAGTGCTTTTTTAATTATTGTGACTGCCCAATTTATTTGTAAAATCTCTATACATATACTATGATATAGTATAGTGTATGAAACAATAAGTAAAACAAAGTGAGCGAGGTGTCCGCTCGAAGGTTTTTTTGCTGTGCCACAAAATGATAATTAAAATTGTTTACGTGCATTGTGCAGTGTTGTTTTGGTTATTTTGGTTTATCCGGGCTCGTGTTGTAAAACCCAGTGTACATTTAAATTCGCTGTTCATTATGACGAGGCGAAAAAGCGACGACGCGACATAATATGTCGCGTCGTATAGAGGTATATTATACCTAAGTTGAAAAAACTTGGTATGATTGGTAGATCGATTGACATGTGAATAAAAAGGGAAAAGAGAATAGAGAGGGTTTTTTTTATCCAAGCAAAGTACATGTAAGCCAGGATTGTCAGGCGGCCAAAGCCGAAGGAAAACTATTATGTTTACTTACCGGCGCGACGTAATTTCCTATTGGCAAAGTTTTTCGCAATTATACCTAATTAGCAGGAAAATGCTCGGTAGAAGTTTTAAGTGTAATTACCATTTTACCAGTTTAGGGATACGTTGCAAGTAGAAAAGTAAAAAGCAACTGCAACTAATTGGCAAGAGCACTCCGAATGTAACGTAAAAGTTGGATGTGGTGCAGTGGTAGCGCACTCCTAAATACATACTTATCTGCGGAAATAAGTTTTAAACGGTAGAAGCTGACACAATACACACTATGCGCTAAGCATGCGTTTAAATTGCATGAAAGTAAGAAAATGATCACTTTTCACAATATAGACTATTTATGTAACTTAAAAAGTAGATGGCAAGTTGAATACTTAAATACACACAAAAGGTATATAAAAAAGGTATTTCAAAAACGATATGTTATTGTTTTACCATTTTACGCCCTACGGCTTTTTTAAACGACTGCACATTTAGGTATTAGGAACCTACACATTAGTCAGTCATCCTAGGGCTCTTACACATAAACACGTTACGATATCGCGTCGTGCTACGACACGGCAACGTTTCACGTTGCGACGTCGTGTCGTAGAAATCTACGACTAGCAACGTAAAAATTCACGACACGATATCCCAACGCGCTACGACAATTCAACGTTTCACGTTGCAATGTCGTGTCGTGGAAAACATTCATCAAAAAACAACTTTATGAAAAGGAATTTCTTTCCCACTTGTTACCACTAAATGTATGGTTTTAGTGGTAACAGATGGGAAAAAATCTCAACTGTTACCACTAAATCAATTTGGTGGTAACAGGTGGGAATAGTCCCTTTATGTCAGTGTAGAAAGATTAAAAATTTAAATATAAATTTCGTAGCAACGTCGTGTCGTGAATTTTTACGTTGCTAGTCGTAGATTTCTACGACACGACGTCGCAACGTGAAACGCTGCCGTGTCGTAGCACGTTGCGATATCGTAACGAGTTTATGTGTAAGAGCCCTAAGGAAATAAAATTTATGCTCGCAGTATTACAGTCAATGACTTATAGTTTGTACAAATTAACACAAGAAGCCAGGTAGGTAGAGTGCGACTACGATAACTCTGCAGTGGGGTATATGGCAAACACCTGCATTTAAAAGTCACATTTTTATAAAAAAATATTTATTTATGCTCTATATATGAACGGGTCGTAGGTATCGATAAAAATTGCCAAGTTACAGCATCGAGTAGGAAATGACATTTCTCGTCGGTAAGTGCTAGCAACATAACGGTTGGTTGTCGGGCGATAAGAAAATGACAGTATGGCATGACTTTCAAGTAGTTTATTTATAAATTAAGTATTGTTCTTATACCTGTAGCTCGTAAGGTCGATAGGTAGCATCATATCATAGCCTAGCATAACCTATATCAAAGGTTTGTATTGTGCATATGACACTCAAACAGAAACAATCGACCCTTCACGGGTTAAGCTCGGGCCAGCACTCAAGTGTAGCCACCGCTTACAGAGCGAGGCACTTGGAACTCGTTCAAAAAGGTCCGCGTCCACTGGGCACGGCCTTCTCTATGGCCTTTCTCTATGCCAATGGCGATTGGCTCGTGTCTACCAACCTTGAGATTAAGCATGTTCCGTTGAAAATAAATATGTAAAGCAGAAACTTTGATGTCTCAATAATAAACACGTTTTTTGGGCTACGTCATTGCATAACCGTCCATGCAAAACTTAGGGCCGATACAGACGGACTGCAACTCAACTGCAACTCCCTACGATTTGTATGAGAACTGCATCACAACTGCACGCCGACGGCGCGCGCGTCGGCGTGCAGTTCCCATACAAATCGTAGGGAGTTGCAGTTGGGTTGCAGTCCGTCTGTATCGGCCCTTAACTCTGTGCTATCAAATTACTTCAAATCGCATGGGTGGAGAATGCTTATATTACTGCAATAATACATTCTTTTTCTCTGTAATTATACTAATTATAATCTGCGAATTAAACTGAAGTTACAACTGAGCTGTGGCACAAGTGGCGCCCAACGTGGGGCAATTTAAACATGGTTTATTAATTTGTAGAAGTGGTTATTGTTACCTAGATAGAACTGTATGTTACGACTGTTATGAACGAGTATGGTACCTGCGCGAAGTCGCATGCAAAACTAAGGGTGAAACATGTGCACTAACTCTGCAACTTAATCAGAAATACACAGGCGAGTGTCCATCTGCAATGGCGTGTTGGGAGAGAGCCAAGCCTAAACGAATGCGATATTAAAACACCGCGCTTGCATTAATGCGCTCGACTGTACAGTTGGGTACTGTAACAGCTACCGACGATGCCCTAATTATTCGAGCAAGCGACACATAGGTTAGTAATAGCCATTTTTATAAGTAAGAGGTATTTACAGTTACGGTTATAGATGTATTTGGTGAGAAAGGATGAGTTCGTTTTGCGTCACTCATTATTACCATGGCAGTTTTGTATAATTTTTTCAATATAACTGGGTATGGCTAAGTGTAATAAGTATGAACCTACGTATTTTGTATGTCAAAAAGCTATCATATTGGAATATGCGCGGCTATCTCTCCGAAATGAGACTCATAAAGTTCCGAAAGCGGCTATCAGCAGCAGCGGATAGTCGCTCATAAATATTGACGATGCGATCGGCGTCCTTGTGCTGATAACCTTTTACAACACCAGCATGCTTTTTTATACCATGAGTCATATACTTCTTCTGCGAAGGTAAAAGTCATAGCCTCCTTATTAATTAACCATCGTCATCATTTCAACCCGGAGATATCTACTGCTACGCATAAGTTTCTCCGGAAAACTTCTGCAACGAGCGGTCGCACCCATTTTGCCTCCGTCGACCTTAACCAAGCCATCAGACCATCTTGTAGGGGGCTGACCCACGCTGCGTGTTCCGGTTTGTAGTCTCCTCTCGATAAACTTTCCTTTTCCTCCCTATCGGGTCTTCGAGCTAAGTATATGTCCAGCACACACATGCTGCACCGTAATTGATTAAAAAGTATCCTATATAACCATCCTTGAATGATCGGTCATCCACTCTACAAAATATGGTAAAAATCCGATCCGTTGTTTTGATGTGGAAAACTGGAAATACTTTCACAGACATGCTTGGGCACACATAGGCTGCATTATAAAAATCGATCTAAGAAATTTCAAATAGACTATTTTAGTTTTTTTTAGTTGTTTATATCTTGGGTTAGAAGGTTACAACTTTATAGTAAATATTTTATATTGATTTAATGATGCAACGACGTCCACTATATGTTTAACCCACGCGAGGGTTGAACTCATTAAAAAAAACACTGTGTCGTAATAAGGTGGTAATTAATGTTACGAAAGTTGAGAGAGGTTTATAAAAACATTATTAGAGAGTGTCAGAAATGTGAATTTAAAATTCCAGGTTATGAACACCGAGGAGAAAAGTTCTTGCACCAGTCTGCCAGTTTAAAGTTCAATTTAATGCGAGTGACCGTCGATAGTGGTGCCATTTATATTACGTCACACCTAGCCATAAAGTGGCAATCGAATCGTTACATCGTACAAGTGAAATCAAAGTGAATCAAAAAGAGCCGAATGATTAATAATCCGAAACGTTACATCGGATAACTGATATTACGGTGAAATGAGATTTAGGCCAAAATATAATTTGTCGAATGGTTAAAAAACCGAACCAATTAATGCCTAATCATAAGAGTTCGAAATGAATTTTCGGACAACGAAAAAAAAATGAAACGATATTTGTCGAATAGTTTTTGTCGAAACGAAATTCGGACTAACTTTTTACCCGACTGCGGCGAAGCCCAAAGGAGGGTTATGTGTTTGACCTGTATGTATATATGTCCGTTCCTGTGTCCGCTCGCAACTACTCAACGGCACATCCGATTTTGATAAATGATACATCATTAGATTCGTCTTGATGGTGCGAGTGTCACTGGGTATGAAGTTCGTTAAAATAAACAAAATGGCGGATTTTATGCAGTTTCAAAGTGCACCGCGGTCAGGTTTTTTAGGGTTCCGTAGCCAAAATGGCTAAAAAGGAACCCTTATAGTTTCGTCATGTCCGTCCGTCCGTCCGTCCGTCCGTCCGTCCGTATGTCACAGGCATTTTACTCAAAAACTACAAGACCTATACTGATGAAATTTGGAATATAGATGTCTTGTAGATGCCGCAACTAAGTTTGGTAGTTAAATAATAAAAATAAAAAAATCTAGGGGGGGCACTCCATACATGTAACAGAAGCCAAGAAATTTTTTTTTCACAAAATGTCAACGTGTGGTACATAGTTCGACAGCTCTTTTGAAAACATTATAAGGTTCTTAAGTAATGTTTTTGATTAAGTGAATACCTTTGGAAGTAATCGCTCCGAAAGTTGTGAAAATTGTGTCCCCCCCCCTCTATCTTCTAAACCGTGTGTCCGAAAAATATAAAAAAAATTACAAAGATAACGCTTAATTAATACTTTCAACGAAAATTATTTTCAACAAGATCGGGTTAACCGTTTTTGAGTTATTGCCGATAAACTGCGCTTATCGACAAAAGGACGTAATTGCTATGAAGATACGCTCTTTTGTTATTGTACTTTTTTTACATCGTATTTTTTACCTTATAGTTACGGCTATGGAACCCTACACTGAGCGTGGTCCGACATGCTCTTGGCCAGTTTTTTTTAGTAAAAATGTGGTTATTTAGTGTTTCCGATAGGTAACCACAGAGTTCGCTTGGGATAAGATAAGGACGAGAATAATGTAGGCACATGTTGTGGGTAAATTCTTAAATAAAATAAACAGAGGCGATATTTCTGCTTTTGTAGAAAGAATACTCGTAATAATAAAATAAACATTACGGACTTAGCTTTCCGCAAGGAATGCCTACTTGTCGTGCATCACGGCTCCATCGGCGCGGGAAGATTTATATCCCGTGTAACGTGAACGAGGGTTCGAGTGTGAAAAACTATTTCCCGGGTTTTTCGCCCCACCGACTATTGTTTGTTTGGGTCAGCAAAATAGAACTAAAATGTTTTCTCAATAAATTACGCAAAAAAATAATCTATTTTATTTTTGTTTCCTTAAACACATAAGTTTTGGTTGTACTCTTTATCAAAATCTAAAATCTAACACATAAGTTTTGGTTGTACTCTTTATCAAAATCTAAAATCTTTTTATGGCTTTTGTCGATATTACCTACGTTCGGAGTTCTAATAGAATTCTTTATGCAGAAACTCGATTTTAGTCGTAAGACAAAGATTAACAAATTTTATATGTTGTACGAAGGATTGACAACACACCTAGCAATTTTTTATATGCAGGTATAGGTATGTAGATGTACAGGTCGATTTACAAGAGCTGGCCCGAATGGATTGAACGAAAGTAATGTCACTTATCACTGTTGATTGACGTTCTCATAAGGGAGGCTCCAAATATTTTGTAAACCAGTACATAACACTTCTTTATTATTCAAGAAAAAAATAACATAATCTGCATATTATTCAGACTAAATTGGTAGAATATATGACAGAAAGGTAAATTTGACGGTTCGCTACAAATAATTATTTTACTATCATGGAGTTTTTATTTAATTTATACCCTGTTTTCACACTGACGCCGCAATCTACGAAATCATGGCGAACATATGCGAAACTCATACGAAATTTCGATGTTTCGATGCAATTTCCGCGCTTCACGGCGTCAGTGTTCAAACAATATTGCGGTTGTGTAGCTAGGGATTTTTTAGTTTGTTCATAAAATACACAATGCAGACTGGGTTACGAAGTTATGGGACGACATTGTCTAAAAACACGATTATAGCTTATTGAATCCACCTGTATTTAATCATTTTGTGATGCACACATAAACATTATCATTCACTCGTTCAATCCATTCGTGCCAGCTCTTGAGAATCGACCTGTAGCGTAGCTGACAAAGGAGATTGACCAGGTTTGGACCAAATGTTGCCCAGAGATGAAAATACCTCTAACGAGTTCCTTGCGTTACCCTCTATTAGAAAACACATATATTTTTAAAATCGGTCCAGGAGAAAAAAAACTACATGAATTTTTGTTTTTAAGGGTTTTTAGCGAGCGAGCGCTTTCGGCTTTACTTTGAACTTTTAGTTTTTTGTTTGGGAGCGATTACACGGCGGGTGGAAGCTCGAGAGATGAAGAACACAACATACACAACATGGACTCCACAAGATCCAACACCCCAAACACTTCACACACACACGGAAGTGTCGGTGCGGCTGACGCTGTGCCCTCCACCTCCACACAACACTCACACCCGCGGGACGGTGCTGTATCTACAGTGCCCCCCTCGACCACACGTGCCTTCGAAGTCACGTCAGCGATCCGAGGAGGCAACACCACACACCGTGGCGGTGCTGTATCTACAGTGCCCCCACGCAAGACACACCGTGGCGCTGACGGTGCTGTTTTCACAGTGCCCTCACACAAAAGACAGTCCGTGCGAGGCAGAAAAGCGGCTGGGAAACCGGCGGCTTCGAAACTTAGCGCGTGGACGACAAAGACAGACTCGGCGCAGGCGAAAGGCCGTACTGAGCCCATTTTAGACATACCGGGTGAGCCCCAGGAGGTCGTTTCGGCGGTGGAGCAATCCACTGCTCCGGAGCAGACGCCTGTGGAGGAACTCGACACAGACGACACATCCTCGCAACTCGACGCTGGCTGGACTATCTGTGAAGGGCCCAAGAGGCGAAAGGTGAGACCCGCCAAGCGGGACGAGCCTGGACCCAATGACGGGGACTGGAAAAACAAAAATAAGAAGCAGCGCAGAAAGTCCAGGCAGCGACGGGAGGCGCAGGAACACACGACGGCTCCGGTGCTTCGGCAACAGCCAGCTGCTCCCAACAGGATGGTGCAGACAGCCGCTGGGCTCCCAGTAGTAGGTCCTGCCACACCTTCAGGGACAGGAGCAGAAGACAGGACCGCAAAGAGCAGTAACCCGGAGACCAGACCCTCGGCCAAACGGGTCCGCCTGGATGAGCCGATCTCTACAAGAGGCGACCCCAAGAGGCAGAGGATCGAGTCGACGGGGGATGCACCGCGGACAGCTTACGCGGACGCTGTTAAGGCAGAACTGTTGGTTGCTATCACGACAACGACTACGGGGAACCTCACACAGAAGCTGTTGGATGAGGTCCAGCAACAGTTGTAGGCGCTGCTCATGCAGGAGGCCTCGCAGCCATGCAACAGCCAGACGTCCGGCCCGCTGTTCCGAGGTAAGCCGATCACCACGAACGGAGTCCTGTCCTGAGGCTGTGGTGCGAGGACCAGGCCACTTTGACATGGCTCAAGCGCAGCGTGGCGACCGTCACCCTCTCTACGGGGGAGAAGGTCGTCGACGTCGTGAAGCGGCAGAGCGAGGTGCCACGACGAGTACGATGCGGCATCGAGTTCCCTGGGCTCTGGGAAGACTTCCGCCCGGTTGCGCGGACTCTTCGGTACCAGAACCGGTGGGCGGAGATTGACCGCTGGCTACTCCACAGAGTAGAATGGCAGGAAGCGGAAATGTTTGCTATCGTCAGCATACCAGTTGTAACTCTTAGAATTAAACAGAGCTGGTTCGGATATGGTCTTTTAATGGACTGCCAAAAGTAACAATGTCATATAAAAACAAAAGTCTATAAAAATACAAAAACGTATAAAAAGGTAAAATAATATTAAAAGAGGTGCGTCAGGCACACCAGCGACGTTGGTGCAGGCCCTCGTGGACCACGAGCGCCGACTCGGCTTCATGCTGGGTTCGGTGTAGGTGCGGTTCCAGGGACTGCGGGGTCGGTACGAAGGTAGAACAGCAACATTGCGGGTCTAACCTGGGTACCTGCAAGCAAACCAGATAGGCCCTCCCGGCAATCAACCCCGGATTGTCGCGGAAGCTACGCCAGCTAAAGAGGCCATAGCTCCATCTTCTAACCGGAGCTATCACTGGACAAGTCCTACTAAACAAACACTTGTTTACTCTAGGGTGTGTTACTGACAGCCCTCTGTGCAGAGCCTGCATGGAGGTGGAAGAGACAGCCGCCCACGTCATTCTCGAATACCCGGGGGTGGACAAGTACCGGGCACACCACCTCGGAACACCGAGGTCACTCCCAGAAGTCGTCGGCAACGTCAAGGGTCTGCTAGGCTTTCTGGTAGAGTTGGGTTGGCAAGAGTAGTGCCATCAACCCATCACGCAAAATAGGCGCATGTTTGTCGTCGAGTTGCGGAAAATAAGCCCGCGTTAACCTATAACCTATCGATGACAATGCCGACGATTAGACGACGAGATTACAGTAAAATCTGTTACTTTTAATGTAAGAAATAATTAATTTTTAGTGCCAATCAAAAAGTTTTTTTTTTCATGACTCCTGGGATAGATCTTAAAGCGCTTTAGTATACAGTCTAGTGTAAGCCTAAGGAGCATAATGCACTGTGTCTTTAGTCTGGGCAGCACTTGGTCCAACTCCCATACAAAGTTGGTCAATCTCTGCGCAGTCGGCGTGCAGTTGTGATGCAGTTCCCATACAAATCATAGGGAGTTGCAGTTGGGTTGCAGTCCGTCTGTATCGGCCCTTTGTGTAAACCACGGGCAGCGCAATCGCGCAAATTTAAACGATTATGTTGAATGAAAGTCCTATTTGTTGTTGAAGACCATTGTGGGAATTGGAGTTAGGATGACACGTGGAAACGCTAAAACAAAGTTTCGGGGTCGACGAAAAACTAAAAGGGACCTACACAAACACAATCCTACATTACTAAGCGAAAGTGTCTTTGCTTGTTCCACTTTCATGGCCCTATTATCCGGCTGTTATTCGTGAAACTTGGCAGACCTATTATGTATCATTGAGACGAACATAAAAACGGTATAATTGTTGGCAATGTTATATGTAACAGAAATAATTTATATATTTAATAGATACATTTACATTTTGTTCATGGATTTGCGACAAAAACTAAAAATGTTAAATATTCATTATTGTAATCGGAAGATAAATGTATCAGTGTTTTTTTTTCACTTTGACGTGGTTCGATTGCAGACTCAAATAAGCCTTTAAAAACCGGTCAAGTGCGAGTCGGACTCGCGCACCGAGGTTTCCGTACAAACTCGTAAGTAGATAGGTACGTGAATAGTTCAAGAAAAACTGTATGGCGGTTAGCTTAGTAGGAGCAAATAAATATGTGTACGATTTTTGAAAATTTCTAAAAAACGATGCATTTAGGAAAACCGTTTTATTTTTCCTGTAATATTTAGGATGATATTAATAATTGGTAATTATTACAGATTTTTCTGTTCAGTAACTTCCAAGATAATAGGGGGGAATGGTATTTTTTTGAACGTTGTTGGTCATAAATCAAAAAGTACAAAATTAAGAAAAAAAAATGGCTTTGGAATCTACAAATTAAGCCCTTTCATTTGATATCCCACTCGATATAATAACTCTACTTTTGTTTTTCCACATCCCATTTCGGACCCCTTTAAAAAAAACGGTGCAAGTTAGGAAAACCGTTATATTTTTCCTGTAATATTTAGGATGACAATTTTTACAAATTATTACAGATTTTTCTGTTCAGTCATTTCGAGGATAATAGGGAGGGAATGGTATTTTTTTTACGTTTTTCGTCATTAATCAAAAACTACTTAATGAAGAAAAAAATTAAACATGGCATTTTAATCTACAAATCAAGCCCTTTCATTTGATACCCCACTCGATATAATAGCTCTACTTTCAATTTTCAAAGTCCCATTACGGACCCCTTTTAAAAAAAAGTAAAAAAGTTACAAGATTTTTTTTACATACAATAAGCTCGGGTTAGCAGCTCTTAACACTATTCTAAATTTCAAGTCGATAGCATCAGTAGATCCTGAGATATCTTGCTGTGACAGACGGACAGACAGACAGACAGAGTCGGTTCCTTTTTTACCATTTTGGTACGGAAGCCTAAAAATCATTATCAATATAAAATACTGCTGAAATTAAGAAAATAAAAGAAGTATTTAATGTGTGTTATACTCATTATTATAATATTTTTACAAAAGCAAAAGCGCCTCCGAACGAAAATTATACGTAGGTACATTTTCATTAAAGCAATCGCAGTCGTAGATACATGCCTTCTTAAGACCTAAGAGGCTAAGATGTACTTCACTTAGGTACCTAAAATAATAAAACCGGTCAAGTGCGAGTCGGACTCGCGCCCCGAGGGTTCCGTACAAACTCGTAAGTAAGTACGTGAATAGTTCAAGAAAAACTGTATGCCCACCCGTCACAGTACAACTCGGCATTGTTGCAGCTGCATCACACTTTGGTAAACAATAAATATTTATTATTGACATCATTTAACCGTTTGACATAATGTCCGAATGTTGACTGATAACCGATTTTGTACTAAGTATTAGTTCCGCCCCCTTTGTACTAATGTCGTGGGGCTGATTTTCAGCGTCAGTTGCGCTTTCATACTTATTACCTATATTTCGATGCATTTCATATTAAATTGGTTATCATTGTTTTAGTGACAATTTTCTATTTTAAGAAGGGGATTTTTAGCGTTAATTAATTAATTTTTAATGTCATTAAATTACATATTGGGGATAATATTTCGGTTTTAATTATTTATTTGTCAAAATAATATCTATATTGGTACTCTATTTTCTTTATTTGATGGTAATTTATAAATAAATTATGGAATCGGTGAGCTACATTTTCGGCCTCATAGTCGCTTACCATCAGGCGCTATTGAGGTCAGTTATAGAATAAGTAAAATCGGTTAACAAATTTTGATGATCATTTTATATTAATTTCGGAACTAAAAATATAACTAGTTTTGTTTTTCTTTGGTGATCCATTAAATATAAACTTTTATATTTATTGATAAATCATTTATGTACTTAACGGAAAAAAACGAAACGTTCATTCCTAAATGGGACTGAATGTCAGAAACAGGCTCATGTTTGCTCATGTGCAGTGTAGCCAACGTGACAGCTAAGTACATACATAAAAGGAACGGCCAGTAGTTCGAATTATGCTTCTGATTTTTTTCATTTTATACTGGAAAGGAGTAAGGTGTGATATAAGCGCGATTACAAGTTCTCATATAGAACGTGCTAAGGTGAAAACCTTTACAAAAAATAGAAATAAGGAACAGTGTCAAGCACATCGAGAAATTGAACGCTAAAACCTCAGTCGGTCGAGGCGATAAGCCGCTAAACCCAAATATCGATACAATAAAAACTGATGTCTTGATATACCCACAGATATACCTATTTTTCCCAAATTTGTGAAAAATCCTGTTTTTGGCCGAATCGCCGAAATCGAAAACTGTCCCATAATAACTAAGGTTTTAGTATCTAAATACCTGAAAACTGAGACACTCCAGACAGCATCGACAGGCCAGAGTTGCGGCTGTGGGAAGGATGGATCATCCCTATGGAACATATCTCCGAGTCCTCAAACTGCCACATCTTGAAACTTGGCTTAGAGCTAACACATCCAAAGCTTGAACACTCTAATGTTACTCAAAATATAAATTAATATAGTTTTAATTGATAGATATTGAGTAATTGATGATGTTTCTATCACATGACGAGTTAAAGCGGTTTCAATGATGTGTTGCGGATATGCGTGGAGAAGTCCTCGCGGCGCTAAGGCTGCGGCGAGACTGAGCTCAGCTTTCGGCTCGGCCGGGTGGTTTCCCCCACCCTACCCCCCTGCTTTTGTGTTGGTGGGAGGGGGCGACGTCATGGGACCGGGACGGCCTGTACTGAGGCATTATCGCTATTCTGTCGCATTGTTATCGTTTTCATTAGGGGAAGTAATTTGGTATGAGATGAAATTTGATTCATTAAGGGTGCTTTTGTTCAGGCGTTTTACTTTACAGGCTATAATTTGACTTATGTTACAGGGCTTGGCACATTGCTGTGGTATTTGAGAGGGAACGGTTACAATTAGTAAATATCTGATCATATTCAGATATAAATTTAAAACAACTTAAATTATGTGTGCTACACAACGAGCAATACTTAGAAGTAGGAGATAAATTCTTCGAAAAAAGTCCTACTCCTACGTAATTACCTTTCATGTTTTTCTTCAAAGCGAGAATTTCAATACTTACGCATATGTGGTGGGCAGGACGAATCGACGGGAATCTTAATTCCAAGCTCGAGTTTTTTTGCTGCTACTTGGTCTCTTAATATGGCGCAATCCGTAGGATAGATATGAACGGACATTCCCAAACAAAGCTGTTTTTTTATACTGGTGCTTATCATATAATATATATACTATAGGTTTGAACTAACTTCGAATATTTTGCAAAAAAACGCATCTTTTTTCCATTAATAACCAGATAAATTATAGCCTTTTAATCAAATTAGTCGCGCAAAGTGAATTAGTCAGGCAGATAATATTTTAAAGCGATATAGTGGTAGCGGGCGTTATTATGATTGATCTGCCTGGGGTTAAATTGAATGGTCACGGCGGCCTGGGACGTATCTGCAATATACGGCACAATTAACTGCTCATAATTGAACCGAACATTTCAATGTGAACCGGCCTGCACTTCTACCACAACTGACAAAGATTTCCTATCTCTTTCAATTCAGTACAGTGCAAGAGACGGGTGATAATATGTCACGCGACGAGTGAACTCGCGGCCAGTTGTCCTAGCCCGGCTGATGGCGTTAATGGCGATAGATCAAAGACCTATATTTCATACTTACAAAACCTGTACTAGCTCTCTCTCGGCTCTGTGAACGACTTCGCGAGTCTGTCAGCCCAAAAACTGAATAACACATAAAATCCAAAAACAGAAACAACAAAAATATCTATATACCTAATTATCGAACCCTTTTTTGTGGACTGCCAAGCGGGCCAATGTATCTATCCTTATCCTTAAGCAGCTTAAGGTAGAAAAGAGACTCTTAACGATATGCTTCCAAAGAAAGATCCACAAAATTTAATAACAGTTCTGGTGGTAGGAAAAGTGGAGGAAAAAAGACCACGCGGACGATCTCCCATTCGATGGACGGACCAAGTGCGAACTACTGGTCTACATGATTTTACTACTGGTCTTCCCATCGCCGCTGTCTTGAGAAATGCCGAAGACAGCAACGGATGGCGAAAGATAGTGAAGTCAGTGAACGTCTTTCAAACTGGACACGACCCTCAATAATGAAGAGTACGACGAAGAAGAAGAAGTTTCGAACCAACTTCTCTTCTTCTTCCACGAGAATCGGTTGAGAAATGCGATATGTAGAGAACAGCCGGACATACAGACATACATAGGAAAGCATTTTTGAAACAGAGTCGCTTCACGCTCGCTCGGTCAAAAAAGGATAAACTAGGTACCGTACTAGTCCCTTAACAAGAACGTAAGCCCAAAAGTAGCGGATGCCTTATCCGCAATGATAACTGCGACGATGATACGCATGCAGAGCGAAATGTTATTGAGTTATCTTATCATCGAATAACTGCCAAAGTAAGAAGAAAGACAAGTAGTCACGCTTCGGCTGGTTAGGAGCGCGCGATACCTATTCAAAGTCGAGGCGCAGACGGTGCGATCCGTACTGGAGCGTTCTTACGCTTCTGTAAAACTTTGTATTGCGTCCTTTTGTAGGGAGAAAAATTACTGCTATTGTACTGTGTAACTGCTCTATCTAACTACGAGGATTTTCCGATGAAGATTTCCTCTTTTGTATTTGCAGAGTGATGTACATATTCATCATTCATCTCCACTATGGAACCCTTTAGAGCCTTATCAGACTTGCGATTTGCGAGCGAGCTGCGGGCGAGTTAGAAGCGAAGTTCCATACAAATGTCGCTCGCGGCGTATTCGCCGCGACTGGTTTTGTATGGAAACTCGCCCGCAGCTTGCCCGCAAATCGCAAGTGCGATAAGGCCCTTATCACGGATACATAGCACCATGTGCTGGGCCAGTATTTTTTATTTTCTCAAATTATGAAATAAAAGTTCCAGTTACAGGAGTTTTCAAAGGGTGTTATTAATGAGCTTGAGGATTTTATAAATCATTTAGAAATCATTAACATAATTGAGTTTCTTTTAAAAAAAAAAAAATCTAGGTTTAGGTGTTTAAAAGAGGTCAGTAATGTCAGTCTCGGGAAGGATATACCTGGTTTTCTTGTATCATTTCATCGCCTATGGTTCTCGGTACAAATATCTGCAATCTGGGTTATTCAAACTCCCAGTTACAGGCCAGAGGAAAGGTCATTCTTTAGGTTACCACCCTAAATGTGTAACATACTATTATTGAGGTAAGCTGCCAACAACATGTATTTAATTTTTATATGTTCTGTGTTTTAAGGTGTGCGAGAAAAAGAATTTGTATTTTGTTGTATGCTCCCTCAAAATAAAAGGAAAAATGGATGAAAATGTAATAAAACATTCTATTCAATCAGAGACTATGCTAGCAGGAAGCTTTACATTGCTAAAACAATTAATACAGTAACAACATTTTTGAACAGTTTCTGAGATTGATAGAATGATCAGCAGGTGGCAGGCAAATATACACACATTTTAACAACGCCACAGGTTCCCTCTACTCTTCTCGCTTAGTCTGTAATTTAAATGCAATTTTATGGATTGTTTTGTCACATTTTCCCTTTCATTCACAATGAAACATGTAACTTGACATTTTAGTTCTACATATCTTTAATGTAATAAATATTATTTACAACTTCATAGAACTAGGTAGATCAACTTCAGGATTTTTACCCGACTGCGGCGAAGCCTAAAGGACGGTTATGTGTTTGACCTGTATGTATGTATGTCCGTTCCTGTGTCCGCTCGTAACTACTCATCGGCACATCCGATTTTGATAAATGATACATCATTAGATTCGTCTTGATGGTGCGAGTGTCACTGGATATGAAGTTCGTTAAAATAAACAAAATGGCGGATTTTATGCAGTTTCAAAGTGCACCGTAAAAATGTGGTTATTGCCATTGCAAAGAGGATTGTCACTCATTGCTAACCTAGTTCAACATGGTTGAAATACATATAAGGATCCCCTCCTCAGAATCACAATTAACACATTACTTCCAGCGAAAAGGTGCTCATTTTTTACTTTTAATCTGCATTTTTGATCATCTACATTCAAGTCACATAGCAGATAATTGATATTATGAGGTGCAGTATTTAAAACATCCTACAGATAAAGATTCAATGCATTGACTTATTGATTCTAGGAATTTATATGGCCTCATTAATATTCTGCTCTAGCAAATAACTTTCCCTCCCTTCTAATTGTAGCACAACAGAGCGTAACACGGGGCGCGGCGATTCGTCTGAATAATAAGCCAATTACTTTTCAAGTAACAACTCTACGACTTTACAACGCACTTAAAATAATTCTCCATAATTTTACCGTAATTCAGTATAATCACTCACCATACTCCTTAAATAATTTCTTATATTCTCCAAGATCGTTCTGGTCCAACCACTCTTCCACTTGCGCCGTCTCGTCCTCAAAAATCTCAGTCAACACCACTCTCGTCAAATAAGTCAGCGAACACAGGAAGAATACCGTACCGAAATATTGCATCCGCTTGGTCATTATCGTAAATCTTTAGTCATAATTTTAATATTTTTTGTGAGTAAACAAACGACGATGGAACAAATTGGTTTTTGACAATTCAATAAACGTTCGGAAACGCGGATCGATAATATGACTTTGACAGTTCGAGTGATTTTCACGTTTGAGTAGACGTTATTCCAATTCATAATCAAAACACGGCTACTTGAACTGGTGAGAACCGTGAATTTGAATTTTTCTTAAACATTCTCAAATTGTGTTATAGCCCCGTAAGAAATAGGTAGTTTCTATTGGGACCAAGCTATGACCCTACGAAGATGGTCCATTTTCCCTGAAAATTGACAAATTTTGCTGCAACCACCTCCTTACACCTGGACCAGATAGTAGCAAGGTCTAGGTCCTTCTTGAGAAATTGACCCCACTAGAATTTCCATTTTCCCTGCCAGAAAATGGCAAAGGTGGAGGCAACAAAACTTAAAACAGATAATTTTTGGGAGAATGAACCACCTTTGAAGGGCAATAGCGGGATCCCTAAGTATAGGATATATAGAGCTGTGGTAGGGCTAAAATCGTTGTTTTAATTACGTTGAAAAAGTACTGAATGTTGACAAAAAGCGAACAGTTAAGAATTTTAGGACAAAAAGTGAAAAAAAGTCCAACAATAACGTCTACAATAAGTACAAATTCTCACTATGTATGCCTCTTTCACGTGCGTACCGTGCTTACTTAAAATATTCAGTCGATTAGAAAAGAAAAATCCAAGTCCCTACTGTATATGTACAAAACGGGATTATGAACAGTAATGTTACTAATCTTAGCTATGATCTCCTACTTCGATATAAGAAAAAAAAGACTTTATGATTGACACGTTTAATTCTTTACTGGGTATATCACAAGGAGTGCCTCAACAGTCTATGATATGTGTAAAGCTATAGGTGTGTATTACAGTCACAAGGAGAGCTGACCATTGAAACAAAAATCTAGCTTCAACACACTAAGTCTTAGACATTATGTCCCAGATATAAACTACAAATTAATGTACTACATTTTTACTTCAACGGCCAGTTACAAAATGCTAAGACTGACCAATTACTTCTTAACTTTAAGCTTATCTGCAAGGGAGCATGACAGGCCAGTGCCATCAGGTTCCACATTCAACTGTTCAACTTTGTTATCGTTGAGTACCATAGAGAAGCGTTTAGAGCGGAAACCGCCGAGTGGGGGCAGGTTAGTGCCGAGGTCGAGGGCCTTGATAAATGTACCGTTGGGGTCAGCTAGCATACGGACCTGGGGACAAAAGGGTAGCTGATTAATCACTGATAATGGCTGTTGATTACATATGTTTGTATCCATGTACTGGTATGTAAGGGCGCGTTCATAAAATCACGTGATATTTTTCAGGCACTTTTGACCCATCCTGGGTGTTTTCTTTTTCTAGACACCCCGTCCCTCCCTCCAGCATCATCACGTGATTTATGGAAAGGCCCTAAAATCTAATAACAGAAAATATTTTAATATTTGTATGAAATTATTTGTTATCCAGAAAGACCTCTAAAAAATCATGAAAATTGTGACTCATGGTCATGAGTATTGTATTTATTGGTGTAATTAATGCGTCATTATACATAATTATGTAACATACTTAGAACAAGACTGAAATGGGCTTTTGCAGACAGATTGTGCCGTTACGAATAACGCGTAAAAATATACTGAACAACGCTGTATAAGTATATACCTACATAGTATTGATTAGTATAATCCTTCGTGAGTTACCGTGCATGACTGAATACTTGCATGCATAATTAATGACCTCAATAGGGAATTCAATTAACCAACCAGTCATTTAATCGTTGTCCTCTTTAAGAGTCACGAATTAGGCTGTGCGAGGGAAAAAATCCTACTGGGTACTATTTTTTGAGATATAAAGCGTTTCCAAAAACAAAGCCGTTCCAGAGATACAAACGGTGTACGTAGGGCGTGTAGTACCGAGAAATTTTAGTAGGCGAGCACCGGGAAATCCCGGTACTGTCATACTAAAATTTCCCGGTACTGCACGCCCTAGGTGTACGCCAGCTTGACGCCCGGTAGCATACACCGTGAACAGGCCTTATATTTCAGTAAGTTCAGGGGTACTATTTATTTCACCTAGGTATTTCGTCGGTACTATTTATTGGCTACATCAGATTCTGAATATCTTTACGGTGTACGCTATCTTAACGGACACGTGACCAACTAGGTACTCTTAAGTAGGTAGTATACGTATCAGTGGCGTGGCGTCCATAGAACCCGATTCCCACTAGCTTGCCTATTTTAAAGCATATGACCGGAGTATCTCCTACTCCTATAGAAAAAGTAATCTAAACCTGCTCCGACTTTACTACGAATATATTTGACGCCACGCCACTGATACGTACATAGTTTCTTGTCGGTGGAGACTAAAACACGAGTATTCACAAAATAAATGCAGCTTGTACAAAATGAAACTATACATAATTACAAAACCTGTTTTAAAATAAATATTAGGGGACAATCTTACACAAAAAATTATAATAATTATTCTATTGTTTTCAAATAAGTACTCGGGTTTACGAATTTGTCGTACCCCTGGAACAAATTTGGTATGTTTCATGAGTAGGAAATGAAATTACTGAAACTCAGTGGTAAACTGTTACATAAGAAACTCCAGTTACAAGTTTTAGGCAATAAAAGCATAATGTTAATACTGTTACTTCAAATGAATGTCTTCTACTTTAATTAAACAATTTTAGAAAGTACCTGTATATGGAATATGGATTATTTAAGTGGAATGAAGGTTAATGAGTCCAAAAAACGTAAAAAGTTGTTAACAATGACGTCTGTGGGATTTGAAAGTCCAGTTACCAGTCCACTTAGCATATTAATGTGTGAATTGTCAGTTGAAATGAAGGTCAGTTGACAGTATTAAGTGCAGAGTTTGTAGAAAAAAGAAATAAAAAACGGCCAAGTGCGAGTTGGAATCGCACACAAAGGGTTCCGTACCACCATCGAGCAAAAACTGACACGGCTGTCTTGTACAGCCTACATAATTTAACCTCCAATTTATAATCTTGTTCCGTTTTTATAATTTATTATTATGGCGGCAATAGAAGTACACATTTCAAAGGACACAGTCCTGTGACGAACAAATGAACAGCTGAGTCTTAGTTATAAGAGTCCTGTTATGACTTTGGAACGCTAAAAAAACGCATCAATTAATTATTGAAATTATTCCAAGTATAGTGCATTGGGGTAATTTCAATTCTGGGGTAATTTTGAAAATTACGAACTTTCAGTAAACTATGCAATATTTTTGAGGTTTATAATTAGTTGATGCACTATCAGTGTGTCTAGTACAGTGTTAGCGTATTGAAGTTAATATATGTTGCGCGCATTATGAGAAATCCTTAATTTTCAGAATTATCCCATGCTCGGATTTACCCCAATGCACCTTATGTTTCTTTTATTTTGGTTTGGTGCAGTATGTCAATAAATAATTCGAAATTATGATTAATACCCATATGTTTCCTTGTGAGCAATTCTTTGACAAGGGAAAACACTAACATTAATTAGCTGGCACACAATAACCACTGTAGGAAGTAGCTATTCTATTCCTTTTTCCTTGTAATAAGTTTTTCTCATGAGACCTTGTTTTTGTCTTACTTGACTTAATTAGTAAAAAACTGTCCACCTTGAAATCTCAAACAAAAAATTTAAATGGTCACACATGATGGGGTTCTGTGCCAATCATTGTTATAGTAATATACACTCTGTAAAACTTTCAAGTACCCACCACAGCTCAAAAGATATAGCCCCTATAACCAGCGATCAGCAATTTGGTTGGCACTAGGGATGAATGGTCTAAATAATTTGTAATCAACACTGCTTATTATAATTGTTGTCTAGTTTATAAATAGTACACATAAATTGCAATCCATAATTTTATACTTGATAACCCACAGCATGGAAACCAAATCACCAATCAATGCCTTGTGACATGTGAGGTTTGTTATATGTATTATAAAATTGGAAAAACAAGTATAATGTTTGTGCAAACATAATAAAATTCCATTGAAAATAATTATCATTAAATAGATGTTCAAATCATTAAAACAAACTCATAAAGAACTCTTCAGTTTACATTATAATACAAGACAGGAGTATATCAAACCTTGCCTGATAACCTTTAACATTTTAAACTTACCATTTAGATAACAAAGTATATAATTATGGAAACATCACCTTGGGGTTAGATTCTTCTGGTACCTAAATTATAAATTGATGCTACAAAACGACATACTTCCTAAAGTTCAATAAAATGAAGAAAAACTATGACATGAACAAAAACAATTTTTTCTCACCTTTCCCTTAGTATTGTGCTGGGCCCCCCATGCTGCCATCACATAGGGATCATTCACGGAGACGCACACGATCTCGGCAACTCCTTCAGACTTCATCTTGTCAGCATTCTGCACGTAGCCAGGCAAGTGCGTCTTGGAGCAACCCGGTGTGAAAGCGCCGGGCACAGCGAACAGGACGATCTTCTTCCCCGATCCCAACTCGCACGTATTCACTTTATTCGCCGGCGAATCTTCAAACAAATCCGATGACGGTATATTATCTCCAACCTAAAATTACACAAAACAATTTAGTTTATTACCTCCAAAGTTACATAATACACAATCAAGACAATAATTAACCTGAATGGGTGCCATGGTTAGCTGAGACGTGTGCAGCGCTCGTGCTGTTCGTTGGGTAAATGCAGAAATACCTCGAATAAGTGAAGAGGTCGTGGGAAACATTGGCGACGGTGTATATGTATATTTTATTGAAGTTGACACCTTTGTATCGATTGATTTGATTTGCCGGTGAGCGAATGAAATAGAACGAATGACCTTCATTTTTTTATAATGAATGGCTAAATGCGGCAAACATTATCAATATTCGTAAAACGCAAAGAAGAAAATACGAATATGTGTTAAGTAATCGATTTATAAAATGAAACTTTGAGATATGTTTGGGTAAATATATCGCGCCATAATACAGGTAATTCAAAAACCAAGATCGTTTTATTTAATCACATTTAGAACGAATACTATGTTAATGGCAGTAGCTCAATTCGTGATATTGCGCATTTATATTGTGAGTGTAGAGGTGTTGTGGTGACATGACAATGACAGTTGACATTGACAGTTACGTATTTTTTTTTTTTTTTACTGAGTCCATAATGGTGCGCACACACAAGCCAACGAACGCCAACGAACGATCGTTGGCGTTTGTTAAACCGTCCACACAGGGCCAACGAAGGCCAACGAACGCCAACAAAACCCATTCGTTGGCGTTCGTTGGTCTGGTGTGTACGCAGTTGATCGAGAACCAACGAACCTTCGTTGGCTTTCGTTGGATTATTGTGTACGCACCATAAGCAAGAGAGTTAAAGGGTGTCTCTCACGACACAACTTTGATGAATCAGTCCAGTGAATCGGAGAAATGACACGATCTGCATGTAGTCAAGAGGTGCTAGCAAAGAGTAAAGTAATATATGGTGCTAGGTCTAAAATTAAAAAGTTGAAATTAGGCGCCAAAACTGACAGATCGTTGTGTCAGGTCAGACAGATTCAGATGTTTCGCTTGTTTGGGTAAAAGTAAAATTTACTTACACAAAAGTCTTGAAATCTGAATAAACGTTATTCAAATATGAAATTCGCTATCCCCGAAATCTCGTGGCATAACAGAGACCCAGTATTAAGTGTAGATTTTCAACCAAAGACAGAAACAAGCGGTCCTTTGCGACTAGCAACTGGAGGAACCGATTCCCACGTTTTGGTGAGTCTTCATTTTTCAGTAAACAATACAACGAACATGAAGCATAGTAGGGCTTGAAATTATGTGTGTTATTGTGTTCATAGATTTGGTACGTGACCCCATTGGAAAGCGGTTCGGTGAACTTGGAAGTGGCAGCTGACCTTACCAGACACCAGAAAGCGGTAAACGTAGTGCGTTGGTCGCCCAATGGTCAGTATTTGGCATCAGGGGACGATGAGTCGATCATATTCGTATGGCAACAGAAAACTGAGAAGGACTCAATGCCAGCTGACCCCAATGAAGAGCAGTACAAAGAAACTTGGGTTATTTATAAGGTCAGTCCAATTATGACAATTAGAGAAAAACTACCAATTTCGTCTTCCTTAAATATAGCATGACTTGTATAGAAGAGATCTACGTCATTTTTTATCTGTGTCAGTGGGCATCTGGATGTAAAATTATCTCATTATTTTGAGAATTTTTGGTTGAAGTTAGGAAAAATTAAATCAAGATTATGTCATAACTACAGGGGCGTATTTACCCTAGAGCCATTGGCCTGGGGCGCCAATTGGCCTGGGTTGCATTGTTGCATGCATTTCGTTTTGTTCTTGGTGCCATAGAACCAGCTTTTACTTCTGGGCCGGCGAAACTTATTGCCTGAGGGTGCTAAGTTACTATGTATGTTATAACTTACAACGTTTTCAGACTCTTCGAGGGCACTTGGAAGATGTTCTAGACCTCAGCTGGTCTTCTAGTTCCCTACACCTTGCATCAGGCTCTATAGACAATAAGCTGGTAGTCTGGGATGTAGCTCGGGGGAAGTACAATGCAATCCTTAGTGACCACAAGGGATTTGTCCAGGGAGTGTCCTGGGATCCTAAGGGACAGCTCATTGCCTCGGCTAGCTCTGATAGGTAAGTTAAATTTCTGGGTTTTGAACCTGGGAACTACCCTTCAAGAATAAAAAAAATCTAGTTAACAATCTGTGTGCCACTTTTTAGGTCCTGTCCTCTGACCTTATACAGCTTTCAACATAGAACTTCAAAGTTATGACCTTGGAGGTAAAATGAATTTACCTCTTAGGTAACAAAGCTAGCAATATGGCAAAACGTTTAGGGATTATAAAGTTTTACTTTTTAAATAAAGGTTTCCAAATGTTAGTCACAGTAAAGACTGCTTTGGTGAAGGATGCTGTTTTAAGCATAGTGTAGACACATGCAACCACTTTTCAGATGACTTATCACTGCTTGTTTTTTCTTTTAACACCATGAATTGAAATTAGTTACCACTTTTATAGCAATGAACTGGTTACTTTCAAGCAGCTAATATTTTTAAATTAATAAGGGTGCATTGTAATATTTTTTTGTGTGCAATAAGACATTATTTTATTTTTAGAGTATTCCGAACATTTGATGTGACCACCAAGAAGGTTACATCCCGGAGCAGCAAAGCGACCCTCCCCTTTCCTGCGTCACATCCCCTTCATGGCGCACCGGTGCGCCTATTCCATGACGACACGCTGCAGACCTACTATCGCCGCCTGCAGTTCAGTCCTGACGGTATGCTCGTAGCCGTGCCTGCGGGCAGGATCGAGCCGGAGATGAAGACAGACATGAAGCCGATCAACGCAGTGTATATTTACACGAGATACAGCTTAAAAGTGTGAGTATTATGGTTTTTGACTTCATCACCAAGGTGATGCATCAGTAAGGCGGCCCTTCTGTGAGTCAGTGTTGAATCACGAGAGCAAAACGAAACAGAGTGAAGATTCACACATCCATGCTGCAAATAGGATACACAAGAGGCTGCGGCTCAGGGCGTCTTCGTGTACGCATTTAAACTGGTTTACATTCAATCGGACGGTTCTTTCATGTAAAATAATCTTCTGTTTACAGCATAAATTCTGGTCCATTTCTTTTCTCATGTAAGCTACTAGGGAAAAATTAAGAATAAGAATAAATTTATTAAACAACATATTATACAACGATGACAACTAAAGGAGTTCAATTATTTCGAAGCTGTGGAAAGATTGAGGATAAGAGTTTGCATTGGTTGCTGCATTACTATCAAGACTTCACGTTTACTTGCCTACCTACAGCGAACGGGATATCGTGAAGTCGTTTTGTTTTTGTTACCTATACATTATAATTATTTATTTATTTAAACTTTATTGCACAATAATAAAAAAGTACAATTGGCGGACTTAATGCCTTAAGGCATTCTCTACCAGTCAACCATTGGGTAAAACAGAGATTTTTAATTCAATGTTATGTATATTTTCCTCAGTCCAGCGGTCATCCTGCCTTGCGGCGACTCCGCCCTGGTGGTCCGCTGGAGCCCCATCATATACTCGCTGCGGGAGGGCGGACCGAAGGCCGCGTTCCCATTGGCCAAGCGGATGCTGCTGGCCGTGGCCACGCGGCGCTCCGTCATGGTGTATGACACGCAGCAGCGGACGCCCGTCGCTGTCATATCCAACATTCATTACACTAGGTAAAGGCAATACAGTATCTGGCTCGAAACTAGACCGAAAACGGTTCAATAAGATGAATTAACGGTTCGAAAGTTATTCCCAGATAAGCACACAGAATGACCGTCAAGATGACGTACACCGTAATGATATCCAGAATCTGATGGTGCCAATAAATAGTACCGACGAAATACCTAGGTGAAAAAATAATAACTTTAAACTTTTCGAAATATAAGGCCTGTTCACGGGTGTACGCTACCAGGCCGTCAAGCTGGCGTACACCGATTGTATCTCTGCTGGATTTGTTTTCGGAAACGCTTTATATCTTAAAAAATAGTACCCAAGGGCCCTAAAATTTAATTTCTTCAGCTATCGTAGAAGCCGACATATTCCATGACTTAACTAAGAAGAAGAGTTTTGGCCGAAAGGTGTCATGTTCCGGCGCTTCCGCGGGCGGCTACCTGACACCACGAACGAAAATCGCAGTAAAATGTGACCTACTCGTAGTTATTAAGTTTGTTTTGTTGTAATTTTAATATGTATGTTAGACTAGCATTTTCCCGCGGCTTCGCCCGCGTTGTTCCCGTTATTGTCCCAAAGGAACTCTTTACCGGGATATAATGCATCCTATGTTTCAATCCAGGACTTGGTCTACTTGCATGCCAAATTTCAGCTGGATCCATCCAGTTGTTAGCCCGTTATAAGGTCACAAACATCCAAACATCTTCACAAACTTTCGCATTTATAATATTAGTGGGATTGTAAGGTATTTATCTATGGGCCTTGATAAAACTTTATTACATGTGATTGTAACAGCAGAGCGGCTATCATCGCCTACAGAAGAGAATATCCAGCCCCTACTTACAGCCTCAAAGAACGTCGTACTAAATGTATGGGAGTGTTTAAACTTAATAGTTTTAAAATTACAAGTAATTTAAAAAAAAAGTTATGTGATTTCACGCATCGGGTAACGTACTTTAGATATCAGTTTAAAGTTATCTAATATCTGTTATAATTACAGCCTGGCTACACTTAACGATTACACCCTGTATAGCGAGTTTAAATTGTAAGCCCTCATTGAGTGCGTTTGTCTGCAGACTGACGGACCTGAGCTGGTCGCCGGACGGGCGCACGCTGGTGGCGTCCAGCACGGACGGCTACTGCTCCGTCATCTCCTTCGCAGAGGGCGAGCTGGGCGACGTACTGCCCGAGCCTGCTAATTATGCAGGTAACTAACTACCAGAGGTTGTACTTTTGATACCAATGACAGGCAAATGACGTCAACCTACATACAGGCTGATTTAGTTAAGGTATCATAGCTTTTACGATACCGGTAATTTCCGGTAACGGTAAATCAATCTAAAACCTAAAATGAATCATGCTGTATGTAGCTTGACGTCATTTTTACGTCGACGGCATCAAAAGTACGACCGCTGCTAACTACCGACGACCGGTTTAACCTAGTGGTTAGTGACTCTGCCTACCAGTGGCGTGGCGTCAAATACATATAGTACTCATAGTAAAGTCGGAGCAGATTTGTATTATTTTTTCTTTAGGAGTAGGAGATACTCCGGTCATATGCTTTAAAATAGGCAAGCCGGTGGGAATCGGGTTCTATGGACGCCACGCCACTGCTGCCTACGCCTGACGGTCCTGGGTTCGAATCCCGGTAAAAGCAAATATTATTTTGTGTAATGATATTTGTTTTTGAGTCTTGGATGTTTTCCTTGTATTTAAGTATTTGTATTTATTAAATATATCGTCGTCTAGTATCCATAACACAAGCCTTATTGATAGAAGAAAAATTACTGCTATTATACTGTGTGTACTACCTTAATAATCATCATTTTTTACAGAACAAATGCAAGTTGACACTGAAGTTCAATCAGAAGCGGACAAAACTATCAAAGAAACAAAAGCAGCAGAGAAAAAAGAAGAACCGGCCCCAAGTCCTAAATCCAAAACACGTAAAATAGACTCGTTCATGAAATTCAAAGCGCCTTCCGAAAAATCGCCGAAGAAACGAAAGACTGAGCCGAAACAAAAAACACCAGTGAAAATAGATCTACTGGTCGAAACTGCCATGCAATCGTGGTCCGATAACTCTAGCAACGAGATTATTAAACCTCCATCAGATACAGATAAAACGGACAAAAATGAAATAATGATAATTGAGGATAGTGAAGACATCAAACTTATTTATGAAGAAACTGAACAAAACAAGTCGAGCGAAAGCCAATCGCCAGGCACTAAAACTTCCCAGGACACTTCCAAACCGGACACAACAGAATCAAATTCCAAGTCATCAAAAGAAACTCCTCCGAAACCGAAGGTTTCTCCTAAAACTAAGGATATAACTTCATTCCTACAGCAAGCTAAGGTGACTGACATGAAGGAACCGGTGGCTGTGAAATCTGTCCCGAGTCCCAAAGCTCCGAGAAGAGTCAGTTTCGTCACACTGTCGAGCCCTAAGAATTCTAAGAAGAAGTTATAGAATCATTAGCGGGACATTGAGAGAATGAATTAGAATATGCCTGGATAAACGTGTTTATACTAGAATCATATTCCCAATTTAACAAGATCTTGATCTTCAGAACGCTACATAACAATGTTTACGAATACATTATGTTTGTGTCGAAATCAATGAAACTGTACATTATAATGTTCTCCGCTATTTATGACAAGGTTTATATTATTATTATAAATAAAAGATCAGTTATAAAAGTAAACATTTTTAATAAATATTTACAATGCAATCACATTTGAAATAAAAAGAGAGTATATAACAAAATATATTTACTTAGAAATAAAACGCCATACTTACCTAACTCGCTCGGAGTTGACTCATTGGTTTCTTTCGAAACACATAAATCACATAATTAAATCAAATCTATCGTCAATAATTCGTAGAGTAGTGGCATGACTACAGATAACTTTATACATACTTTAATTTGACCGTGTCAAAATAACAATAAATGCGGCAGATGACAGTTTAAATTTGCTGGTATAAGTTGACAATTATGGGCACGCGTCCATTGTCGTTACCATTTTGTGTTTTAGGCCATTTAAGAACAATCCTAAATAATATCAGCGGATACACGTGTTGTCATTCATATTTTTATGAAATTATGTCTGAATAAATAAATATATTTATTACAATTGTCAAATTATTCCAGCTAATTAGAAATACTAC
Source organism: Eudemis profundana (assembly GCA_947034925.1). Lineage (NCBI taxonomy): Eukaryota > Metazoa > Arthropoda > Insecta > Lepidoptera > Tortricidae > Eudemis > Eudemis profundana. The sequence goes on along the minus strand of OX344796.1, from coordinate 17,919,479 downwards.
CTTAAAGTACCCAATCTTCATTTTATTTTTACTCGTTGATAGTATTGCTTCAAATATTTATAGCGTATAGCTAAGAGAAATCTAAGTCAAAATTGTATGCTGTCATACAAAACGATCGAAAACGATTTCTTCGCAACTCTGTAATCAATGATGAGCTATGAAGTTTATAACAGTTGACTGCAGAATTATAAGTACTGCATTAAATTTAATGTCTATGGAAATGTCGGTTCTAACTTACCTGTTTAAAAAAAGTTCGTCATGAAAACAACTAGTCAGCTTGACCTCAACTTTAATATTTATCTACTCGCTGTGGCACTAACAATTATTTTACATCAAAATAATAATTTTATTCTTCTGATTAACTAAAAAGAAAACATAATTAAATTTATCATGTGCGCCATATGATGCCTACTTGTGTTATGGTGATGAGGACGTTAGCCTCCTCAAAAACACCATTAACAACAGTTTTTGTAGAAATCGAGATGCTAATGAAGTCGTAACACGTTCTCTGTCCCCCGTGGCAATCTCGCTCCTCAATATTAGGGTAAACCACCCAATCGTTGGCACTCTTCCAATTATTTGCACTTTAGAGTTTAATTTGAAAAATATAAGGGAACTATGGATTATTCAAGTATTTTTCTATTGAAAATCGGCAACATGACAGAAAATAACAAATATGGCGATTTAAAAACATCGGTTTAAATTTTATGCAGTAATTTTGTTTTATTCCTAAGGTAAGCGCTTTATTAATCATCACATATCGCAGCTATTCGGCTAATTTATACTTTGTAACTAAATTGATTTACTTAATTATTAATTACATCTCTAGGCAGTAGATTCAAAGATTATATTTTGAATATCTTTATTAGAGGTAACAAAAAGCTTAGCATAAATGAAGTTGAGAAGATGTTGATCGATGATTATATTAAAGTTGATTGTTTGAATATGTTTATGTAAACTTTAAATACTCTCAGATAAATAGAATACCTAAATAAAAGCGGATATATACTTAGTAAAAGAGAGTTTTTAACTATACCCAAGGCAATCTAGGCATTTCTTTAATTTCAATGATAGGTACATTATTTTCTACTTAAAGTACATGCCAACAATTAGACGAGTAGATGCCAATATTTAGAATCTCTATGCCAATAATTGGATTTTGATATAGTCTTTTGGTTTTAAATAAAAAATGTTTGTTAAATACTAACTAATCACATAAAAACGGTTATACAAGTGAAGGTTACAGTATTTCCTTTAAAACTGTTATATATTTTGTCTACTAGCTCTTGTAAATCAAATATTATGGTAATTTAATTTCAGACTGACCTCTTAAAGTGCCAGTCATTGGGTGGTTTACCCTACTTGTTTATTTTTCAATCCTTTGAACGCCACAATCTTACATCGAATGTTCGTTACATTACAAATCAGAGCAAACAACTATATTACTTTTATTAGGCAAGGCATTGGTAATTGAGTGAGAACCTTCGCTCCGCTACACGGATACCGTGGATAGAGAACCTATTATGAAACAATACAAGTTAAAGGCTTGTAAAAAAGCATAATTAATCCGCAACTGCTCATAGCAATACATGGAATTAATCGAGATATGTATCTCATATTCCATAAAAAAATCCATAAAAGTAAATGCGAATCCAAGAGTGAGTGAATTCCATAAAAGTGATACAATCGCATACTATAGATTCATTTCGATAAAACAGAGAATTGGGCCACAGTTCGGCTACAAGTAGCAGACTACATAATATCAGAAGTTTCCCCCATCGTTGCAAGGCCAACCACATTACAACAAATAAACATTTGGACCATTTGGTATAGATAGTTTCACGAGAGTTGAGGTGAATGATTACACACACAGCTACATGAAGTACTCATTGCAAAAAAAGTGAATGAATGAAATGAATGAGTGAGTAAATAAACGAAACTTTTTGGTCTATATTGCAATTCACTGTTGAACTTGCTATCGGTACGAAAAAAGAACAGTAATTTCAAAACCATTACATGCCAGTGTTGTTGTGTGCGTGGCCTCAACTCTCGTGAAACTACCTATATATACCAGGCTCCATAGTTTGCAACAAAATTAGTTAAGTTCAGTTTCAAGATTCGTATTTTATTACGTAACGAATCTATATTTTCTTATAATTACGACTTCCATTTGTAGCTTGGTACTTGTACGTTCGATGATGATAGGTATAGGATGTTCTTTTTTCAAGGAAATCATAAAATTTTAATAGCTTTTCATTCATTATAATATAGTATTCTTGTTCTTGATTTACCCTTTGGACGAGTTGAGAATTTTCTATCAGTTATTATCGGTATAGTCTCGCGAAGTCCCGTAGTAAGCGAGTCATTTCCTTGCATTTCTCCGCCCTGTAACAAATACATTTTGTAGACATTTTTGCTAATTATTTTTAGTACAAGAATCGCTCTTCGAAAAAGTCAATATGAACTGCCTGCCTTCTTCATCCTAAACCTTTTGAGATAGCTATTACATTCCACAAAACAGTCAATTTGTCCTAATTACAGCACAACAGTGAGACATCACAATGGATAAAGTTTGATTTATTGAATATGATTAGGAAAATATTGGATGATTTGGGATTTCTGAATATCTATTATATTTTTTGAAAAAAAAAATTAGGTTACTATACACTGACAATGTAAATTTGAATTTAATTCGTTGTATGAAAAGATACAAATTCTGTTTCTAATTAATAGCTTAGACATTGGCGTTTTTGTTATGTATAGGCACATAATAAGGAATTCATAAACTGCGAATTTAGATCACTAAAGGCAGGATTTCTGCTCCACCCGCAAGTCAGCAGTGACATCGGCACAGAATAAGAATTAGTAGTACGCACAGAAACCTCTCTCCCTAACAAAACTGCCGTTCGCATCGGACGGCAGTTTGTTTCTTTTTAAAAAAATAGAAAACTTTTCCTTTCAGTAAAATGAGCTAACTAAAGGATCAAAGGTAGGCCTCTAGGGCCCATAGATTTTTTACCCGACTGCGGCGAAGCCCAAAGGAGGGTTATGTGTTTGGCCTGTATGTATGTAAGTATGTATGTATGTCCGTTCCTATGTCCGCTCGTAACTACTCAACGGCACATCCAATTTTGATAAATGATAAATCATTAGATTCGTCTTGATGGTGCGAGTGTCACTGGGTATGAAATTCGTTAAAATAAACAAAATGGCGGATTTTATGCAGTTTCAAAATGCACCGCGGTCGGGTTTTTTTTTATAAAAATGTGGTTATTCCACCGTGTATAGCTCGGATGACATACCTCATGGCGAGCTGGTGGAACTGCCAGCACTGCTGGTCGGTGGCGGCGACGGCGCCCTTGGGCAGGCGCGCGAGCGCGGGCGCGAGCCAGTCGACTCCTCGCGCGCGCTGCCAGCGCACCAGCTCCAGCACCACCTCGCCCACCTCCGCCAGCATGTACGAGTGCAGGTGCAGCACGGACGACTCCATCAGCGCGTAAAGCACCTCCGCCCCGTACGTTTGTAGCGTGCCGTCCGCTAGCGCTGGAAATGAACGGGCGTAACATATAAATTAATTTCTGTCAAAAAATGTTTTTTTTTTAGACAAGCTTTTATTGCCGACTGTACTGTTTTGCAGTGGCATCTGATTTACATAACTTTACAAAGTTTTAGCTCAATCGGAAACCGGGAAGTGGGCCAAAAAAAGAAAATATTTTTTGACAGAAACTTCTTTTATAGCTTCAGTCTGTGTGAATGTAAGAAGTCTCAAAAAACCGGAATTAACGAGCAATTGGGACTTCAAGGTCAACGCCATTTATTAGCATCATTTGAACTAAAGGGTAGTTCTCTGCGATTTTATACCGCGATTTTTTTGTCATTACCATCGCCACTATTATTGGCGGTTTTATAAAAGCAATCAGGATCATTATGATAAAAATAGCAGAGGCACGCGACTTCTACAAGATAACCAAAAACGACTCCATAGTTTATACGGAGCTCATCTATAATGTGGCGATGGTAATGATCCGATTGGTGCGACTTTTTAGTCGCAGAGAACTACCCTAAAAGTTTTTTGTTAAAATTATGTTTTTTTTTGTCATTTTGAGAGTTCTCATGTCATTTCGCACAAATAAAATTTATCGAGCAATAAAATAAAACAGATTTTAAACCGAAGCGAACAATTACCCTCTTTGTTTGTATGGAAAACCGACCGACTCAAATCACCTGAAGATCGTTCTGATTTCCTACTGTAAAACATCCCCCTTAACTTACCTTTGATCTCCGCGCCCTGCGCCCCGCCCGTCCGGGTCTGCGTGGCGCGCGACACCAGGTCGTGCAGGAACTTCATCACGGAGCAGTTCGCCTCGCGGTGGTCCAGCGACGCGGCCAGCGTGCCGCACTGCACCACCGCCGGCAGCGCCCCGGACGACAGGAACTCTAGGGGGATCCGTTGCAGGAACCTGAAATTTTACAATACAATAGGGTGGGGATCTTATCTTGGTAATAGGGACCCTTTGGGGTCATCCACAAAGTACGTCACACGATTTTTCAGACTTTATATGGATGACCCCTTTCGGATACACTTTGACCCAATGAGATCTTTTGTGTAATTACCCCTTACCGCAGTCTAATCAGTGGCTTGGATCGATGAGTTCGCCTTCTCTGTCGCGACTTGTGAGCGTCCTTAGTTAATTTTTATCGTTTTTTTTTTACAACAATGTGGTTGTAATAAGGCTTTTGCTGAATTTACATGCAGACACTTGAAAATCTCGTACTAATTGTGATTATTTACGTCACACACGAGACAGGGAAATCTTGCTGAGAGCGCGCGTCCGGCGGGCGGCCGAAGCGACGTAGAAACGCAATTTATGGTGTGCCGTGTCATGACAAATATAAGAACTCCATACATAGTTACAGTGTCATGGTACGGCAGCATAGAGCCGTGGATGTTCAGTACACTCACCTAATGCACAATCTGAACAGATCGTCGACGGTATCCGGGTTGTCCTTCAGCCCGTTCTCCTGCTGCAGCAGCCCGAAGGCGCGCGGCATGAGCGCCTTAAGCAACTCGATCAGGTCCGGGACGCACTCGGCCTCGTTGGCGAGCTCGTCGACGAGGATGCTGGCGAGGTACAGCAGGCAGCTGTGCGTGTTGGTCGCGTAGATATCGGCCATGGCGCGGGCGAGGTGCGGGAGGAGGGGCGCGGCGCGGCGCGAGGTGCAGCGCAGAGCGAAGCGGAGCGCGCGGCAGCCCCGTTCCATCACGCGCCCGTCTTGCTTGTATCTGCAAATATATCGTAACTTGTTTATTCGGTGTTGTCTTTGGTTTCCGCGATTACCACTCGTTGTAATAAAACTTTAACGGATTAAATCGCGTATATTACTTCATTTTTAAGTCATGACATTGAAAAGGGTTACGAAACGTCGGGACGAAAAAATGAAGTAATATACGCGATTTAATCCGTTAAAGTTGTTTTATTACATTGTTTATTCGGTTTTTAGCTCTTTGTGTCACAGATTTTTGTTTATTACAATAAAGAAGTAATTTTTATAGTAGTTTATGAATATGGCTAATAAACGGGAAAACAGTTTTTTCATGTTCAGCTTACAGGGGGTGTTTTTAGGGTGGTTAGTAAGGGTTACAACCATTAAAAAAAATAACTAAGACTCCGACAAGAAACTTAAGAAAACCTAACTGGACCCGACTGAAGTCGGAGTGATTGTTTGATTTGCTGTGTACAGTGACGTAACCATGGCATGGCAGTAAGCTAAATGCCACGTTGTTGGCCATTTGATTAGCCACAGGCCTAATACAGCGTAGTTACGCCACTGGTTGTGAGCTAGTTACTTGAGCATGACGTCACGCAGCACGGGCCAGGCGTCGCCGAGCGCGGGCACGCAGGCCTCGGCCTGGCGCGGCGACAGCTCGCGGAACAGCGCCGCGAGCAGGTCGAGCGCGGCACAAGGGTCCGGCGCCTCGCCCTCCGCCGCCAGGAGCTCCTTCAGCGCGCCCAGCTGGATCGACGCCGCCTCCCGCATCGCCACCGTCAACTGGAAGGGAAAGCATAGCGGTTATTAAGAGTTAATCTTTCACGGCCAGACACAAAACCGGACAAGTGCGAGTCGGACTCGCCCACCGAGGGCTCCGTACAAACATGTATAGTTTTCAGTTTTTCCCTATACTTGTAGTAAGACGGTGTTACTTGCCAAATTTCATTTATTTATTAATACATGTTAACATGACATTACAGTAAAAAAACCAATGCGTCATGAAACGTAGAAATAAAATATCTATTTAGGCGAAGAAACGGCGTGGCCTCGTTGCATCGTCGTCTCCGGTGTAGGATTCGGCAGGTTGCCCCGGAACCGTCGAAACACGACACCCTTCGGCCAGTAGTCAGCACATGCGATGGTCTCTTGCAGCGGCCGCGGCACGCGCACCACAAACGAGCTGAAGTGCACGTAGTGGCGCGAACGCAGCTGGAACACCCTCAGCGAGAAGCCGGTCTTCTGACGAACGTACTCCGCCACCTCATCAGCCGTGGCGGTGTAATGTAGGCGCGATACATATAGCGCCTCGCTCGGTGTGGCAACCCGCAGACCAGAACCAACCGGTTCATAGGTGTAGGTTAATGGAATCCTTTGAATTTTGGTTTCCTTTATGCAATACCTGGTCCTGTGGCAGCGAGGTGAGCGCGCTGGCCAGCGCGCGCACCAGCGAGGCGCCGGCGCCGGGCGGCAGCGCGAGCGTGTCGAGGTGCCGCGTGGCGCGCAGCAGCGTCACGGCGTGCGACGCGGCCTCCTAGTGACATATACCTGGTCCTGTGGCAGCGAGGTGAGCGCGCTGGCCAGCGCGCGCACCAGCGAGGCGCCGGCGCCGGGCGGCAGCGCGAGCGTGTCGAGGTGCCGCGTGGCGCGCAGCAGCGTCACGGCGTGCGACGCGGCCTCCTAGTGACATATACCTGGTCCTGTGGCAGCGAGGTGAGCGCGCTGGCCAGCGCGCGCACCAGCGAGGCGCCGGCGCCGGGCGGCAGCGCGAGCGTGTCGAGGTGCCGCGTGGCGCGCAGCAGCGTCACGGCGTGCGACGCGGCCTCCTAGTGACATATACCTGGTCCTGTGGCAGCGAGGTGAGCGCGCTGGCCAGCGCGCGCACCAGCGAGGCGCCGGCGCCGGGCGGCAGCGCGAGCGTGTCGAGGTGCCGCGTGGCGCGCAGCAGCGTCACGGCGTGCGACGCGGCCTCCTAGTGACATATACCTGGTCCTGTGGCAGCGAGGTGAGCGCGCTGGCCAGCGCGCGCACCAGCGAGGCGCCGGCGCCGGGCGGCAGCGCGAGCGTGTCGAGGTGCCGCGTGGCGCGCAGCAGCGTCACGGCGTGCGACGCGGCCTCCTAGTGACATATACCTGGTCCTGTGGCAGCGAGGTGAGCGCGCTGGCCAGCGCGCGCACCAGCGAGGCGCCGGCGCCGGGCGGCAGCGCGAGCGTGTCGAGGTGCCGCGTGGCGCGCAGCAGCGTCACGGCGTGCGACGCGGCCTCCTAGTGACATATACCTGGTCCTGTGGCAGCGAGGTGAGCGCGCTGGCCAGCGCGCGCACCAGCGAGGCGCCGGCGCCGGGCGGCAGCGCGAGCGTGTCGAGGTGCCGCGTGGCGCGCAGCAGCGTCACGGCGTGCGACGCGGCCTCCTAGTGACATATACCTGGTCCTGTGGCAGCGAGGTGAGCGCGCTGGCCAGCGCGCGCACCAGCGAGGCGCCGGCGCCGGGCGGCAGCGCGAGCGTGTCGAGGTGCCGCGTGGCGCGCAGCAGCGTCACGGCGTGCGACGCGGCCTCCTAGTGACATATACCTGGTCCTGTGGCAGCGAGGTGAGCGCGCTGGCCAGCGCGCGCACCAGCGAGGCGCCGGCGCCGGGCGGCAGCGCGAGCGTGTCGAGGTGCCGCGTGGCGCGCAGCAGCGTCACGGCGTGCGACGCGGCCTCCTAGTGACATATACCTGGTCCTGTGGCAGCGAGGTGAGCGCGCTGGCCAGCGCGCGCACCAGCGAGGCGCCGGCGCCGGGCGGCAGCGCGAGCGTGTCGAGGTGCCGCGTGGCGCGCAGCAGCGTCACGGCGTGCGACGCGGCCTCCTAGTGACATATACCTGGTCCTGTGGCAGCGAGGTGAGCGCGCTGGCCAGCGCGCGCACCAGCGAGGCGCCGGCGCCGGGCGGCAGCGCGAGCGTGTCGAGGTGCCGCGTGGCGCGCAGCAGCGTCACGGCGTGCGACGCGGCCTCCTAGTGACATATACCTGGTCCTGTGGCAGCGAGGTGAGCGCGCTGGCCAGCGCGCGCACCAGCGAGGCGCCGGCGCCGGGCGGCAGCGCGAGCGTGTCGAGGTGCCGCGTGGCGCGCAGCAGCGTCACGGCGTGCGACGCGGCCTCCTAGTGACATATACCTGGTCCTGTGGCAGCGAGGTGAGCGCGCTGGCCAGCGCGCGCACCAGCGAGGCGCCGGCGCCGGGCGGCAGCGCGAGCGTGTCGAGGTGCCGCGTGGCGCGCAGCAGCGTCACGGCGTGCGACGCGGCCTCCTAGTGACATATACCTGGTCCTGTGGCAGCGAGGTGAGCGCGCTGGCCAGCGCGCGCACCAGCGAGGCGCCGGCGCCGGGCGGCAGCGCGAGCGTGTCGAGGTGCCGCGTGGCGCGCAGCAGCGTCACGGCGTGCGACGCGGCCTCCTAGTGACATATACCTGGTCCTGTGGCAGCGAGGTGAGCGCGCTGGCCAGCGCGCGCACCAGCGAGGCGCCGGCGCCGGGCGGCAGCGCGAGCGTGTCGAGGTGCCGCGTGGCGCGCAGCAGCGTCACGGCGTGCGACGCGGCCTCCTTGCTGCAAGCCTTGCAGATGTTCTGCAACATAGACAACATAACATTATTATAACGAAACGGAACGTGACTTGAGGGCTTTCTTTATTACCTCCCGTGTTGTGTGCACGTATTTACGTCCCTCGCTTGCAGCTCGGGCCGCAAAAATCTGCGATCTCGGCCTTTCTTTGTATTACCACCCCAGTTGAGTAATGTACTATTGATTCCTTCTATCAATTAATGATTGATATAATTAGAAGTCTGCGTATAATGTAGTTCAGGCAACATCAGTTCCCGATACCACCTGTGCTTTGTAAAAAAATACTGCGGGTGTGAAGTTCATAGCACCCATACATAGCATGGGACTTTAAAGACCCTGCACTAAGTTTATGTTTCTGTTTTTTCCATTGGTTGACTGGTAGAGAATGCCTTAAGGTATTAAGTCCGTCATTTGTACTTTTTGTGTTGTGCAATAAAGTTTAAATAAATAATTAATAAATAACACACTTTAAGAGAATCAAAACATGGCTTTGCGGTCAAAGTGCCTACTGCGCTTGAATCTCATTCAATCTTTTAGGTTTTTGTTATGGCTAGGGTCTGCAGGCTCTATCGGACATAGATAACAGGAGCATTCCGTGCAAACATCTACTTTTTGTCGCTTACGTAATGCTATGGTAGCTACCCTAATAAAACTTATTAGCTGCTAAGATACACTACCAATCTAAAGCTAAGTTATGATATTACAATACGGATGTTCAGCTTCCTAATTTTACATGTCAAAAGTATTAAATTTCCCGTTTCCGTTGAATGCTCCAACATCGCCTCCACCATTTCCGATACTAGGCTGTATAGTATAAGCTTTTCTAAAAGTATCAATGTATGACGTCAGATTGAATACCTGTAGCGCAGTAGCAGCGGCTGGAGCCAGCTTGGGCTCCTGCAGCGCTGTGACTAGGGTCTGCAGGCAAGGCTCGAGGCACGTCGGGTGCCTCTCGATCCAATCGCACAACTCTCCCAGGAGCAAGATACACGTCTTCCGCACCGCCGGGTGAGCGCCGTCCGGCATGGACAGGATTGCTTCTACCACTTTCGGGACGTATTCATACTCGTCACTGTAAAAAGAAAACTGGATTTGAGTTTATTAAGTTAATTCTGCTTGTTTATTATCTGTCTTGGTGGCAATACGGTTTAAATTATAACTTTGGGAATAATTAAGCAGCAGGATTAGTTGACGGGCGCGTGACATGACATTTTGTGCCCAATTTTACTATGAATACACAAATATGTACACTTATCTTATTGCCAGGTTTATCTGAAAGACAAAGATTGTCATATAAGCGAAGAGTGCTCTTGCCACCTACCGTTATTTGAAAGGAACTTCTATACTAAGTTCTCCAAAGAAACTGATCTAAGGCGCAGCAGTGTTTATTGTTTAGCTGCTTCGCTTATCACTGCCGGACTAGTACAACTAGACGCAACTCTGCTTGTTTTTTTTTTTGGATGGACTCCGAAGGAGAGGGGCACAAGCAACTCCGCTTGTCGCGCGACAGACCATCATATTCATCTGTCACTATCGCACTACAGGGTGAATTTTAAATCGTGAATCGTAATAATTTTTTTGTAGTCATTACATAGTTAACAATAACTTACAATGCTTTTAAACCTAAATTAAGTACGTTTTTACTGTCCACTTTTAATTTATTTATCCTAATTTTTAAAATCTCGTAGTTACCCTACATTCATGTTTTGTACTTGTCATGAAAATTTCAACATTAGATATCCAACCTACTAATATTGAAGTTGGCTGGATAGAATTTTGGCATGTATTGTCAATAATGTCAACATCGTCGACATTGTCAACATAAGTACCTATTTAAATCGTATTTACTCATAAAATAATTCAGTTTTATTACGATTAATGGTATAAGCGCCTCCACCATTTTGTTCATAATTCATTAAGCGGGTCTTTAATTGTAATTAACACTAGTGCTCCGTATTAGTCTTAAGTAGCTTTACTGGTAAACGTGGTTACGATTCACGATTTAAAATTCACCCTGTATATTGAATAAAAATGAGATAGGCAGTATTTGCCGGACAGAGTTGTAGGCCACAAGTTGTACTATAGCTGAAGTCGCACTCACGGAAGTATGTTCTTGGCGACAGCCTGCATAATGAAGAGCGCTGCCTCGGTCCGCTCCCACGACAGGTCTGCCTGGAGCGTGGCGAACATCTGACGGAACACCGAACTTGAGCCCACTATGAACACGACATCCTTGATAAGCTCCATCACCTTCACTCTGAATTCCTGAAATATTAAACAGTGCGTATTATCGGGGTTATTTAGAGCCATCACTTGCATTCACACTTAATATTGCTGAAGAACACGATGAAGAATGCCCTGTATAGATTTTACAGACACAACGCGCAGAAGAACCCCTCTTACAGTTACACCCAGGGGCAGACGTAAAATTATGCTCACACCACAGTTGATAATAAAGAATGACCCTCGCCTGCGTCTCTGCGGACTCAAACACCTGCGATCTGGGTCTTTCTTTAAATTACCAGCCTTTATATAAAATATATCAAAATCACACATTATTTCCAACTTATTGACTAAATAAACCTAGCTAACCTATTGGGACCTAAATTATATGCACCAATAAGGTAGGGTAAGGTAGGGCGCCCATAAGGCTGGCTGCGTTGCCTACGAGACCGACGTTGTAGCTCGCCAGTTCAATAAAAGCCTTTGCACTCTTGTCTAGAACATTCTTGTTATATTTGTCAGGAAATAATACAGACGCTGGGAGCGAATTCAATTCCTTGGCGGTACACATTAAGAACGATGAATGATGAGATTATAACGCTATCTATCCAACAATCACGGACGTCCACTGCTGGACATAGGCCTCCGCCATAGATCGCCACAAAGTGCGGTTCTGAACAGACCGCATCCACCTTGACGAGGTCGTCTGTCCACCGAGGCTGGAGCTGTTCCACGCTGCGCTTATCTATGCGTGGTCACCACTCTAAGAGGTTAGGGCGCATAAGGTCCCACTCGCAAAACGCCCCTCCACCAAAATTTCATCCCATGCGCAAAACGTCTTCTTTGCAAAAAGTCCCTTGTGCAAAATACCCCATTCGTAAAACGTCCCTTTCTCAAACGGTCCCATCCCTTTCGCAAAATGTCCCTTCTGTAAAAGCCCCTTTCGCTAAACCTCACTACTGCATAATGCCCCTTTCGCAAAAGTCCCGTCTGCGAAATGACGCACTCGCAAAATGTCCCGTCTGCAAAATGTTTGTATAAGTACAAAGAAACTAGTCTTATGTATCAAAAGATGGGCAATAATAGTCCTTACATTGGCCTAACTATAGATTGGGGACTTCGCATACACCTTTAATTTACCCTGGACACGGTATACGGTAGTTTTTCTCCGAACAAAAGGTACATCGGGAGCGCGCATGTGTGCGCGCCGTGTACGGACGCACCACAGGCAAGCATTTGCGACTGCGCGCGACTGCCACAGTATGGCGTTCACTCACACAGACGCGCGTCGTGCGTCTGTGTAAATACGTGTCGCGCGCCCCTAAACGGCCGAAGTCGTACTACTTGGTTGTCTTTATACTTTGCCCTGGTGGGCAAACTTGTAGACATTTTTTATATTAGACAGATCTACTACCCATACCTATGCACTTAACGGTTTTCCTGCGATTGACTGCCATCATAATAGTATTATCATTTAGGCGTTACCAGCAGAAATAGGCGTAGACAAAGAGCTCAATAAGTTTTGGCGAATCGAATCTTTTTCGAAAGGGACGTTTTGCGAACGGGACATTTTGCGAAAGGAACGTATTGCGAACGGGGCATTTTGTGAAAGGGACGTTCTGTGAAAGGGACGTATTTTATGTGAAGGAACCTTTTGAGAACGGGATATTTTGCCGAAGGGCCGTTTTGGGAAAAGGACATTTATGAAAGGGACCAAGGGATAATTTGCGAACGGGACCTTATGCGCCTAAACCCTGACTTTACAGCCTCAATGGTTATGCTTTCTCCGAGTAATATGGCCTGCCCACTGCCACTTCAACCATGCAATCCTACGAACTATGTTTAAGCAGTTACTTTGGTTCTTCTGATGACTACAAAGCTTGAAAAGAAAACTGGAATGGCAGTACTGTATCTGAACGCATCAAAAACAAATCCAAATCGAAACAACAGTACAATTGGTACTTAATCTCAATAAGCCCTCCTATTGACAGATCCAGGATAAGCGTACTATTGTTGTATGCGGCTAAAATAAGACAATTTCACATAAGACAATTTCATGTGTGCCGTTGCTGTCACATTACACTACAAATCAACATTCATGGCACATAATTATGAATAATGCATTTGTGGATTATTCCAGCATCCCATAGTTACATTTCTCTCACCTGGAATGCTGTACTTGGAACATTAGACAGCCAGCAGGGTCACAGCTAAGGTCGCGAGCGCTCAGGATACGTGAATTTGGCGCCCAGAAAACCTATTGTGTAGGAAGAGAAGCCCATTTTCCTGCAGGTCTGCGACTGTGCTCTTTTAAGTTTGCACTCTGGCCGTCCCCAGCAGCCAACCCTTAGCTAGGACCCTGATAGCCAAAGTAATTTCTATGAGATAGTGTCAAATAGAGCAGACTTAATGGAATGATTCCTTATATTTATACTTACATAGAAATCATCACCTTCATCAAGGAGTTGTGTATGGTCCGGCTCACACTGGCAATGCCTGGCTAATGCCTCAATCAGGCGCTCTATATGCGGCTTAAACGCATCTGTGAGGGGCTGGTAGTCTCTGCGGTACACATCTTCTGATAGACGGTACCACAGGTTAAACGTTATTTCAGCTACCTGAAATTATGGAACACATTTTAGTAACTATATCCAATTCTGGAATAGGATAAAGTAAGGAAATCTGCAGAAGTTAGTTGGCAACATCTTATCTCTACTTTAAGTACCAGATTAGAATGTGTGTGCAATTTTAACCAATCCCTTCCAATTTAGAATGCATAAAAAGAATAATATTATAATTTATGAGCTTTCATAATAGCTTGTGTGCTTATAGAATTTATAAAATTCCAAGAGAGTTGTTTTACCTCATAATCATGGTGCCCAACACACACTAGAGCTAACTCTAGTGATCTCATTGCAAAGTGGGTCTGTCCTGTTGAAGTGGCAGAAATAATCTTTTCCAAGAATGTCTCTGCCAACTCGGTGAAGATCCTAGCAAAGTTTGCAGCCTTCTCCTCCTCTTCATGAGCCACCGCTATATGATAGCACTCTTCTAAAGCTGATACACTGTCAAATAATAGTCTTTCAATGTCTTCATTATTGTTGTTTTCTTCTAGACTGTGCAGTAATGAACACAGACAGTCTGATGCTGCATCGTGCAGTGTGTTAATACAATTGTAATCTCTTAAAACCTGCAAACAGTACGCTATGACAGCATTCTGCGGAATTTCCTGTATATTCACTGCCCTAACCTGTATCCAAGATGTCATACATTTAATTATTTTAAGTGCTAACTGTGTATTCTGTGAGCATGTTATACTCTCTTTTAAAAACATTGTCACTAGATCAGTATTTGCCCTTAATTCTTGCCGAATATCTTCACGTCTGTTTTCACCTAGTTTCAAATTAGCAGAGTCAATTTCTTGTGGCAGAACAGTTAAAATCTCTAATAACGCTGTGCTATTTTTGTCCGAAAATGATTTGATTAGGTCACTAGTACAGTTTGTCCATGTGGGAATTTGTAATGCTAGATCAGCTAGGGCCAGGCAGAGCTGTGTGAGAATGGCTGGGTCGGTTTCAGGCATGGCGCCTCTCAAATGCGCTACTAGGGAGTCCCTGAGAGAAATCCGAGCTTCATCGGGGAGTTCTGACAGGTTATGCTGCACTTTCGACCTCATAGTTTGAGCAGCGAAGTAACACGAGTGAATATCCTTTTTCTGCTGTAATAATTCATCGGCTATCTTCCATGAATGAATCTGAAAAATAAATCAACCACAAGAAGTTTTAAGATTTCGAAACAATGTATAATACTTCGCACGACGATCATTACGACATATATGGATCAACGATAAGGACTATGGGATCCTTGGTATTAGAAAGTGACTTACCGACTTTTGCACTTCTCCTAGCCATTTGGAAGCCTTTTCTTTTTCATTTGCATTAGGGTTATCGTACAGAGCACTTATGGCCTGGTAAATAGTGTCCATGGACGGTGTATCCATGATGTTTTCACTTCAGAATCGTAACGGATTCTCAACGCCACACTATCAAAACACTGAAAATAATATAAATCACATACTATTGTACGTAGAAAACAACGAAATATCGAAGTAAAATAGTCAAACAAGCAGCCGAATGAAAAATGCCCGAATGAAGGAAACCATCCATAAACAAGAAGAGTTGCAAGATCAAAATTTGACGTGTCGAAAAAGTTTAACACGCAGTCATTTAAAGGCTAGGAATACACGTCAGATTTCGAGTGTAAAAGTTGGATCTGAATATCATATACAAAAGTCTGACGTGTATCATGAAAAAGTAATAAAAACCTATTAATTAAAATGACCAAGACATTATCTGACGTAGAATTCAGTATTATATTTAAATATCGATAATATAGAGTGCGACTACGCTAAGTTTACAGAGGTCCAAAAAGGTTTTATTAAAAAAAATCATATGCCAAAAACTTTACTTTTGAAATCATTGGTGTAGTCCGACTATATCAGCTGGATGTAATGTAACCGAACTTTTTGTACACTGATTGTTCCTTCAGGGTTAAATAATAATAAATATTTATATTTTTGACGTGATAACGTCTTATAATTCGATGGAGCCGGCTGCACGCACGAAAAAGTGTGACGTCATTTGCCGTTACCTTGCAGGGTCGTTACCTGTCCAATAGGTACTTTATATTATTCCAGCACTAAAGTCGTTAAGACGATAGTTTCTTACAAATTGTTAATAAATTAGCCCTTATTCCCTAAGATACGGCTGTCAAAATCTCTATTGAATGACAAGAGACACTGCTGAGTTTGGCAAAAATCTTTAAATTTAAATAGTGGATGCTGCTTTGGCAGTTCCGTTTTACGCCTGCTTTAATCGTAGTTTAAAAATTATTAAAACAAATCTTTGACATTATATTCGTGGAACGGCAGATATTTATTCGAAGTCGAAGTCGAAGTCGAAGTCGAAGTCGAAGTCAAAGTCAAAGTCAGGGTCAAGGTCAACGTTATCACGTTCGACTATCGTCAGTAAACCGACTTTACAGACAACCGATTTTTTTATTATTATTTCTTTTGATTTACATTAGGTATGACGAACGCACTGAAATAAAAACATACTGAATTTTCGCATATTGTATAAACGTAAGAGCGGTTTCACATTATCCGATATCGGGGCAGGTAAAATGTATGAAATATGTATAGGTAGTTTCACGAGAGTTGAGGTGAATGATTACACACACAGCTACATGTAGTAGTCATTGCAAAAAAGTGAATGAATGAAATGAATGAGTGAGTAAATAAACACAAGGCTATAGTTTAATTAAGGGTATGCGCGCACGAGCAACTTAGTCGCAAGGAGATTTATTTGTCTCTTTCGACAAATTAATCGCCTCCTCGCCGTGATGCGCGCACGAGAGCGACAGCAGCACGACTTTTTCTACGCAGTCATCAACATGGATTTTGAAGAGACGGCTGTGGTAATTGCACTTGTATTAAAAAACCGAAGAAAACGTCGAAAAAAACAATATTGGGTGCATCCATTATGGAGCGATCGGCTGACTCTCGGAAAATTTCAAACTATGTTTATGAAATTGAGAGCATACCCAAAAACATTTTTTCGCTACTTCAGAATGAGTGTCGAAAGTTTCGATGAACTGTGCAAAATCTTACGACCTGGCCTCGTTCATGAAGATACAAATATGAGATTAGCTGTCTCATCAGAAGAGTGGCAACTGGCCGCCGGCGACTTATTTGTCGCCCGTGCGCACACTAGCATTAAAACCAATAGGGAAGGAGACAGTTGCGTCGCGGGCTTGTCTCCGAACCCGCGGACAAAAAAATCTCCCGGGAGTCGCGTCGCTACGTGTGCGCACTTCCATACTAACCCATAGACTTGACGTGAGAGACAAAATAGTCGCGGAGACAAAAGTTGCTCGTGCGCGCATACCCTAAACAAACTTTTTGGTCTATCTTATAATTCACTGTTGAACTTGCTATCGGTACGAAAAAAGAACAGTAATTTCAAAATGTCGCACATGACAGTGTTGTTGTGTGCGTGGCCTCAACTCTCGTGAAACTACCTAAAGGCAGGTGCTTTTCACATTATACGTTCCAACATGGTTCCGACCGATATCGGAGCGGACACCGATATGTTGGCAGCAGTACGTATCGGACGCCCTAGTGAGCTGTCGGATGATAATGTTTGTATGTTTGCTATAAGTGTATTTTGTGTGTTTTTTGCGGCTCAAATACAAAAAATACATCAAATAAAGTTTTCTACTGTAGTCTAGTCTGTCACTGTTCGCAAAAAGCTCCAGAAATTAGCCGAATCGAAACGATTTTATCGGAGATGTAAGAAGATACCACACGATATCGGCTATCGGCCATTGGCGTCATCGGATAATGTGAAAACGCTCTAATCGATATTGTTTAAAATGGTAACATTCTCTTCCGCTTTTAGAAAAAACAATGTAGCAACCCTGAAAACTTCTTTTTGACGTTTCTTTGGATCGTGCAAAGTCAAACGTAAAAATGGTTTGTGATTTTCTAAATTACATCGTATTAAATCATACCTTATGTGAATTATAATGATGAAAAATACTGTGAATCGTTTTCTGTGTGAGATGGTTTATTCATGAATAGTGGTATTTCAACAATGGAACTTGTTAATTTCAGGTGAACGTACCTAAACAGCGCAGGACGTACTGCAAAAAATGCAAGGTCCACAAGACCCACAAGGTATCTCAGTACAAGAAATCTAAGGAAAGGCACGCCGCTCAGGGCAGAAGACGTTACGACCGTAAACAACAGGGTTACGGTGGTCAGTCCAAGCCCATCTTCAAGAAAAAGGTAAACAACATAACCTTCAAACGCCGATTATTGTTCTCGTGCTTTTAGTTTACAAACCATTTTAGAACTTATTCCAGTTAGTTAGTGATATATACATTTAAATCGTTAACTATTTGCATTTTAAAGCATCTACCTGATATCCTATGAGGTTCAACATGAATAAAGTATGTAGATATATACCACTGCCGGATTTCCTAGGTTTTATTAAGTTTATACATTTTTATTAGGGAAGTTGGTTTTAACACCTTAATCGAATTCTGGTGCGTCGACAGAACCATGTTTCTGTTAATGATCTTAAATTCTCAGTTGAGTTCATATAAAATTTCAATGTATATTATTATTTCTATTTTATGCTTTTTTTTTAAGATATTGATGCGATCCTAATTATAATATCGCCCTGTGTTCCACATGACTAGACCCTAGAGCCTTCGGAAAAAACGGGTTTCGGCTTAGTTTACCGCCGAAACCGAAACTGAATTTGAGGGGAAAAAAGCACATATAATTTATTTGAAACAAGTAGTTAGAATATGTTATAATCAATGATTTCTCTAAAAGTCGGAGACCAAAATTAATAGGTACCTATATGTTATTTAAAAATGAAGGCTGTTTGATTATGATTGTATTTTTTTTGTTCCCACGAAAACATGACCTTATATGGAAGTTTCGGTTTCGGCCTAAACTGAGATCAAAGCTGAAATTAGGTTTCGGCCGTGAAAACTAGTTTCGATCGGACACTACTAGACCCACATTATTTTCTTACACTTCACATAATCAGAAAGAGCTACACACTAAAATTATGTCATTTACCTACTTATTTTCTGTACTGAGAACAAGTCAATGATAATGTTTTACAGTAACTTTTCATGTCATTGTTTTAGGCGAAAACTACCAAGAAAATTGTGCTCCGTTTGGAATGTGCTGACTGCAAGGTGCGATCACAGGTTGCGCTGAAGAGATGCAAGCACTTCGAGCTTGGTGGAGACAAGAAGAGGAAGGGACAGATGATCCAGTTCTAGGCGCGATAATAAATAAGCACATCTAATATGAGTTTTATTTCATTGTAATAATTTGAGTTTCATAACCAGATTTTCCATATTAGGTACTTGTCCCACTGCCGCAAGTAAGAGAGTAAAATTGGGTGAGTAACGGTTCATTGCTGGCTGACGAAGTATAGTGTGATCGGTCAACGTTTCCAGATCCGTTATGTAATGCTACTCGCTCGATTTTACTCTCACTGCCGGTGGGCAAGTGCCTTATATACTAAGATTGCAATTAAATTCTTATACATTCTCAAGAATCTGAAAAGATCTAAATTATAAAAAAGTCGAGGTTTTCAATAACGATTTCATTTTGGAGGTGTCAAGCCATGGCTGAAATCTGCAAGTACCAACGGAACACGTTTCGTGTGCTAAAACGAAACTGGTAAGCTAAACTTTGTTAACGCAGTTTACCCATATAAGATTATAGTCGGAAATACTATGCAATGCAGCTTGATCAAATTTAGGTAAAACAATAAAAACCTGCTATTGAGAATAATAATTGGGATGTATAGTCAAATACCTTAGCCTGGCAGTTTAAAAATTAAATTTGACACTGACAGTTGCTAAGCCGGACGGACGTAAACAAAACATTCAATGCGTACACAGAAATTGAATTTACTGCATAAATAATAACTTAGTTTCAAAATGAATGAGCCTATTAGCTCTAACGTACCAGAGCCAAAGAAAGTTGGAGTGTGGACAGAAGGCGTTCGCATTGAACCCAAGTGAGTCCAATGACCTATTTTTTTTTCTCATATTACATATTAGCATGTACCCCAAAGAACTCTACCGGGATATGCATGCCAAATTTCATCTCATACCATTCTGCTGTTACCGCGTTATCTTCAAATTTATAATATTAGTAGGATTATCATGAAATTTTTTGGCCACTTTCTTTTCTCTTCCTTTTTTTGTCTCGATAATCTTAAAAAGGTATAAAAACTAAACTAAAATTCCAGTAGTTTCTGATCTTAAGCTACTATATACACAGTGTACATTGCAGGGAATTTATAATCCCAAAAAATTCACCTGAGTCCAGTGATGACATACCAACTATACCAGACCTGGATGACTTGCAAGACATCCTAGAAAAGGAGATATCCAAACCACCTCCGTAAGTATCTGACATATTTAACCAGAGTGCATTAAGTAACAAATGTTCAAAATTGTGATGCATCAAATCAAATGTATGAAGTTATTATTATGACTTCACTACATATCTATTGAAGATAGCATAAACATTTTCATACAGTGACATCAATTCAGATGGGCCCAGACTAGATATGAGCGCTGCCACCGCTGAACTGAACATGCGGTGCGCCGCCACAACAAATTGCGGCTTGCTTTCTCGCTCGAACCCGTAGCCTGCCCGAGTTTGCTCACTCAGCTGCGTCGAGTATTTAGTTGAGTAAACACATATTCGTTTATATCGACTACTATTGATGTTTACAACGCAAGTAAAATATATTCACATTACAAATATGAAGAATCTTCCATGACACATACATACACACCATTTTATGTGTGAAATTTAAAAACTAACAATGACGGTTGTCTATTAGAATAAAATACAACTTACTTTGATATCAAAATATGGTTTTCCACATATTTTCTTACAAATCGGGCTTCAATAAAGATATTAAGGCTCAAGGCCACGCCGCCACCGTAAAAATTTACAGTCCACGCCGCCGCCGTGAAATTGACTGGCGCTCATATCTAGCCCAGACCCACATGGTTAAATATGGAGTAGAGTCCATATTTAACCATTCACAAAGTAAAAACAAATTAAGATAGAGATCTGTTCCAGTACCGAGCGTAAAGACAGAGAAACAGTGAATACTCTAGCAGAAGTGGGTGACGGATACTCGAGCGCCGCAGATGGCGTGGAGGCCGCGCTTGCAGCGTTGCGCGCGCGCGTGCCCGTGGCCAAGCGCCCGCCCGATGCCGTGTGGACCGTTGACTCACTGCTGGCTCAGCTGGCTGAGGAAGGGACTGAGCAGGAATAGAAGTCTGTACGCTTTATGAATTTGAGAGAACTCAACATTACTTGATAAAAATATCATTAAGTTAAAAGACATTTTGCGTGGGCGCCCAGCGCCGTATTTCCGCCTAGGCCTACGGGCCCGGCCAGCCTAGAGGGGCCCCACCGGTGGACCCTTCATATAAGGCAAAAGCGTGGTTTGCCTTCTCAATACCAAGTGCCTAGGGGCCCTGGATCTCTGAATACGGCCCTGTGGGCGTCTAAAGATCTAAGATCGTCAACCTTCACATCATAGCATATGGCACTTTTCTAGAGATGTGCTGTTCCACAGGATTATTGGCCAAAATTCCCTATAATACTTGGCTAATGGGAATATATTTATTTATTTATTTATTTATTAATACATGTTAACATGACATTACAGTAAAAAAACCAATGCGTCATGAAACGTAAGAATAAAATAACTATTTAGGCGACGAAACGGCGGCATATTAACACATGGCAATGGCATATCTCTACTTTTGCCTGTGTTTTCAACTGACCGTTAGTAAATAATATGCAAAATAATTCAATATTATCATTCTAAAAACGTTGGCACTATTTTAAATAAAAAGTGTATTTTTTAGAGAAACCAATCACTTAATCGTTATTAAAATGTGATAAAGGCGACTCAATTTTCCCCTCTATTCTAATTTTGCCACCGCACCTCCGTACGCTAGTAATTACACCTTTGACTGATGAGCCTAGGACAGAATGCTAAATATTCAATCTTCTTACTAAGCAGAAGTCAGGAAATGTTAAAGTTTAGATTTTTAGCATACCTATTATAAATTAGGAAATTAAAAGATAAGTGTTAGTATTCAGTATATTTATTTCATTTGTGATAGTTCATAATTTTCCGTCCAATTTTTGTAATACAACTAGGCTAGAAGAATGGATTTACAATAAATTAATGTTCCTATTTTATAAGCTTTTATTCATATACCTATGTCATTATTGTCCGTCTAGTCGACATTGGCTTGT
This sequence comes from Eudemis profundana, assembly GCA_947034925.1. NCBI lineage: Eukaryota > Metazoa > Arthropoda > Insecta > Lepidoptera > Tortricidae > Eudemis > Eudemis profundana. The sequence goes on along the minus strand of OX344796.1, from coordinate 17,897,500 downwards.
TAAAAAAAGGTTTTATACTTTAATTACATAATGACATTAATGATAATGATTAATGTATGTGTTTTCTTTCAAAATTCGATAACATTATTTTTAAAGTGAAAATACTACCATGGTAATTAATTTGGAATGCATTACTTAAACCTATTTAAATGTAGAAAATAATTAAAAAAATAAATATTAATTTATACATGAAAGCATCTCTTCAATCTTTTTTTAGGAGCTCAGAGATATGATATAATCAGAGCAGGTTAATTCATGATCAAATACGAAAAGCTTTATTGATTGGATTAAAGTCATCAATTTGTGAGAATAGTTTTTTCCAATAGGGGAATGGGAAATGACTTCCATATATTATTCTTAAGAGCAACGTCATGTATTATTGCTTTGATCAATTTAACAAAGGCACACACGACTATTTGCGACATGCGACCATGTTTTAAGCACATCAGCCACTCCATAAATGACGAAATAGTACATTACACAACTAGGGTGGTAAAAACAAAGAAATGCCGAGATCGCAGATGTTTGCGGCCCGAGCTGCAGGCGAGGAACGTAAATATGCGATCGAGGGCTTTCTTTATTACCTCCCGTGAATAATAAAATCCCATAAAATATTTGTACATCCTTTTTTTGGGTTGTACATTTAACACTTTTCCTGTCCCTCATACAAGTACTAAATCGAGACCCTCAAGTTCACTTATTAAAATGAATCCACTTAAGATAGGTACTTGAATCCAGGGTAACCCCTATATCCTAATGGATGCACTGGTCAGACGATGTGACAATGAATACGCTATAGGAAACGATTGCTTTTGTTATATTGGCTTTGTCATGATGATACTTTTTTAAATCAAAGGCTAGGTAGGTCATGAGATCTATACAATGTTCAATGGCCCTATAAATATTATAATTTTATGTCCTTACGGTAAAACTTTGCAGGAAGCTCCTACCAGTACCTCCTGCAGACCTATATGCTAAGTAAGCAGTTATAAACAGTACTATATATGAAGGGATAATGGTAGCCGCATACAGCTCTTTCCTATTCAGTAAACTTAAGCCTGACACAAAGAAATGTGATGCAACTACCCAGACTATCTTAGGGTAGTACTTGTCATCAAGGCCACTGAAGAAGATAACACTCCAGAAGGTGTTCAGCAGGATCATGCAGAGTGTCATGGCGGCACTTGTGACAAAGAAGTATTCTGTGCCACTATGAAGACCCAAGGTGCCCGGTCCAACCTGAAACAAGACTCAATGTTAGTGTCAAATTGTTAACAAAGGCTTGTTTGGTCTGAAGCCCCTATGGAACCCATTGGCGCCTAAACCAAATATATCCTTTCACCCACCAATATAACAGCAATATAATATGTAGCAATATAACATATTATAATCTAATACTAGCTTCGGTTTCTGCCAGTTGTTTTATTACAATTATGTAAAAAGATGCAAGTCCCGCAATGCAGTTCTACTACAACAAAAAAGTATTGAGATGTAATGTGAAACCAAGTCAGTACCGGGGGGGTGGCTACAGAACGAACGCTGAAAAGGGTTACGAAACGTCAGGACTTAAAATGTAGTAATATACGCGATTTAATCCGTTTAAGTTGTTTTATTTATGAGTGATAATCGCGGAAACCGAAGACAATATTATAAACTTACTTATGCAGTTTGTATTGATAATATTTTTAGGTTTTAAATTACTTTAAGTTTTAAACTAATTATGTTTAAAATTTGGAGCTTGTGGATCTGCTAGAAGTACCTTAGAATTATGATGATCATCAGTCAGTCAGTGACAAAACTAAAGAATTTCGATGTGCAATAGTTCTTAAACTACAAGTTCAAATTGAATGTTATTGAGAATATATCTAAGTCATATTATGCCCTATATATCCCTGAAAATTCAGGGTTCTAGGTTTAGCCAGCACAAAATTACAGAAGTTTGAAAATGGTCTTAATGGCTTCGAGAAAGAGGTGTGTAATGATGGATATAACTACTTTAGATATATTTTCAATGTATATACCCACATTTAACATAATTTCAAAGGATATAATCACTCAAGGGGCATAATAAACGTTTAATATAACAACAAAAAATATAACTTCATTCATCATACAATTTCTATAAGTATAAAAGACATTTGATATAACTTTCATCTAATATAATGAAGGTATTATAAAAGCATTAATGGTATAATATGTTATAGTTATAGATTAACGCGGGCTTATTTTCCGCAACTCGACGATAAATATGCGCCTATTTTGCGTGACGGTATAATATGTTAAAAGGTATAAAAAGACTTATCTGCAAGAGCTTGTTCGTAGAAGCGACAGTAAGTGGAGTATGTTGTGATCGCAAGATACCTAATACTCTTCACTAATCATTGTACCTGAAAATTACTACAGGACTGGTCTATATTATAGGATCAGATTATTTCAGTTATACATTATACTACCCAATGAACGTTATATCATAAATAGTTATATAAAATAAATAAATGTTATACCATATTAGTATTAGATTAAAAGTTATTCTATAAAAAGTTTATTATACCGGATGATAGTTAGATTAGGTTAGAATAGTTAGAGCATATGAGAATATACCAAATGTTATTATATCAATAATATATCTAAAGTTGTTATAGGGACCGTTACACACTCTCGAGAAAGGATGGTAAGGCCGTGCCTTTATTTTTGCTCGACTTGGCGGGGGCACTGCTGTGCCCCCAGATGCCAATGAATTCCAATATTTAATTTTATAATATTATTCCTATTAAGCTGTCTATTTCAACATCAGTAAATACGTTGTTAAGTAGTTGTTTTTAGCCTAGCTATGCGGTCAACTGCTGGGTAAGGATCTGTCGGGTGTGTAATGATCTATCGAACAACAAATGGTATAACGTTCACAGTATAGAACAACATATCACATAATTTCAATGTGTAGAATAGGGTATTTGACAACAATCAAAATAAATTCATTAACTCTAACCAGCAAATTACGCTTCCAAAACAGCCCGGATGAAATCATTCAAACTTATTTTCGTGCCATCAACGATTTTACAATGACGAAAACTAAAAATAAGGCACCATGTTGAGCATGACGTCACAAGCACGTCACAAGATAGTATTTCATACTAAACTGCATACTTTCGGAGCGTTTTGACACTTCATAAAAAGAAGCTGATTTGAACTGTCATCAAGTAGCCTATTGATCAAGAAATAGAATAAACTTTTGATAGAATAACAAATAATATATTTTATGCCACACCTGGCCATAAAGTGACTTTTTCCGCACGCTGCGCGTACGGAAAAAGCCGCTTTCTGGCCAAGTGTAGACATAAAATGATGTACACAACACGGGAGGTAATAAAGAAAGCCCTCGATCGCATATTTACGTCCCTCGCTTGCAGCTCGGGCCGCAAACTTCTGCGATCTCGGCCTTTCTTTGTATTACCACCCTAGTTGTGCAATGTACTATTCCTTTACTAGAACCACGATTCATATACAGATTATTTATTATATACATCTGTTAACATAATGCATATTTGGTATATCATTTACTAGAGCTAGAAAAATCAACCTCAGGCTTTTATAAGAATAAATAGAAATACCTTGTGCAGATGCCTGTAAGCAAATCGACGAAGCCCCGGTACGCGCGGCTTCTATTTCCGCGATGAGGAACGCAGTGACTAACGAACCTATCCATATTAAAGTAGTGGTGGTTTGGGGCTTTTTCTTTATTGCGGAGGGCTTCGCCCCCCGAGCCCCCCTCCTGGGGGACTTCGCCCCCCGTCCCCCCTTTTTTCGATTTGTAGCATTTCGTTACTGCTAAAGTTATTAGTTTATCGTTATACTTAATTAATATTATGTCCAAAGGCTATATCCGCCTAGTATTATTTCTAATTGTATGGATTAGGTATACATTTTGTTCTTATATAATTTGATTATTCTATTAAGAAAATAGTATTATATCTATAGTCCATTATATCAAATGTCCGTTATAGTAAATTATATTCTACTAAAGGTGTTTCTAATAAATAAATAATATCTCAAATGTCGATTCCATGAAAAGTTGTTATATCATTTGAGTAGTATATAATTTGATTGTTATATGGGTTGAAAATATATTAAGTGTTGTTCTATAGAGTGAAACGCACCCAGGTCTCTCATCCTCACCTCCATTCCCTATTGAGTGCTCGGATTCTTAAAGACACAAGTATTTAAAGATACTTAACTCGAAAATCATTAAAAAATTTACAATTAGAAGTTAATTCATTTAAATCAGCGGTCTGCAACCTTTTAGCGCCCAAGGGCCACACAGTAGCTAACGAAATTGACACGGGCTGCTGATATAAATTATTATAATTGCTTTTATTCATTCCATAGCGCTTACACATTGCATGCAGAGTGCATTTGCCCTTAGGCATGCAAGGAAAATTTGTGTTATTGAGGTAAGCAGGCAAGTTTTAAATTTTTTTTTTAATGAAAACTGCTACTGAATGTTTACAAAATATTATTGAGTCTCACCGAATCAGCAAGGACATTGACAAGTGCGAAGGCTCCACTCATAGCTCCAAACCCAAGTCCTGACACATAGGCCATCTCCAGCTTGTTACTACCAATCTCATGGTTCTCCGAGATCTCCTTCAAGCCAGCCTCCGTTTTCCGGAGCAGCACATACATGCCATAGCGGAAGAGTTCCTATAATAACAAACTTATATTAACTAGTCTGGTCTGTACCTCTAGCACAACTGTGACACGTGACTCTTTCTCGCGCGACAAATACTACCTATCTCTTTCCACTCAATATAGTGTGACAGTGACAGATGATGCTCTGTCGCGCGATAACCGAAGTCGCAGCCAGTTATGCTAGACAGCCTGGTTTGATCAATCCTATGAATAGATTGTCATCAAGTTGTTTCGGTTATGCAAATAATTTTGATTTGGAATGACATTCCATATACGGCATAATAGCTATCTAATGTTTTCCTGATATTACATCAACGTAATAAAAATGTTAAACAGCATCTGATAGGTAATTCCAGATATAAACCAGAGGAATTAAGGTCGCAAGCAATACATTGTACCGCAACTTGGTCAAAGTGACATTAAAATGAATATGGACTATTGGAACTGATAGTTTTTCTATATTAGACCCAAGCACTGGCCCTTTGGTATAATTTACTTACCTGGAAAATAATAGCAAACACCATTCCAAACACTAAATATGTCCGTAAAGGCACTACAGCAAACCACACAAGCGACGAAAGTAAAAACGATAGTAGCCAACCAAATGCCGCAGCAATCATGATGATGATCCGTACGGGATCATTGGCAATCGTCATTGCGAACATCACGATAGGAGGCCCGAACGCCAGCAGGGAACAGCTAAAGAATTCGCCGAGAGTCATCTTGCTTTTACTTCAGTTTACTAACCAAATAATTCTACACTATATAAGCAACGAATTATCACTAAGATCTAGTTCGTAACGTTTACGATAAGAAGTGAAATGTAGTGTTGTTTTTAGTACAGATATTGATGATACGTTACTCATGAAAAAATATAACAAGTAACAACCATCTCTCTCATAAATTGGGTTTGGTTGACATTGACAATTTTGACAAAGTCAAAATCATGAAAATGACAGTCACTTTCTTTCTACCACGTTCCGATTCCATGAGATATTTATATTGCATTAAAGTTATTTTTGCATATGATTTTCCAGACTTAACTTACATATAATCGAAAGAGAATGACTGAACTGAATATTGTTGCTTTTATTTATTTCACATGATTAGATTTAACTTCTTCTATTTTTGATAAACAGTCATGTTAAATAAAATGTTTCATTCCAGAAATCCGAACGCGCTTAAGCAAATTATAATATGTGTTATCTGTGCAACGCTCCCAAGTGTTGCCAAATGTACGAGAAAATCTACATAACATTATTTATTTATTTATTATATTAATAAACTGATAAACTCGTCTACTGTATTCTAGGCATAATATAGCTTTGAACTAAAAAAGTTTAAACGTGTTGCTTTTTTAACCGACTTCCAAAAGAAGGACGGTTCTCAATTCGTCTGTATGTTTTTTTTGTGTGTTTGTTCACCCATTACTATTCGAGTATTTTTCGTAATTTCTCGTCCATCTCTTATTAGCAAGCAGTTTCCATTGTTAACCGACTTCAAAAAGAGTAAATTTGTATCTAGGTTTCTTCCCCGATTACTTGAAGACGGCTGAATCTATTTGGAAAATTCTTTTTTTGTTTAAAGGGTATACCTTCGAGGTGGTCCCATTGCAACCAAATCGGGATCTGATGATGGGATCTTGCAGAAATCGAGGGAACTCTTCAAATATCATAGGCACACATATAGCGATTTTGGCATTTTTCTTAGTTTCTCGTGCATTTCTTATTAGAAATAAGTTTCCAGTCTTAACTGACTTCAAAACAAAGAGCAATTTTTATGTAGGTTTGTTCCCCGAATACGGCTATTTGATTGAAAACGTGCCTGCCACGCAAAGCTGGCTATGTTGAGCTCCTTAGCTGGCACCGACTTCAAAAATAACAGTTTAAAAACTATAAATATCAGTATATGTATTTATGAATCGTTGATTATCCGTTTCTTTGAGGTAATTAACATATTATTTTCTGGTTTTTAGTTTATAAGTTTTTGGAAGTCGGTTTTAATTTTGACGAATAAGCACTTTTTTTCGATAAAAGGGTAACTTTATGTTTAACGAGACTAATGACGCGATTTTGTATCCAACAGGTAAGAGCGCAGCTTCCTATTAGAAATATTAGAATGATGATAAATTAACACGTTATCATTATCTCTTTTTGATAAGCGTGTTCATATAGGTAACAGTGGCCCGAGTTACGAAGCTGCAAGTTACAATTTTACAAGTCTAAACTAGCGAGATTCGTCGTATAGACTTGTAAAATTGTAACTTGTAGTCAAGGACATTAAAATAAATAGCCGGACGGAACCTCGCCAACAGATAACTGAAGCATTTCTAGTGCGCCAGCTGCTTTGTACTTATGAGCCGCACGCACACATCAACAAGTTTGACCAATCAACGTTAAGCAATTAGCGGACTAGAGGAACTTGAGTTCTTTGTTAACGATGCTACTACTATTTATTTTAAGGTCCTTGATTGTAGTTTTGCAAAACGGGCCACAGGTAGCTGCGTCTCTATCGATAGAAGATGAAAATGGTGAAATAGACTCGTTTGAATTAAGAATTGTATTTATTTCTATTGATAATCTGGTTCACTTAAAATAGTATTTATTTAAAGCTTCTACTCTTCCTTCAAATAAAAAAAAATATCTGTAGAAATATGGACTTTTTATAAAAGAAATTCCAGATTTATTAAATTAACGGGTTTTATAAAATAGATCTAGCAACACGGGCTCTTCCTCTTGTTTGTGGCTCTTGTTTTGATTTAGATTTTTATGTATGACACTTGCGAAGTCGCGATCTTATTTTTTAACTTTAGTAAAAGTTTCCGTAATGAAATTTTAATTGATAGTGATATTATAACTAAAACCCCAGTTGGAAAAATAAAGACCTAATATGCCACCGAAGACACAGGCTAGGAAATCTTTGTGGGTGGAGTGCGAGCATTGTGGAAGAAGTATAACCTCCAACGATAAGAATTCTCACGTGGAGTCAAAATGCGAGAAAAATCAAGTGAAATGTCCTTACGTCGAGGATGGGAAACTGTTTACCTGGTTGGAACGGGCCGGGACGCCACCGGAGGGCGCTCCTAAGGATGCCGTTCTCATACACCCATCTGCTGGGTTTCTCATAGGAGCTGTGATTGGAGGGCCTTTGGAACTGAGCAGAGAAGGAGTGCCGAAGCTAGTGAAGCGAATGTGGCCGTCGAAAGCATCTGCTCCCGCTGCTGTAATACTGCCTGCTGCTGGTAAGAGGAACATTTCATTCCAGTACTTGTCTATCTTCTATACTTATAAAACAGTTCTGTGACTAAAATATTGATAGAGAAAACACTTAAAAACATACAACTTATTATTGTTATTAAGGATTTTTTGAAATTCAACCCCTAAATGGTTGAAATGGGGGAAAGTTTGTATGAAAAAGTAGGAAATGCTTGGGTGTCATCTAGCAATCATAATAAATAGAAAATTTCGTAAGTTTATAACTCATAATTAATATAACAATTTAAACAGGATTCTTTAGGTCAGTCTAATCAGTTCTTAGTGAGAATCACCAAATACAAAAGGATTTTTATTATTCAACCATCTACACTAATCTTCTTCAAAGATTGAACTACATATCGTCACCCTTATGCTAAACTTACAAATGTGCAATTTGGTGAACTTGGATTTTAGATCTAAACCTATACAGATTATGATCAAATTTGCAAATTTCTCAAAGTGGTAGCTTTGTGAGTTTAGCATGGGGGCGACAATATAACAGTTTATGCATTTTCAGATCTATCCGGTGGTTGGTGCAAGGACAGCATTAAGGATATAACGGTTGCAGTCCTGGAGGGTCAGATCCCCAATGCCAGCTATGTAACTATTAAAATCAAGAACCACAAAACGGACACAGATATTTGTGACATATTAAAACATCACTTTTATAACCATTTTGTCTGTGTTGGCACTATTTTAGCATACTATTATTTTGGCAAAAAATTGCAAATAGAAGTATTAAATGTAAAATGTAATGAAGAAAGCGAAAAATTTAACACAAATTGGTTTGTTCTTAAGGATAGCACTGTATGGAATATGGAGAAAGACATTGTGCAGAAGGTAAAGAAAAAACCAGCAGCTTTAGGTGGTGTTGATGATATCTTGGAGGAAATACAGACATTTATTAAAATATCTTTCAATACTGATGGGTTTGCATCAAATTTTCAGCCTACGAGGGGTTTATTGCTCTATGGGCACTCTGGTATAGGTAAAACAGCCATTTGTAAATATCTCATAGATACTATGAACTGTTTTCACATAGATGTCAATGGTCCAGCCATATTTAGCAAGTATTTTGGTGAAACTGAGGGCACAATGAGATCATTGTTTGATAAGGCAATACAAAATGAGCCAAGCATAATTTTTGTTGATGAAATTGAAAATATATGCCCTAGGCGAACTTCAAGTAGTACTGAACAAGAGAGAAGAATAACATCGGCTTTTGTGGCGCTTTTAAACAGTTTGCATGAAGAAAACAGGCGAGTTTTCATATTAGCAACAACCAGGAAACCAGACACAATTGATCCTATGCTACGAAGGTTTGGTAGGTTGGACAAAGAAATAGAAATACCAGTTCCTGACAGAGTTAGAAGAAAAGATATTTTAAGGAGTATGCTCGTAAATTTACCTAACAAAGTATCAATACATGATATTGAGTCTATTTCGGATCTAGCCCATGGTTATGTGGCAGCTGACATAGTAAACCTCTGCACTCAAGCATCACTTAAATGTATGAAAAGGTCAAGTGAAGCCATAGAGAAGGATGATTTAGTAGCGGCACTCACTATAGTCAGACCTAGTGCTATGAGAGAATTATTGATCGAAGTACCAAATGTGAGGTGGTCAGACATAGGCGGGCAGGATGACTTGAAATTAAAGTTGCGGCAAGCCGTTGAATGGCCTCTGAAGCACGCGGAAAGTTTCCGCCGCCTAGGGATTCGACCGCCAGGGGGTGTTCTCCTTTATGGCCCGCCAGGTTGCTCCAAAACGATGATCGCAAAAGCGTTGGCAACAGAAAGTGGGCTTAATTTCTTATCAATTAAGGGTCCCGAGCTATTTTCTAAGTGGGTCGGAGAATCAGAAAGAGCTGTACGAGATTTATTCACAAAAGCACGTCAAGTCGCGCCATCGATTATATTCTTTGACGAGATGGATGCCATCGGTGGTGAAAGAGGGGCAGGGGACGGAGTGCATGAAAGAGTGCTAGCTCAGCTGTTGACTGAACTGGATGGGGTTGTACCACTGAATTCCGTAACAATATTAGCAGCTACAAATCGCCCTGATAGAATGGACAGAGCTTTACTCAGGCCAGGTCGGTTGGATAGACTAATTTACGTGCCTTTACCGGATTTTGAAACTAGGCTGCAAATAATAGAACTGAAGATCGAGAAAATGAGTACCAGTGAAGTGAACACACACAGCTTAGCGGTAAGAACTGAAGGTTTTTCTGGAGCCGAGCTTCAGGCTCTGTGCCACGAGGCAGCTCTGAAAGCTCTAGAGAAGGACTTGGATTGCCCTGCTGTCACTATGGAGCATTTTGAGAATGTTCTTAAGGACTTTAGGCCCAGGACGCCAGATGCGTTACTGAAAGTGTATGAGGAATTCGCTTTGGGGCAAAAATCTGGATGACGTAGATGTCCCACTTTTAGATCTATTATAAAAATGAATTTCTAATCAAAATTCTAGTAGATTAATATGTGGTTGATTCACGAACCCATTTGTTTACTTGAGATCTACTGATCAAGTAAAAATGTTGGTACTAAAATATTTAATTTTTTTTTATGTTGATTGTGACTGAACTAGAAAGAATAAGTATGATAATTTTATTTAAGTAATTAAGGATTTTGAAAGATTTTAATAAAAACTACTATTTAGTTTAAATATGTAAGCGGAAAGTATACCTATAATACATTCAAGTACCTAACGATTCTCTGTGGGTACGCAATCTTAACTAAAAACTGATGTTTGAATTTAGATTTTAAAGTAAAAACTCTATTTACTATCAAATAATTTATTTAACATGTATGAAATCTTAAAACTATTTGAATATAAATAATACAATCATTTTGTTTATTATTAACTTACTCACTTTAGAAAAGTCAATAACTTACGAATACCCTATATTTAGAGATTGTCTACAACAGTACAAACGAAGCCACTGCTAACTGACCACTTATCGACTTTAACACGTTGCAATAAAGTTTACATCCGTTTACAAATGTACAATAGGGATGATGACTGGGTTAAAAATATGTAATTCTATTTAGTCCGTCAGTTAGATTATGGAAAAATATGGGACACGTATTTTTTGGTTTATCAAAATATTAAAAATCGACAAAGTTATAGATCATCAAACTTCTGGAGTGGGGGCTTGTGACGTCACTCTTGAGTACAATTTGTACTCAAGAGTGACGTCACTCGAAACTTCTAAGCACTCTATCCTCGTCAGTTTTTGTTTGTCAAACAAAACAAAAAATACGTGTACAATATTTTTTAATAATGTAACAGACGGACTAAACAGTTTTTTTTAGTCATCTAGCCTATTAACAGTATGTTTGATGGTACAGTATGCTCACTCGTACACAATTTGTTATAACAAGATGTAAAATCTAGAGCACAGATCAGCACGCTTATGTATCGATCGCTGATATAAAGCATCCGTCTCTTTCTAATGTATATTAGTATGAGCGAGAGGGTCGAATGCTATTAAGCTGAAAAACCGCTAGTGTGCTAACTCTGATAGTGTGTGAATTGTATTGAACAAAGAGGTACGCACTCTGCCATAGCTATTTGTTGGTAGGGTGCGGTGCTTGTCTCCTTCGTGCCTTCGACTGTACGAATAGTAGACACTCTCTATAAAAAATAATCACATGTTTTAAAAAACCCTTTATACTGGTATTTTACACATAGCGATGTTTATGTCTACATAAAAATCGCCATACTTTGTCCAACCATTTATTTCTCTGGCAGTTCTTACTTATTTACGTCATAAGGGCCTCACAGATCAATCAGACCGACCGACATGATGGAGGAAAGTTATATCTTTACAACGGATTCAACGGAATAGCCATAAACAGGTCCTATACTAAAAGATAGCTGCGTCCTTTTCGGTCTTTCAGTCTGACTGATCTATGGGAGCCTAGTATATAGACTTTTTAAAGTTGACAAAAACATTAACGCTTGGGCAAAGTATATTCGTAAATTAGCCTACAGGTTTTTTCCACTATACTCCTAAATTATTTTTAAAAGGTATTATCGACTTCAAACATCGCTATTAAATAGACAATGTATCATACAGTGTGCAATTACTAAATGCCAAATAGTAACTCGAAAACCAATACCGGTCGGTGATCGTCGTCCACATAACGTCAAAATAAATACTTTCATTAGGTACCTTCTAAAAGGTCGCGACACGGGTATGTATAAGTAAATTGTAGTGAGTTTTGAAGTAGACAGTACCCTGTAAAACCGTATCTTTAGACACACTGACACAACAATCCTAAAATTTTGGGATTCATTTGGTTCAGGGCAGGGAGCTTATTTAAATAAAATTTAAATGCATACCATGTCATTTACATCTTTGAGACCGAATTTTCATCTCACCTTATAGTTTAAACATCTACAGTCTGTGTTTTAGGTTTAACAAGTCTGTTTATATCGAGGGGTCTGTTTATTCAGACCTTTTGTAATTTTCTGCTTTAAATCTCAATAGCAACGGTAAAACCCGGAATAAAACGTTGACCTAATCCAGCGTTAGGAAGATAATGATTACACGTGTTTTGTGTCATCTATTGGGTCGCTTATTGAGATTCAATCATATCCAGTATGATAAGGCCATAAGCGTGGGGCGTGGGGGAAGGCCAGTCCAGTCGGGCTGCGTGGCGCCCCACTAGATCTATTTGACCTCGCCCTCAGCGGTGGTGTAGGCAAGGATGGGGTCCTCGATGGACCAACTCATCTACTGGATGTCCCAGATTGACGCACGTCGCGTTGGGATTAAGTGGTGTATAAACGCTTTCTAACGGGGACGCGGGTAGAGTTGCTGTCCTCGAAAGGCCCAGAGCACTTTTAGTGTTTTTTAAAAATTGGAAACATCTTTATGCCACACCTGGCCATAAAGTGGCTTTTTCCGCACGCTGCGCGTACGGAAAAAGCCGCTTTCTGGCCAAGTGTAGACATAAAATGATGTACACAACACGGGAGGTAATAAAGAACGCCCTCGATCGCATATTTACGTCCCTCGCTTGCAGCTCGGGCCGTAAACTTCTGCGATCTCGGCCTTTCTTTGTATTACCACCCTAGTTGTGTAATGTACCATTCCTTTTATACAAATTAGTACTATAAGTAGGACTATGGGCAAAGTATAAAGACGAACAAGTAGTCCAACTTCGGCCGTTTAGGAGCGCGCGACACGTATTCTCACAGACGCGCGATAGCACGTCTGTGTTAGTGCGATTCATACTGGAGCATTCTTACATTCTTAAAACTTTGCTTGTAGCGCGTTAAGGTGGTTGCGTTCCCATACAAAAGTTGGTGCACCTTCACGGGCTAACGGCAGGGTATATTAAGAAACTAATTTGACAAATATCAATTAATTTACGTTTTATTTTGGGCAAATGCATAAAAAATGGTATATTTTCACGCTAAATACCATATTTCACCGATGAAAAACTTGGATATTCTATCACTGTGTGCGAATCACCTACAGGTGGGTAACACAACTCACGCAAACACAGGCAAATGGTGTATGGATGTGTGTGTGACTTATCTATTGACACTTCAAAAGCGATCTTAATTTACGCACCGTTCGAGTGTGCATCCGTAGCCTTGTGGTCTCAAGCTGTTACTTATGGTTACGTTTGGTTGTGGGTTCTATTCCCGAAAAAAAATTATTTTTTCTTTTTTTTTCGTCTTTATCGAATACTACACGCTCTAATTAATTTTGTAATTTAGCCTGTTTATGCCTAAAATGACTGATTAAATATTTTGACTAAATTTATATTGTGAAATATATATGTACCTACTAAATATTGTTTTGTTTTACTTTTTAAATCAGGATACTTAAATAAAGAGAAATAATAATAATACGGAGGTAAATTTTACAAAAACAATCTAAGCAATGCTTATTAGGGTAAAAAATTACCAGGATTTGAACCCGGGACCTCTAGCTTAGTAGGCGGTGTCACTCCCGCTAAGCCAAAAGTGTCGTCGATCGTTAGGCATTCATAGATGTCTGACAAACGGTGACAGATGGCAACGTCGCATGTCACGGTGACAACGCAACGTTGCAACTCTGGGCAATTTTTTGATTCACGCAAACTAAAATACGAGAGTCTAGTAGTCAGGGACGTTCAAATACTTTTCGAGAAAATTTATATTGTACCATCACCTTATAACTTTACCCATCTTATTGTTTTCTAATAAATACAAGTGATGTGAAAACACAAATGTACTATACGAGTACAAAATTAATATTTGACATTCCATATTTAGGATTCCACAAAATAAAGAAGGTTTCGGAACATTACGCTGTCACCAATAATGCTGTCATTCGTTTTGTTTCTAAACTAAATTTTCCAATTGGTGAAGGGAAGATGCATTTATCGTAGAGAGGATGCCAGAATTGATTTGTTCTTTAAAAAATATGTTTTAGGTACCTGAAATCGTGACGCGAATCGTAGAACAATAGTACATTACACAACTAGGGAGATAATACCAAGAAAGGCCGAGATCGCAGAAGTTTGCGGCCCGAGCTGCAAGCGAGGGACGTAAATATGCGATCGAGGGCTTTCTTTATTACCTCCCGTGTTGTGTACATCATTTTATGTCTACACTTGGCCAGAAAGCGGCTTTTTCCGTACGCGCAGCGTGCGGAAAAAGCCACTTTATGGCCAGGTGTGGCATAAAATACTAAGTTCCTAGACCTGAGATGCACACATATAAAAGGTAGTCAGTTAATTTAATATTAGACTGAATTACCTACTAGTGTTTTGCAATGCTAGTTTTATTGACTTATAGTAACATGGTACTTTATTTATTACAGAACGACTGACAGAGTCAACTCGCATCAATCTCTGTATTCGAGAAATTTGGCGTCCCTTGGCAAACTTCAAGTAATGTGCTCAATGCCAGTTTACTTGTAAGCCTAGAAAATCAAGAGTTCTCTCAATAACACATTGAGTGAGTCTGTGTCTGCCTGTTCAATGTTTATACAACTTATAATATGTTATTGGTCCGTAAACTTACGGCCCTAAGAATCTATAAAATATGGAGATCGGCTTCGCCAAATTTGAGAATAAATATATTATGAATAAAACTATTTTACTCAGTTATACGTCTTATTCCATTCAATATATTCCCATACAAAAAAGAGCTGTACATTTATCGTGAAATAAACGGTTGCGTTTGTTTCACAAATTTATTATATTGCCCAGTGGGTAAAATAAAATTGAGCAATACCCATGTGGGTATGAAACTAGGTGGTAATTACAAAGTTATTTTTTGACCGATCAAAAAAAATGTGGGGTAGACAAGGGGGAAAATCGGCGTTCTATATTTGTTTGTTCGATGGTAACTCGAGAATATTGTTGCTCGAGTACCTACACTTTTCTTTATTTTACCTTCTAAATTACATGACTATTACCCGAGTTTCTGCTAATACGGGTTTACACAATAGCCGGAGCGACGGAGCACAATAGGCGAACTTACAAGTTAGAATCTCTGTCAATAGATGTCACTTATATCAATGATTTTGCTTTAGTGTGCGTGTATATTTACCTGTCAAAGTACTACTCAAGTTTCATACACATTCCTGCGCTTGGTAAGCACGTACATAAATTATTATGAATTAGAAATCATCGAAAGGGACTCAAAATATTGGGCTAATTGATTCTCATACTGGTAAAATAAGCAGATATCATAATATAGTCTTGAACTTTTGCTCACGTGACCAAGACAGCGCCATCTCTGAGCAATTCTGCCCCGGGTCACCGTGCGATACGCCCTTAAAACGATGCGCAGACATTCACGCGCTTGATGTACCTCTTGTAAGAAGATAAATTACTGCTATTAGGGGTCACCCACAAAGTACGTTACACGATTTTTCAGAGTTTTAGACCCCCCCCCCATGTCACACTTTTTCCTTGACCTTGTTAGTATAGGTTGTCACATTTGGCTAGACCCCCCATGGGTGTGACGTACTATATAGATGACCCTTTATACTGTGCTGTGGGCCTTAGGAGGTTGAATAAGAGGTCGCTTACAGCGTTTATACGCGGAGTATCTCGGCGTGGCGGTTGTAGCATATGGCGATCCAGTCGGGCTGCGTGGCGCCCCACTGGATCTGGTTGACCTCGCCCTCGGCCGCGGTGTAGGCAAGAATAGGGTCCTCGATGGCGCGCGGCATCTGCTGGATGTCCCAGATGAGCGCCTGGTGGTCGTCGCCCGCTGTGCAGATGTGGCACGAGCTGGGAACGAGTTAACATTAGTTAGCATTGACGTATACAAAGGACAGGGCTAAGCGAGCGCGCAGACGGTGCCAACGCTTTGGCGGTAAAAATACCGCCAAATCAGTGCCAGTCGGCAGTGCGACACGCGGCGCGTGCACTGCGCAGCTGGTCTTTATAGCTGCATTTTTTGTTCCGGTGAAAATAGTTCCGAACTGTTCGGGTTCGATATCCTTACTTTTGAAATCATTGTTAGTGACGTGTTTAGCATTTTTCACGATGATTTCGATTGTAATATGATGAATTAATAGTAACTCTTTGTTACTGTTTACAAAACTAACTTTAAGACACGTCTTCGTATTAGTCTTATTGTCTTACTTGTACTGAATACAACAACTGACATCATTTTCAACATACTCTATTACATAGCGACCGTGCCAGGATCCCCATTATTCTCATAGAACCCACATTCGCAACTAGTCTATTACATGGCGATGGCGACCGTGACAGGACAAACTCTTGACAACTTATGGATTTTTATTTCCCGAGACAGTTTAATGTTTTAAAAAAAAATACAAACGATTAGCCAACCTCTTAGTTTTCTTTATAAAGTCGGTTAAAAAGTAGTTGTTATTTGGCCAAATTCTCTAGTGCTATAAAGTGTTTATGGAAGAGAGGACAAAAGAAAGATCTCTCTCCAGGTGGGTGTTGTGCCTAGGCACCGAAGTCCGAAGGAAGTTGGTTGGAAGTGGTATATACAGGGTGGGAGGGACTATACCGACATACTTTAGCCATGAATTCCTGGTGGTGTGACGAGTAAATAATGTTATATCAACATGGGTCGAATATTGTCATTTTACATTAATACTCTTATGGAACAAAATAAATCAGTAAATTAAGCCCATCGTTATAAACATGTCCTTACTGGCTGAAAAGTTATCAAAAAGAAAAAAAAGCTAAAATGGAAACGAAAGGTCAATTTTTTGGCCTCGTAGTCGCTTACCATCAAATACTGCGAAGGTTAATTCCTGTTTAGTTAAAGGATTTAAAAAAAATAGTAAAGGTATCTTAGTCACATTTATTAGGGCTTGTTACACACTTGGGATTTTTCATTTACAAAATAATGGATATCTCGGAAAGTAAGCGTTTTTCGACTATACATCACATAAAATTTTTTACTCCTAATAGTTGTTAGAATCTATAGTTAAAGTTTGTCGGTATAGTCCCTCCCACGCTGTATAGTGTTAGCGTAATAAACACTTCGATAGTGTGATGCAGAACTGTATGGGAATTGTGCCGTTTGTATGGGCGTTGATGTAAGCGCCATCTGTCGTGGAATTGATGCAACTGTCTTCTTCTTCCAACGAATGTCGCTAGGTGGCAGTGTCGCCACATGTTTTTTCTGGCGTGATCGTTCAACGACCAAGCTCCTTAAAATTAAGATTAAAAAAAAAACTACTTAATAAACGACTAAATCTTATTCTAATCGTGTTAAAAAGCTCTAAATGTATGTACCCCTCGTGTTTAAAGCTTATTATATTAAGCGCGACATACCTGTGCGGCGCCCAGGCGATGCCGTTGACGCAGGCGCGGTGGTTGTTGAGCCGCGCGACGGGCGTGCACGGCACGCGCACGTCGAGGATGATCACCTCGCACGCGTCCATCGCCACCGTCGCCAGGTAGTTCGGGTCCTGCTTGTTGTATACAACACGACATACCTGTGCGGCGCCCAGGCGATGCCGTTGACGCAGGCGCGGTGGTTGTTGAGCCGCGCGACGGGCGTGCACGGCACGCGCACGTCGAGGATGATCACCTCGCACGCGTCCATCGCCACCGTCGCCAGGTAGTTCGGGTCCTGCTTGTTGTATACAACACGACATACCTGTGCGGCGCCCAGGCGATGCCGTTGACGCAGGCGCGGTGGTTGTTGAGCCGCGCGACGGGCGTGCACGGCACGCGCACGTCGAGGATGATCACCTCGCACGCGTCCATCGCCACCGTCGCCAGGTAGTTCGGGTCCTGCTTGTTGTATACAACACGACATACCTGTGCGGCGCCCAGGCGATGCCGTTGACGCAGGCGCGGTGGTTGTTGAGCCGCGCGACGGGCGTGCACGGCACGCGCACGTCGAGGATGATCACCTCGCACGCGTCCATCGCCACCGTCGCCAGGTAGTTCGGGTCCTGCTTGTTGTATACAACACGACATACCTGTGCGGCGCCCAGGCGATGCCGTTGACGCAGGCGCGGTGGTTGTTGAGCCGCGCGACGGGCGTGCACGGCACGCGCACGTCGAGGATGATCACCTCGCACGCGTCCATCGCCACCGTCGCCAGGTAGTTCGGGTCCTGCTTGTTGTATACAACACGACATACCTGTGCGGCGCCCAGGCGATGCCGTTGACGCAGGCGCGGTGGTTGTTGAGCCGCGCGACGGGCGTGCACGGCACGCGCACGTCGAGGATGATCACCTCGCACGCGTCCATCGCCACCGTCGCCAGGTAGTTCGGGTCCTGCTTGTTGTATACAACACGACATACCTGTGCGGCGCCCAGGCGATGCCGTTGACGCAGGCGCGGTGGTTGTTGAGCCGCGCGACGGGCGTGCACGGCACGCGCACGTCGAGGATGATCACCTCGCACGCGTCCATCGCCACCGTCGCCAGGTAGTTCGGGTCCTGCTTGTTGTATACAACACGACATACCTGTGCGGCGCCCAGGCGATGCCGTTGACGCAGGCGCGGTGGTTGTTGAGCCGCGCGACGGGCGTGCACGGCACGCGCACGTCGAGGATGATCACCTCGCACGCGTCCATCGCCACCGTCGCCAGGTAGTTCGGGTCCTGCTTGTTGTATACAACACGACATACCTGTGCGGCGCCCAGGCGATGCCGTTGACGCAGGCGCGGTGGTTGTTGAGCCGCGCGACGGGCGTGCACGGCACGCGCACGTCGAGGATGATCACCTCGCACGCGTCCATCGCCACCGTCGCCAGGTAGTTCGGGTCCTGCTTGTTGTATACAACACGACATACCTGTGCGGCGCCCAGGCGATGCCGTTGACGCAGGCGCGGTGGTTGTTGAGCCGCGCGACGGGCGTGCACGGCACGCGCACGTCGAGGATGATCACCTCGCACGCGTCCATCGCCACCGTCGCCAGGTAGTTCGGGTCCTGCTTGTTGTATACAACACGACATACCTGTGCGGCGCCCAGGCGATGCCGTTGACGCAGGCGCGGTGGTTGTTGAGCCGCGCGACGGGCGTGCACGGCACGCGCACGTCGAGGATGATCACCTCGCACGCGTCCATCGCCACCGTCGCCAGGTAGTTCGGGTCCTGCTTGTTGTATACAACACGACATACCTGTGCGGCGCCCAGGCGATGCCGTTGACGCAGGCGCGGTGGTTGTTGAGCCGCGCGACGGGCGTGCACGGCACGCGCACGTCGAGGATGATCACCTCGCACGCGTCCATCGCCACCGTCGCCAGGTAGTTCGGGTCCTGCTTGTTGTATACAACACGACATACCTGTGCGGCGCCCAGGCGATGCCGTTGACGCAGGCGCGGTGGTTGTTGAGCCGCGCGACGGGCGTGCACGGCACGCGCACGTCGAGGATGATCACCTCGCACGCGTCCATCGCCACCGTCGCCAGGTAGTTCGGGTCCTGCTTGTTGTATACAACACGACATACCTGTGCGGCGCCCAGGCGATGCCGTTGACGCAGGCGCGGTGGTTGTTGAGCCGCGCGACGGGCGTGCACGGCACGCGCACGTCGAGGATGATCACCTCGCACGCGTCCATCGCCACCGTCGCCAGGTAGTTCGGGTCCTGCTTGTTGTATACAACACGACATACCTGTGCGGCGCCCAGGCGATGCCGTTGACGCAGGCGCGGTGGTTGTTGAGCCGCGCGACGGGCGTGCACGGCACGCGCACGTCGAGGATGATCACCTCGCACGCGTCCATCGCCACCGTCGCCAGGTAGTTCGGGTCCTGCTTGTTGTATACAACACGACATACCTGTGCGGCGCCCAGGCGATGCCGTTGACGCAGGCGCGGTGGTTGTTGAGCCGCGCGACGGGCGTGCACGGCACGCGCACGTCGAGGATGATCACCTCGCACGCGTCCATCGCCACCGTCGCCAGGTAGTTCGGGTCCTGCTTGTTGTATACAACACGACATACCTGTGCGGCGCCCAGGCGATGCCGTTGACGCAGGCGCGGTGGTTGTTGAGCCGCGCGACGGGCGTGCACGGCACGCGCACGTCGAGGATGATCACCTCGCACGCGTCCATCGCCACCGTCGCCAGGTAGTTCGGGTCCTGCTTGTTGTATACAACACGACATACCTGTGCGGCGCCCAGGCGATGCCGTTGACGCAGGCGCGGTGGTTGTTGAGCCGCGCGACGGGCGTGCACGGCACGCGCACGTCGAGGATGATCACCTCGCACGCGTCCATCGCCACCGTCGCCAGGTAGTTCGGGTCCTGCTTGTTGTATACAACACGACATACCTGTGCGGCGCCCAGGCGATGCCGTTGACGCAGGCGCGGTGGTTGTTGAGCCGCGCGACGGGCGTGCACGGCACGCGCACGTCGAGGATGATCACCTCGCACGCGTCCATCGCCACCGTCGCCAGGTAGTTCGGGTCCTGCTTGTTGTATACAACACGACATACCTGTGCGGCGCCCAGGCGATGCCGTTGACGCAGGCGCGGTGGTTGTTGAGCCGCGCGACGGGCGTGCACGGCACGCGCACGTCGAGGATGATCACCTCGCACGCGTCCATCGCCACCGTCGCCAGGTAGTTCGGGTCCTGCTTGTTGTATACAACACGACATACCTGTGCGGCGCCCAGGCGATGCCGTTGACGCAGGCGCGGTGGTTGTTGAGCCGCGCGACGGGCGTGCACGGCACGCACACGTCGAGGATGATCACCTCGCACGCGTCCATCGCCACCGTCGCCAGGTAGTTCGGGTCCTGCTTGTTGTATACAACACGACATACCTGTGCGGCGCCCAGGCGATGCCGTTGACGCAGGCGCGGTGGTTGTTGAGCCGCGCGACGGGCGTGCACGGCACGCGCACGTCGAGGATGATCACCTCGCACGCGTCCATCGCCACCGTCGCCAGGTAGTTCGGGTCCTGCTTGTTGTATACAACACGACATACCTGTGCGGCGCCCAGGCGATGCCGTTGACGCAGGCGCGGTGGTTGTTGAGCCGCGCGACGGGCGTGCACGGCACGCGCACGTCGAGGATGATCACCTCGCACGCGTCCATCGCCACCGTCGCCAGGTAGTTCGGGTCCTGCTTGTTGTATACAACACGACATACCTGTGCGGCGCCCAGGCGATGCCGTTGACGCAGGCGCGGTGGTTGTTGAGCCGCGCGACGGGCGTGCACGGCACGCGCACGTCGAGGATGATCACCTCGCACGCGTCCATCGCCACCGTCGCCAGGTAGTTCGGGTCCTGCTTGTTGTATACAACACGACATACCTGTGCGGCGCCCAGGCGATGCCGTTGACGCAGGCGCGGTGGTTGTTGAGCCGCGCGACGGGCGTGCACGGCACGCGCACGTCGAGGATGATCACCTCGCACGCGTCCATCGCCACCGTCGCCAGGTAGTTCGGGTCCTGCTTGTTGTATACAACACGACATACCTGTGCGGCGCCCAGGCGATGCCGTTGACGCAGGCGCGGTGGTTGTTGAGCCGCGCGACGGGCGTGCACGGCACGCGCACGTCGAGGATGATCACCTCGCACGCGTCCATCGCCACCGTCGCCAGGTAGTTCGGGTCCTGCTTGTTGTATACAACACGACATACCTGTGCGGCGCCCAGGCGATGCCGTTGACGCAGGCGCGGTGGTTGTTGAGCCGCGCGACGGGCGTGCACGGCACGCGCACGTCGAGGATGATCACCTCGCACGCGTCCATCGCCACCGTCGCCAGGTAGTTCGGGTCCTGCTTGTTGTATACAACACGACATACCTGTGCGGCGCCCAGGCGATGCCGTTGACGCAGGCGCGGTGGTTGTTGAGCCGCGCGACGGGCGTGCACGGCACGCGCACGTCGAGGATGATCACCTCGCACGCGTCCATCGCCACCGTCGCCAGGTAGTTCGGGTCCTGCTTGTTGTATACAACACGACATACCTGTGCGGCGCCCAGGCGATGCCGTTGACGCAGGCGCGGTGGTTGTTGAGCCGCGCGACGGGCGTGCACGGCACGCGCACGTCGAGGATGATCACCTCGCACGCGTCCATCGCCACCGTCGCCAGGTAGTTCGGGTCCTGCTTGTTGTATACAACACGACATACCTGTGCGGCGCCCAGGCGATGCCGTTGACGCAGGCGCGGTGGTTGTTGAGCCGCGCGACGGGCGTGCACGGCACGCGCACGTCGAGGATGATCACCTCGCACGCGTCCATCGCCACCGTCGCCAGGTAGTTCGGGTCCTGCTTGTTGTATACAACACGACATACCTGTGCGGCGCCCAGGCGATGCCGTTGACGCAGGCGCGGTGGTTGTTGAGCCGCGCGACGGGCGTGCACGGCACGCGCACGTCGAGGATGATCACCTCGCACGCGTCCATCGCCACCGTCGCCAGGTAGTTCGGGTCCTGCTTGTTGTATACAACACGACATACCTGTGCGGCGCCCAGGCGATGCCGTTGACGCAGGCGCGGTGGTTGTTGAGCCGCGCGACGGGCGTGCACGGCACGCGCACGTCGAGGATGATCACCTCGCACGCGTCCATCGCCACCGTCGCCAGGTAGTTCGGGTCCTGCTTGTTCCACGCCAGGCGCAGCAGCGGCGTGTGCTGGGGGTCCTGGTAAAACCGGACAAGTTACGGACGAGTTAGACTCGCGTGGAGAGGTTTCCGTACGTTCAAAACAATAGAACACAATAATATTTTACTGCACAGACTTCTTGTAGGTTTCCCTGTAATCTATAAGGTGCAGGACTATTTTCCATATTTCTAGGTACAATAGTTTCGGAGATAAGGGGGGGGGGGGTCAATTTTTGCCTATTTTATTACACGAGTGATCCTATAAGGGTAACTTTTTTTTGTGGTTAAACGGGTGTTAGCTCTATGAGCAGCCACAACAGTCGGACTTCGTGGCGGTAGGTATGCCTCGGCAAAAACCTCAGCGCCACGGGTGTAAAACACTCGCGGGCACTCGACCACAGTATGGAGCGTAGGTACGCTCCGTACAATATACTGCAACCGCACTTAGACTAGGTAGTCTAAGTGCGGTTGCAGTATACTGTCTTGTCTGTTGTAAAATTTCATGTGAAGTCGAGGGGAAGCATTTAGTGTAGATGGAACGGTCACTTTTATCAAATTGGATTTACATTTTATTCACCATTGCTATATTTATAAATCATGTAGCAAACGTTACAGGGCCCGCGCGTTGCGGGGCTTCGCGCTCACTCGCAAAAGCAACCAGGGCCGGGTTTGGAGGTGGAGGCCCTAGGACAACGAAGGAGCGGAGGCCCTTACTTATTAGGAGAGTGTTGTGGAGGCCCTGGGCAGTAACCCCGCCTGCCCTCCCCCAAATACGGCCCTGAGAGCAACAGCTGGAAGAGGGTGGCTGAGGATCCTGTTCATCAGATACCTATGTCTGGCAGTGGACTCAGGTTGATGATGGACTTGGGGATTAGGCACAGACCATGTTATACGACGCGCGCTCACCACCCATATGGTCGATTCTATAGCATTACGATATTACGCGACCGGCCGCTCGTTCAGTTGCGACCATGTTTCTGACCTGACGTGTGTGCACCAAACGTGAAATAAATATTTCTGTTTAATCCGACGAAAATCTCAAACATAAAATGATAAAAAAGATGTGAAACACGCGTTGTACTAGTAATATCTACCGATATTTAATCGACCATATGCGTGGTTACTGGTGAGCGCGAGTCGTATAACATGCTCTGTCTAGTGGAGGTTGTCTGTGGGATTAGGCCTCACCTCGTATATGATGGTGGAGTGCTCTAGATGGCGCAGGTCGAACATGCGCACGGAGCCGTCGGCGCCCACCGACGCGAACATGTCGCGCCCGCCGCCCGCGCGGCTAAACGCGATGTCGTACACTTCCTGTAACAACGGAACAGAACTTACTTCAAATAGAACCAAAAAGGTAAGCATTTACCAACATACTGATATAACCGTTAGGCACAGAAGCGTAGTTGATGTTCATTCAGATTACTTGTTTTATGTAACTTAGATACACAGTTTACTCCTGTGACCCAGTTTTTTTGGGATATAATAAGACATAAAACTCGAAAAAGTTCTAAATATTATGTGGTTCCTTATTTTCTACCGACCTATTGAAGCATTTAGACCTAGGCGCATTACTTACATAGTGAAGAATGTCTGAACATTTCATTAGAGAGGGAAGAAATCACTATATTACATACCTTGTCATGAGCTATCAGTTGTGTCTTGACATGGCCGGACACTTCATTTACCCTTCCCAACACCTGTCCTGTCTCCAGCCCCCATATAGTGCACGTTGTGTCGATGCTGCTTGTTCCAATGAGGTTTGGGTCCACCTCGTTCCAGTCAAAGGAGGTTAATGGGGCACAGAAGTCTGAGTTCTTGTTGTTGTTGAGCACACATTCAAAAAGGGTGTATGGCTCACCAGCGCGCCATATTCTGAGATAGTCACCTGGAGAAACCATTTAATTATGTAGCAAACATAATAATACATTACACAACTAGGGTGGTAAAACAAAGAAAGGCCGAGATCGCTGATGTTTGCAGCCCGAGCTGCAAGCAAGGAACGTAAATATGCGATCGGGGGTTTTCTTTATTACCTCCCGTTTTTCTGTACATGATTTTATGTCTACACTTGGCCAGAAAGCGGCTTTTTCCGTACGCATAGCATTACCAAGTAATAAATAATAAAAATAATTTATTTAAGACTAAAGTCCATACATACTAAGTAATACATTATAGGGAACAATATGTAGTAGCTAAAAGGGTCAGGTAGTACATAACATTAGATAGTACCTAATAGGCTGTATTCTTTCTCATGGAAGAAAGTTGTCTTTTTAACACATTCATTGCCAAGAACCCAACTATCGGGTTCATTTTGTATGAAGATTTGGGAGCTTGGCACTGAATGTTTTAAAGAAATAAAATATTCTAACAATTACAATCCTCAGTTATGAAGATGAATAGATATAGACAAGTCTTTCATAGAGATAGGTAGATGATCTTACCACTGGTAGCCAGGAGATCTGGGTACTGTCCTTTGCTGTCCGGGATCCACATAATCTTGGTGGTTGGGTATGGATGGTCAAATGTAGACTTGGGACTAAAGTCACTTGTCTCCTCATCCAGTGATATGATTTGCACCTAGAGTATTAAAAAACATGACATTTCTAGTAATATAATAAAGTTGTCTTTTTAAAATAGTACGTAGTTAATTGAATGAGTTGAATTACAAACTAGGGATGTAACGATACCGATAGGGCCAATATTCAGCGTTTTTACGGCGTTTTATTTTCGTCATTATTGTCTCAGTAAATATTGTTCAAAAAAACGATGCCTAGAGTGAAATTTTTATGAAATCGAAAAACAGTCCCAAGTTTAAGTCTAGTTTTATCAAAATTGTCACGATTTGTCCTTTCGTTATAGTAAATAATCGGCGGACAACAATGATTGTCAAACCGCGCGGTCAAAACGCTCGGAGAATCGCCAGATACCGATATATCGGTATCGCCGATAATATACAACCGATATTTGAAGAACGCGAAAAGAATTTTCTGTATGAAAAAAATCTGCGGAAAGTAATTTCAATTACTGACTTATTTCATGTATTGGTCTATTACCTTGTGCAATGACAATTACTGTGTTAATTAAATCTTTGGTTCTTTTAAAAAATAAATTTGAATTTTGAGTTGACAATCTATATTTTTCTAATATTTTTACTTTACACTTTCAAGTTTGACTCTCTGTTAAATATAGCCAAGTTTTAGGTATAATAAGGACATACAAATATCTGAAGTTCATACTTCATTACTTAGATAAGATATCGCTATCGGTATCGCCGATATTTACTACAATATATCGGTATCGGTATTGTATCGGCAAAACTATGTATCGTTACATCCCTATTACAAACCTTATTGTTATATTCTTCCACGAAGCTGCCTAAAGCCAAGCGAAACCTCTTGTCCGGCCGTACAGACCAATTCATTGAATATAATGGCCATGGTGCTTGGTATCTAGAAAAAAATAATTCAGTATATATCAGTTTTTTTTTATATTTGCGAATTGTTTGAGAACATTTATTTAAATTTAAAATTAAATATTACATATTAAGTACATTTTTATTCCAATATTGAAACATTTTAGCAAGTAATTTTGATGAATGAATCAATGCACAAAGAAAAATACAGCTACAATCACTCATGGTTTACACTGGGAATCAAACTCCATTCCTTGACCTTACATTATAAACCAGTGGTGGGCAAAGTTTTTTCATGGCGGGCCAGAAAATATAAGAAATTTCAGAGGAGGGCCAGAACTATTACAAAAATGTTGTTTTATCAGGGGCCATAAAAGTAGTACTATAATTTGAAGGGCCGCCGGCGGGCCGGATTAAACCCTCCCGTGGGCCGGAGATGGCCCGCGGGCCTTACTTTGCCCACCACTATTATAAACAGTAAAGCATAACTTTGACACATTTACCAGATCACTAATTGTTACTTAAAAAGTTCCTATTTGCGCATTATTTGTTTTTTATCGTCGATAAATGTGTTATAAAAGTCAATCTAGGTCAACAAAAATAAACTTACTAGGTTATGTGGACACACTTACTTGTAAATTTCTTTGCGTTTTGTGCTAGAACTCGTGGTACTGGAACTGCTGTGTGGCATCGACATCTTTAAGTAGATGTCTGAACCTGAATATAAAATGAATTAAATTTATTGACAAACCTCCAAAATAGTACTTACAAATTCTATGAAATTGATATGGAAAGTGGCCTGTGTATTATTATATTATATGGTAATGATATTAGCAACGAAATTGCATTCTATTTTTAGGATAATATACAAAATAATAACCAAAATACTTTTAAATACAGAACTATTTAAAAGTAGTCAATTAAAATGATGCTTTCTAAAAATATTAAGTAATTGAACTTGCTGGCTTACCACTTATTAAATACGGTGTGAATGAGTCACTGGGAACTCACTTTAGTTATTTACAAGATAATGTACATGAAAAATAAACAAGCATTTGTCTAAAATCTGTCGATAATGCATACGCGATTGCGAGAATTGCATATTGTTTGGTTCTATTCCTCACTTGATCATGTGCATATCTCAAAAAGTTGACTTTAAAATATGTATCTTCCTGCATAAGCAATAGAGCCTTTTTTACATATTTTTAATCAAAGATTTTAATGAAAAACAATGAAATTTGGTGCATTTACGTTTGCCATTGATTTTGACGTACGTGACATTTAGAAATGTTGCTATACTAAATAAATATACGCGTCTTAGTACCACAAACAAGATGAACAAAGAGGTTACTAAACCTACTCTATGCCACCGGAAACGTGAAAAACGCGCAAATTTTAATTTTAATGGTATTGTTTGTAACTTGGTATGGGTATAGATTTCATGATTGCATAATACCTATCGGTTCCTAATTTATTGTATTGCGATATAAAGCTTCCGTATTTGCACTTATTGTTACTGCTAAAAGCAAACGAGTCATTTCTAACGCTTTTTTCCCATTTTGAGCTTTTACTATGTGCCCATAATCGCCAGGATGGCTAAAAGTAAAGTAACGTTTGAAATAGTTTGAATAAAACATAATGTGGTACCGGTTTTACTAGGTATATTAGGACTTTAAGGACAGTAATAGATTTAGCGATTAGTTGTATGAAATGAGATGCATAAGCAATTCAAATATGTAAGTTAAACCTATTAAACAATTATCGCATTAGTCACTGCACCAAAAGCCCTCACGAAGGTATTTAAACGCAATTTAGCCTAGTTTAGACGCACACGCAGCATTCCTACTTGACCAACAGATTGACAAATTTATTAAGGAGTAGCCACAGACCACTAAACCTAGGTCTGTGCGAGTAGCTATAACTATAACGCAATATACTTATTACATACTAACTTTGCATCTCTCTATAGATAGTGTTGACACTCGAGTGTTACAGTAAATGTGTAGTGTAGTGCTTAGACCAACCTTATCAATTCAAAGCATGCACAAAGTCCGGTTAAGGACATCGCTTTCTTTCTTACGTCAACACTCGCTTATGGACTAGTGATATAATTATTTGCGCAATGTACTTACGGTTGCTTCGCCTTTAAATGTAATGGACTATTAGGTGTATTTAAGGCGAATTTGTTGACTGTTGTGTGAATCCTCAAATACAGGTGCAGTTTCGGATAGTCGAAGTGGTATTAGCCAGCCGTTGCCTAGCCTGCGCGGGCTTCAGGGACGTAGCGAGGGTGGTGAAATTTACTATCTACGTAAATGCCATCAATCCAAACTCGCAAATATAGCGAAATAAAAAAATCTTGAATGTACCGCCCCCCGGACTTTTATTTCTTGGTGCTTACCATACAAGTCTCAAAATGAACTATAAGCGAGTTATACTTACTTCACTTTTTACTAGTTTTTACTTCACGAGAGATACTTACTTCACTTTTATGTGAACCAATTTGTTTGGTTAGTAGCAATACACCTATACCAATACCTAGGTACTAGAATCAGTGTAAGCCGGAAGGCTAAATAAATTTAAAAATACGGGACCGACATCCAACTATATCCAACACGTCAGGGGGTTGACCCGGCTAACCTCTCACTGATCAGATTAGGTCAACAATGGAGCGGGGAGCCTTGACCGAAGGTCAGAAGTGATAATTAGCAAGAAAGGTTGACCATTGGCTTAAGAGATTGTACCTTCTATGAAGCGTGGAAACTTTAGTCAGTAGTTAAAGTGAACAATTAAATTAGAACCGGAAAAGGCAACGCTCTCACGAATAATAGGTATGTACTAGTTAATGTCCCGTGTCCTCAGGTATCATTTCTATATCTTGTTTTGAGATAGACCAGATATGATTCGTTGGACTATCCATGAACAATCATAAGGACTATAAAATGCCACAAACAGCGCGATTTCGCGTAACATTAAAAAAGTGACAAGGCGAGCATGAGACATTAACTTCAACATCAATCGCATCGTTCCTATAGCTTGGCAACTTCGTTGGTGACACTCACATGTGTGCTTTTTGTTATGTGCAGCCGTAACTACTCACACAAGTTACCGCCAACACGAACGGGGGCCTCCGGAGGGGGACTTACCTCAATGCGGTATCAGAACAGGTTTCATGATAAATATAAATAAGCCATGGTTGCTGGAAATACTGCCCTCGAAAATACAAATGAATATCTATAGAGCCCAACACATGATTCAGTTAGCTATATAACTTCGTGAAAGAGTTCAATCGCTGAACTCCACTCGGTCACAGAGATTACAGAATGCTAGGCTCGGTTGAGCAATGACCAGTGTTGGGAAAATTATGGGACATTTTTATTATTTTTATTTTATATATTTTCCACACGAAGTAAAATATCTTCGCATCGCATCGTAGGTACAA
The DNA here is from genome assembly GCA_947034925.1 of Eudemis profundana. Classification (NCBI taxonomy): domain Eukaryota; kingdom Metazoa; phylum Arthropoda; class Insecta; order Lepidoptera; family Tortricidae; genus Eudemis; species Eudemis profundana. Next base: position 17,867,697 of record OX344796.1, on the reverse strand, counting down.
GATTAGATGATATCTTAACTAGCAATTATTTATACACAGTAAAATCTCGGATTAGTCTAAAAAAACCGGTCAAGTGCGAGTCGAACTCGCGCACCGACGGTTTCGTACAAACTAGTAAGTATACGTGAATAGTTCAACAAAAACTGTATGGCGGTTAGTTTAGTAGGAGTAAATAAGTATGTTTTACGATTTTTGCAAATTTCTAAAAAACGGTGCCAGTTAGGAAAACCGTTATATTTTTCCTGTAATATTTAGGATGATATTAATAATTGGTAGGTAATTATTACAAATTTTTCTGTTAAGTACCTAACTTCGAAGATAATAGGGGCGGAATGGTATTTTTTCTAAACTTTTTCACTAAATCAAAAAGTATATGATCAAGAAAAAAAATAAAAATTGTTATGGAATCTATAAATTAAGCTTTTTAATTTGATACCCCACTTGATATAAGTAGCACAGCTTAAAATTTTCGACCTCCCATTTCGGCCCCCTTTAAAACGAAGTAAAAAAGGTATGCGATTTTTTTATTTCTTGTATGCTCGGGTTAACGAATTTTAAAACTATTTCAAACTTCAAATCAATAGCAGCAGTAGGGCCTGAGATATCTCTGACTGTGACAGACAGACAGAGTCACACCATAAGGGTTCCTTTTTTACCATTTTGGTACGGAACCCTAAAAACGAGGTCTAGAAGGAGCATACCTAATTAGAACTATTAAAGTTTGGTATCAGAGTAATTCGTCCCATTCGTTTTTCGTTAAATTCGTATTTCGTCTCATTCCATATTCGTCACACATTCTTTATTGAGACTATTCTTTATACCTACATAAAGAATGTGTGACGAATATAGAATGAGACGAAATACGAATTGAATGAAAACGAATGGGACGAATTACGCTGACACCTAAAATTTCACTAAATTCGACCTTAGAAAGACAGTTCCAGGAACAGCTCATTTACCAAGGAATCAAACCTCAGTCCAGTGACTAAGTATACTTACGCTCAAATCGGTAGGTCAAGGTCCTACTAATACTTATCTTTTGTCCGTTCGTCCGATCTACCATTCGTCATGTTTTGACAACTGCCTTTGTTCGCAAAGGTTAATTCTTGATATTAAGTTTTTATCAGTTTGAATTAATTATTTTATTTAAGTCTGGTACCTATGAGTAGGTATTACGAGTAGCAATGTAGCAACATGTACCACCTTCGTATACTTGTCGATCGGTTGTTCAGATGAGGGTTACGTTCTAATCTAAAAAGAAAATGTACAAACATTCTATCGATAGGTACCGTATATTTACGAAGGAACAACAGAAAGACTCGAAGAGTTTGTTAGGAGGTTGTTATTTCGGTGATTGAAGAGAGAAATCATTAACGACTTGAGCACTATCAGCGCTCCAACCACCAGGCCAGTCCCCAATGCCACTTTGAGCACTGACCCCACGTGCTTAATAGGGTTGAAGCAATTTCGACCCACTGTCTTGAAGTAAATGCACCGTTTTAACTTTTCAAGTTTTCTTTTTGGTATGTAAGTCATTTGTTTTATTTCTCATGTTTCTTTTAGACCCTGAAAGAAGAATATTAATATCCCATCAAAAACATTACATGTAAAAAGATGAAGATTAGATCTATAAAATGTGTTCCTCCACGGTTAAATAATAGGCAAGTCGGTGGAAATCGAGTTCTCTTGATACCCCGGTACTGTGACTTGGTTTAACTTTACATCTCAAAACTTTTTTGTTGTAGGAGAACTGCGTTGCGAGACTTGCATCTTTTTTATTTTTACATGTAATGTTTTTGATGGGATCTCATTTCTTTTTGTAGGTGGTCTTCCTTTAATTATTACATTCCAATCCATTCTTTTCAATTTGAACTGCAAAACTAACTTTGTAATCGCATGTATTTGTATAGGATTACACTTATGTGTGCAGTTATGACTGAAATTACAACATATTTAGATTTTTAAGGACTTGATAGGCTAAAAACTAATTATGTTTAAAATTTGGAGCTTGTAGGTCTGCTAGAAGTACCTTAGAATTATAATGATCAGTGAGTCAGTCAGTGACAAAACTAAGGAACTTTGACATGCAATAGTTCTTAAACTACACGTTCAAATTGAATGATATTGAGAATATATATAAGTCTTATTGTACCCTATTTATTCCTGAAATTTCAGGTATCTAGCTTTAGTCAGTACAAAATGACGGGAGGCTGAAAATGGCCTGAATGGCTTCGAGAAAAGAAGATTTCTGCTAGAATAAATGTAAATTGTGGTTACTGCAGTCTTCGTAACTTACATCACTGAATCTTTTTGAAATTTAGCATCTAAAGGTTAAGTACCTAGTATTTGAGACTTCGTTACTGGGCATCGTGATCTGTTTCGTCTGGTTTTATGTTCGACATCTCATGGTTCACATTAAGTAAATCATTAAGTATGTTATTTTGGATGATACAGTCACATTTTGTATAAAATTAATGACAAGTGAGATAAGCAGATCAGCTTAATGATATGTCAAAATAAAATAGGTCTGATACCTATAAATAGTTCAATTCACAAAGGCACATTATGCTATGTTAATGTTATGACACCATAGAGTAGGTGTATGTATGACACTTGATTAGCGCTTTGAAAATAAATTTCAAAGTTTTTTTGCAAGACATTGATTAAAACAGCTTATAAATTATTACCTAATGTTATGTATGTTTTTTCTGAACTTGTGGTGCTGAAACATTTTTCAAACAATTACTGTATACCTGCTGGCATTTTCAGTGGATTCAATTTTTTGTCTCGATTTTGCGAGTGGAATGTGTCGAATGTGAGAGAAATGAATAATTCGGAACATTATCTAAGTTTCTCCAACAGATAGGTAAGTTCCAGTTGAATTTTAAATAACACAATATCTAATGGTTTCTGGGTTCGATCCTGTAATGTTTAATCTTTGGGTGATTTGGATGAAATTCATTAGGTAATTAATACCTACTCAGGAAGATACCTACTTGTTTAAATTAATTGTCTATAAGTACCAAGGATCTTAAAATAAATAGCCGGAGGAAACGTCGCTAACCGATAACTGAAGCACCTCTAGCAAGCCGGTTGCTTAGCACTGGTTGATGTGTGCGTGTCACTCGTAAGTACAAAGCGACCGGCTTACTAGAGGTGCTTCAGTAATCGGTTAGCGAGGCTACGTCCGGCTATTTATTTTAAGGTCCTTGATCTATACAAGTACGTCTATTATATATCGGCAACTAATACCATAGTATGAGCCTAATCCTCCTCCGCTTCCTTTATCTTACACATTAATAGTTGCCTTTAGGTAAACGCGGCTATAACTAATGAAACCTAGAATTACACTTTCGAGTGTTAGGTTATCTGTATATTGGTTTTATTGATTCATTGGGTAGTAGAACGATATAAGAACATTAACAAATATTAAAATATAATGATGAAGTCATCGAAAACTGGACGACGCGTTAGAACGAAGTTGTTGACTCCATATTTTTTGCAAAGCAAATATTATATTTTGTCAACCAAACAATGACTAGATTACAGACAACAGTCTTAAGAACACTCTTACGTATATTATAAGGACATTGTGTTGAAGAAGAGCATTTTTACCAAATGGTCCTTGACACACCTGGAACAACCAAAACACTGTGGCAACTCCGCTTCCAATTACCTATTTTAGTGGTCTGTGACCTATTTACAAATTTATAACTGCATTTAAATTAAGTCCTATATTTCAAGATATAAGGTTCAATATATCTTTTGGCATACGTAAACGATATTAGGTTTATTTCCACTTGGGATTCTGTTCGCGACAAGTGTCTCTGTGTTCGAACGCAACAGTTGGCTGGTTGAATAATGAATACGACCTGATGAATCTAATGCACTGTTTTGGGTGTTAGCATAAACCTCTTCTTTTATGTTTTATTTGGCATCTAAACCGGACGTATCTACTATACTACTTAGTACATTTTTAATAGACAAAACCTTATCTCATTAGGGTTCCATAGTTTATGCCAGAAAGTTGAGGCAGGGTAGTTAGTATGTGTGCCCGCCGTATTCTAAAACCGACAAAGTACGAATCAGACTAATACACAAAGGGTTCCGTAACCCTTATATTTAAAAAAATATCCCGATTACTCGGTTAGTCGCCCAAGTCCATAGTCGGCTTATTTCTAATATTTAACCATCTTGTTGGACAATAGATGATACCTATTTTAATAAATCATGGATGAATGAATGCATGAATATACAAGTGGGTGTTAAAGTGCGGCAATAAGTTAGTTGCATACTTAGTGACGGAATCCGAGACAGGTTCAAAGTGATTTCAGACCAAAGCAATGACCCTAAACATTGCTAATCGTTGAAATATACTGAAGTATTACTGTCATATTTTTCACTACTGCGAAATATGAACCATTATGCCGCGTACCTTTAATGTAATAAGTAAGTGTCATTTTTTACTAGAACTTTGAGTGCTATCGTGTAAAAAGTAACAAGTCAATTTATACGGCCTTGAGCGGAATTACTATCGTTTTACGTAATTTTAAACCATACTGTAGGTATGTAATCTATATTGTCGTATAGATTTTACAGTGGATTTAAAAATAGGGCTTATAAGGTGTCGATTCATTGTAGTTATATAATATGGGTACTTTGTTTCATAAGTAAGTATTCAAGGTTAGAAGTGGACCAAAAGTAGTTCAATAAAAAATAATGTAGGTAGGCGGTAGCTGGTAGCTAATAGGCAGGAGTAGCAATAGGTTAGTTCTCTTTGTACCAAAGTGTAGGTAGGTACTATGGTTATTTAAGCGTATATGAAATTAGGACCTTACGTGAATAGACGCTAAATACGTATGCGTTGTGCCCTTATACTATTCGCAGTGTCGGAATGGTTTTATAGTCGAGATGGTGTTTGCTAGCCAGGCCCTAGCCTGGAAGAGTTTCCTATTTTACCTACGCTCATATCACGCTATATAGCAGTGGCGTGGTGTCCAAACAACTCGATTGCTACCGGCTTGCCTAATATCAGGCTTTTGACCACCTTATTCTAGGGCTCTTAAGGAAAATGTACGCCAAATCTGCACCGGCTTACCCTAGGATATCTTTTACGCCACGCCACTGCTTTATAGTATTCCATCTACTTTTATTCCAGACTTGTGGGGTGCCTTAGAGCTATAATACCACCCAAGTCCTTCAAGCCCAGTCCTACTCTAACCATTTATGCAACTTTTTGCACCATTTAGTACCTATTTACTGTGATTTGGTATTCGATATTTTCATGCTTTTTAGCGTACAGATTACTAAACTTGTGAGACATATAAAATAGAGATCGGCCGATTAGTCGGCGACTAGTCGGCGACTAGTCGGCAAAAAATGCCGACGATGCCGAAGAAATTAAACCACATTTTTCTTGATAATTATTTTATATTTATACGTAGGTACTCAAAAACAAAAAAAAACAACTTAATTAAAAACTGACAACGTGACTCGTGACAACAAATGGCGGGGAGACGAAGCGAACCGAGCGTTTCCGATTGCACCCGAACATAGCTAGGTACAAAAAGCATACATCCCCGGATTGTGGAGCTCAAACCCCTTTTTTCACCGGGGGGGGGGGGGGGGGGGGTTTGGGTATTAGCTCTCGCAGGCCTTGAGTAGCAACCCCAGACTACAAATGAAACCCCGCCCGGACGTTCCCCGGACGCTCTAGCTAGTCGGCAAAATCCGTAGTCGGCCCATCTCTAATATAAAACAGTTTTCAGTTAGTCTAAGATACCTACCGACAGACAACGCACAGCCTAACCCACTGCAGATAGGGGGATGATTTTTGGAAGAAACGATTTTTAGGGGACGTACTACAGGTGTACTAAGAAAAGATTTTTCGAAATTCAACGCTTGAGGTGTTTGAACAGGGGATTAAACGGCTGAAATTTACGCGGACGAAGACGCAGGGCGGTAGCTAGTTAGTAACTAAGGATAATATGTACCTACGCTTCAACTTCTGCACGCGTTTTCAAATTCAATCAATGTCTTAATGACTCTATCATATTCGCGGTCGAGTGCGTTTCCCACGCCTCGTGTTCCGCCGTATCGAATCAGTTATCGTATCGTGACAGTGGGTATTATACTGTTTCATGCGTAGAGTACAGTTTGCATCAAATATATAATTAGTAACATCCGAAATTCCGAACCACAATATATATACCTATATCGCAAGTTACGATTCGTAACACATCTTTATAACAATAGGTCGAACGATGTGTGACGATATATCTGGTACTTTAATTGTTACATTTACAGACTATTTGATCCTGGTAAATTCAGACTTGTAAAAGTGCCCCTGTGGCCTATTTGCAGAATAAATTATTTGATTTACTTGTGCTTTAAGCAGTACAGTTTTGCTGCCGTTGATGGAAGGTCTATGTTTCGATAAAGATGTAAACGGGATAAGTAAGAATTAATATCGTTCCAATTTCAGACTTTTTTCGAAATATCGTATGCAAAATCGTGTTCATGATTAGTTGAATGGTGATTATCTAAATTTTTACGAGGGTACAGGTTCTACCCTAGCTCTACCATAGAGCTAGCAAGGGTCAACGTAAAAATATGGTCTCGCATTGCGCACTGGTTATACTTATCTGATCATACTTATGTGCGATTTATAACTATTTTTTATTTGAAACTGCACGGAAAAAAATGTACAGTGTATCATAAATATGTATACGGATGAAGTGACAACATTTTCTAAGATGACAATTATGTCAGGGGCGTAAGTGTACCTACAGATATTTTTGTCGCTATGTTAACGTATATACTATATTTATGATGTTGACTGTCCTAGGTCATAGCGTTGGTATTTAAAAACTTAATTTTTAAATACCAATCACGGAAACAGATAATAATATGAAGAGCGATTCTGTCACAAACTCCTTTAAACCATAACCCGGAACGGTCACGCGCAAATACTTTCGCACTAATCCTTCCTACGAATAATACCATATCCTATTGCAGTTGAAACAATTATAGTATCGGATATCGCGTTGACGCACGGACAGACGCATAGCCGGACTTGGGCGGCCTTGCCGGGTTTAGCTTTGTCCAGTTCGTGCAACTAATGGTTATAGGTATATACTTACTTCGTCTATTATATCAGTAAAGCGAGAGTGACGCATTTGTCTTAGAAAGCGCGATTTAACTCTTTATAACTCAGTGAATTGCGTTAAGGTTGTATGTTAAGATTGGTTGTACTTTATTAAGAGGCTTAGACATTTGAAACCCACATCAATGTCTGTTGTCTACTGTTTTAAATCGTTAATTATGTTATCCATCCTTTGTAATGTGCTATTTTCATGGTGTGCAATGAAGTATATTTGTATTGTATTTTATCTATTTAGGCTATTCTCTGTATGATTTAAAACAAGTCGTGATGTTTTTTTCGACCTTATCGTTGAGTTCAGGATTGATATGGTTTAATGGTATCCAGTTGTCATGTTTTGCAAACCAAATACTAGCCCCCCCCCCACCTTCCCACCGTTTAAAACTTATACACAACTACCATAATATATTTCAATCAGTTGGTTGATTTTGACTGACAAAATGTTCTAAGCTTTCATAAAAGTAGACTATTTTACAGGCGCCTAAATACCTACTTAGACCTGCAAAAGGATGAGTGTATTGTATAATATAGGCCTCGCTAAAGCTAGTAGATTCAGTCCAATTAGACATACGCCCACAGTAAATTAATGCATAGATAAATAACTGAACATTCCCATTGAAATACTTTATCTTTATATGTTAATTTACTGAAACTGATTAAAAAAGCTTTCTGCCACACCTGGCCAAAAAGCCGCTTTCTGGCCAAGTGTAGACATAAAATGATGTACACAACACGGGAGGTAATAAAGAAAGCCCTCGATCGCATATTTACGCCCCTCGCTTGCCGCTCGGGCCGCAAACATCTACGATCTCGGCCTTTCTTTGTTTTACCACCCTAGTTGTGTATTACCTACTTGACTTAAGGTAAGGACAATACAGAGATATATTCAAGTGCTTTATAAAAAAGTTTCAATTGGATGGGTGTGTCGAGCTATTGCTAGCTATTACATGAATGACGGTGTTGATAAGTAAAGGTTGCATAAGTATGATAAGATCTTTGGTTTGTCTATGGTTCTTAGGCACATGATGAAACTACTCCATTGTAATGTTTATCTGCGGACAACGGACACATATGTGTCGACTGGTTTAATGCATGCCGCTATTTGAACACCTGGGCTAGAGCAATAGGGATGCAACTCGTATTTGCGACCAAACATCCGTTTTTGTTTTTTTACTAATGTATGAAACCAACCGTAGTAACATGCTACATAAAAGTTCGAGAAAAAATGCTTAAAATCCAGGCATATTTATATACTCGCGGACAATGAATTCGGGTCATTTTCTATATAATTGTTCATAAAAAATGTGAGAAAAGATGAGTGTACCTATATATAGACATACCTACCTACAATCCGTGCAGTGAAAAAGCGGTATTTTATTAAAAGCTATTTTTATAACAGTCTACCTTGACATAAATCCCTGTTCATCTGGAAGCTTATGATACTGCAAAGTTATAATTATGTTTCACTTCGTCCTTGCGACGAAAGGCGTGAATTCCAGGATATTAAAACAAAAGCAAAGCGCTGGCGCCCGCCTCTGATTGGGCCAGACGTGTGACCTTGACACGCCGAGCGCGGGCGCAGCGAAAGTGAAATGAAAACGGGCTGACAAAAGATCTACATTCTATGCGCCGATACATATTTATAAAGCAAACGTGTTTGCAACTTCTTTTAAGATAATAATGAGTTCTGTGGAATTTTCTTTAGATTACTTTTAAGGTTTTGGTTGACAGTAGGTAGATTACAAAGTTTTTGGGAATGAGCAAATACAAAATCTCTAAATATGATTGATATTGCTAAAATAAAATATTATTATTGAAATAATACGAATTTTAAACAAGAGTATGTATGAATAAAATAAATAGTTATCCAGCCTAAATCTAACACAAATCGATCTAGCCTCTAATTGACTAATGCTTGTAGGTATTATGGATACCAGGCGACCATATGTGTACCTCAAAGTATGCTCACAAACAGCAAATCTAAAAACTTGGGAAAATATTCAAGCTAATCACACAAATAACTGTCCCTCCGGAATTCAAACCCAGACCTCGAGCTCAGCGGTGTTGTTAGCTACGACAAGGTCCTGGTGAAAAAACTAATGGGCCCTTATGAAAGCTAGTTCGGTTTTATGGAGGGAGAAATTTTTTAAGTCTTGGGTGTAGTAGCCAAGTCAAACCTTGGCCAGGTTCGAGGAGTCCTGTGCAGTGCACCGCCTAGCCTTCTGATAGCTAAGCTACTGCTCTAACTTCTTAAGTAGAGTTACAACATTGTTAATGTATGTATAATTAAAGGTTTTCATTTTATTACGTGTTCCTGAAGCAAACACTATTAACATAAAGAAATACCTAAGTTTACTTAAAAATACATTTAAAAATGCTAATGTGTTCAAAAGAAAGGTGCTAACCGAGCCATGTCCATATTGTCCATGTCTACTCGTAAGAACCCAATTATATCTTTATTACCTAATATATGCGACTTACCACTTTAAGGCTGCAAATGCACTTAAATACATCATATAAGCAGTGGTGGATTTTGGCTATAGCTGTTATAGAGCCTATGCACACGGCATATTTTAAACGCGTTTCGTAGCGCTGTCTCTATTTATTTTTATGGTATAAATGCGGCAGCAGCAGCACTACGCGTCGACGGCGCGTTTAAAATACGCCATGTGCATAGGCCCAAAATGAGCCTATGCCATAGTACTGCCAGCTGATAAAATAACTACCTCCAGAAACATTGTTAACTGTCAGAAGAAAATGTAATTTTTTAGTCGGTAGTAAATTTAAAAGCGTAATTAGCCAGCGGGTCAACCGATTCGAAAATGTCGAGGGTTTATTAAATTTGTGATCTAACTTGTTGTAATTTTCAGTCAACATTTTGCCTTTAAAATAAAATAAACCTTAACCTTAAAATGATAATGGGTTCAGTTAGGAAAAAAGAGTCCAACTAACGGAGTATCTCCTTTTTTGAAGTCGGTTAAAAATAGTAATATGTCATCATCATCATCGCCTATATTCGTTCCACTGCTGGGCACAGGCCTACTCGCATTGATGAGAGTAGATATAATAAATGAATATGTAGATAAATGTATAAATATACACCATTTAACAAAATGCTGACTTCACCTAGTGCTTCATATAGTGGTGAATTACTTCACATACAATTAGTAATAAACAGTACAGAAATAGGTAATAGGAATAAGATTAATATGTCAAAATGTGGATAATGTGTCAATAAATTTTTTAAGCCAATGACAAAAAAGCTACCCCAGTACAGATGTAGTGCAAAATGATTTTCTATCGGGAAAACTCGGATCTCAATTGGAATACGATGGCACCCGAACTGTCAATCAATGATTGTAGGTATTAAATGAGTGACGTTTTCATATCCATTAATATGAAACTTTATTGTTTAGTGTCAAATATCAAAGTGAAAAATGACGGCTGTAAGATGGGTACTGAAGCTGATTGAGAGATCACGATAAATACGAACTTTTCCGATAAAGTACGATGGAAAATCATTGTGCACTACATCTGTAGCTAGGTCGGTACCTATGTATTAAATTAACGAGATGACTACTGATGTCGAAGACATTTTAAATTATTGCACCTAAACTTGATCCACCGCGCTGATCGCTTGTGTAAGGAGTAACTAATACGCTGTAATTAGAAGATATTGGATTTCTTGCCAATACCGACCATGTAGCAATAAGTCGTATATTATACACTCAAGAGCGAAAATGTATAAATAGGAAATAATATAAATAGGTGTTTTTCAATATTTGACACTTGTTTCATTTACATATGTATATTCTTCATAATACCTGGCTGTATTAGCAATATCCGCTAACCCATCATAAAAATATTATTATCCAAAAATTGTGATTTTTGCGATATTTCTCTTTTATTTTTCATGGGGTTTTACGAGTTCGATCTAAACCTGAATTGCTATTATTTTCAGTGTTATTTTTGCAGATATTATCTCATTTAAGATCAAAGCGGGATTCAATAATTTCACAACCCTGGAGTATTTTAGGAAATATGGCGCTATTTCACTGAGCCGAAATTTTTGACGCGAGTGTAATTTTGCCAATTTTAAACAGTTTTAAAGTGGTGAAGATAATGTACAAGATTTGAATTCATCTATGATTAATACTTCCTTACATTAATTTGTACAGGCATATTAGTGCCTCCAATGAGAAAGAAAATACAAGTCGATTCACAAGAGCTGGCACGAATAGATTGAATGAGTGAATGATAATTTTTATCTGTGCGTGACACAATTATTAAATACAGGTTGGTTCAATAAGCGCTAATCGTTCAGTCTGCATTGTGCATTATATGAACAAAAAAAAATCTACCTACACAATCGCAACCTCGTTTGCACACTGACCCCGTAAAGCGCGGAAATTGCAGTGAAATACCTAAATTTTGTATGATTTTCGCATATATTTGCCATAATTTCGTAGATTGCGGCGTCTGTGTGAAAACAAGGTAAATTACATAAAAACTCCATGATAGTAAACTATTTGTAGTGAACCGTAAATTTTACCTTTCTGCCATATCTTTTACCTGATTAGTCTTAATACTGAAAATAAGCAATGCGGCGGATATGTATTTTTTTTATTTTTTTCTTGATGAATGAAACAGTTTTATGTACTTGTTTACAAAATATTTGGAGCCTCCCGTATAAGAACGTCACTCTGTAATAGAGAAGTTGGAGGTGGAGTCTATGGGGGTTTGAAGTAATACTCCTTCATGATGATAGTCATTATATTGTGTAACTATAGTAAGATCAAGTACAAGACAAAGACCAAAGGCGAAGACGTGTCTTAAAGCTAGTTAAATCTATTTATAATATATTAATGCTTACTTGGTATAACCCAAATCCGTGAGTCACATGTCGTAAACAGTAACGAAGAGTTACTGTTAATTCATCATATTACATCTCCCCCGAAAGTTCACTCTTCACCCCCTCATGCAACAAAAAAAATGTGACGAACGCAGTTGAGTTTTACATTTTTGTTTCTTATTATTAGCATTTAAACTAACACTTTATTTCATAAAATGAACTAAAAAAAAATTAAACACATGGTAGGTATTTATAATAACTGAAATTAATACATAAGTTTATCAAAATTACTGTCCATATCGGTCAAGAAGGTGTTAACATTTAATTCAAAATTACTTTTATTTAGCCATAAATTATAATCGTACACATTAGTAAACATTTCCTAGGTATCGGTACATTTACCCAATGTTAAAATATCTAATGCCATCGGAGTCCTTAGCTCCTAATAAAAAAAAACAAATGGGAATAGTTTCCCAAGGGCATGGTCACCCTTCAATCCTCTCAAAAACACAAATGGGAATGGTTACCCAAGGGCATGGTCACCCTTAATTACCGGCATATCAGGCCTAACTCTCGGTTGCCTGTACTTAGAGTCACAAATACATTAAGACGTTATAAGTCTCCAACGGTTTTCACGGAGGGCACGGTAGTCCAAAACACCATGAGCCAACACGAAGGACTAGCGCTCTAACTCCCCTAACACAAAAATCAAAATAATTATGTACCGTACCTGGACATTAAACTTTCTGTATATTCATTATTCAAGTTATATTGTTACTTAGACAATTTAAGGATTTGATGGTATCCCGAACTCTCGGTTGATCAGACCTAGAAATGCGGGTATATCTCGTAATAAACTCTTTGAAATATAAAAAAAAAATCTGGAGAAATATTATTACTAGAATGCAAAATCAAATACATATTTTCGGTAAGTAGGTCATACTAAAATCTCACTATAATTGGCATAATGCCGACGCTATGCGCGGGCGCGATGAGCGGCGCACGGGCGCAATGACCGCCGCGTGCTGACCGAGCAGAATATTGCTCTACATACTGTATCATATTGCGAAATACCTATATCTTTATACAAATAAAATAAATACTTTAAATTCCTGTAGAATCGTAATGGTCAAAACAGCGATTCAAATTTTTACGTAAAAAAAACGAACTGATTAATTTTGCTAAGCACATCTTTTTATAAAATGCAATAATAAACTAGATTTTAATTATATTTAGTTTCTGAAATATTAGTTTATTTAAACCAATATCTACTATTTATTAACTTAATGTGCCTTAATTATCGCGAAACTAAATAACATACTGTATCAGTAGTTAACACACATAGGTAAATAAACTATTTAAAAAAAAATAATCTTATGAGAACTCTAATCATATTACTTCACAATATTATTTTAAAAACTTACATTAGTTATAGTCAATCTACCAGTGGATCAATCTGACGCTGCGCTAGGTAGCCTCGGGGCGGGCCGCGGGTCACGTTGGCGGGCACGACGCTCGATGATGCTGCTGATGCTCGATGACGGGCCGGGCTAACCCTGGACTCCCTCGAACATGGGCCGGGATTTCCCTGGACACCTCTTGAAGTGGGCCGGGATAACCCAGGACACCTCTTGAATTGCGAGCCGGGATAACCCTGGACAACGCTCTTCTTTTCTTGAAAATATGTCTTTAAATTTTCATAATAATTTTTCAGTTTTCGGTTTGATCTTCTTTCTTCAATTCCTCAGAATATTTTTTTTTTGCAATGGTGTTCTAGGCTTCAATCTTTTTTCTTCTAGAGGTACAGTCTTCAATATGTTCTTCAAATATTTTTCTTCATAGCGCAGCTTGATTCTGTAACTTATTCTTTCTTCATTTTCCTTGGTTCGCTGGCAGGGTCGCCATGTAATATACAGGTTGCAGATGGGGACTATGGGGGTTCGAAGTAATAGTCTTTCATGATGATACTTGTTGTATTGAGTATAAGGCAAGACTAAGACGAAGACGTGTCTTAAAGCTAGTTAAATCTATTTATAATATATTAATGCTTACTTGGTATAACCCAAATCCGTGAGTCACATGTCGTAAACAGTAACGAAGAGTTACTGTTAATTCATCATATTACAACTCAACAATGACAAGTGACATTACTTTCGTTCATTCCATTCGTGCCAGGTCTTGTGAATCGACCTGTAACTCTCCTTACTTTTCGGCAGAGCAAATAACTAAGTTTTTATTTTGGGTTTTTAGAGTTTAATAAATTTTCGTCTTTTTTGGTTTTGTTAGCTTTAAATAAGTATAGTGTTAAGATTATAATTAGTAGGTTGTGGTTTAGGATTATTAGTTTCTTTTAGCCATGTAAGCCAAATTAGTTTTTGGTAACAATAGGCTTAACTTGAAACCTTGTGTTGTAACAGTATTGACATTTAGTAGTTAATACCTTAAACGAAATTAGGTGGTTAAAACAGCTTTAAATCGGATTATGATAAAACATGATTTTATTATAAGTAGGTTAGATATTTATCGCTAACTGCTATAGTTAGTTTTTTATACATAGAATAAAATTTATTTTTACGTTACTCATTGTTCTAATCCTAAAGAAATTGACCACATGATTCCATTCCACAAAATTTGCACTCAAATAGCGACTTGTGAATGTGCATCAACTATACAGGGTGGCCCATTTCGATCGGTCAGTATGGGAAAGTCTGAAACTATAAGAGATACGAAGATCTGTTCTTAGGAACCATGTCATCGATTTTAGGGACAAGAAAAATTGCATACATAGATTTGAAATATTTGTAGTAAACAGACGCGCGTTGGTATCGGTCGATGCAGAATAGATCCAGCGTTACTGTATCGATGCAAAAAGTCGTCGTAGGACCGCCCTAAGCCTAAATTGCGCGATGTCATATATTCATATGCATTGACAGAGGCAGGATAAATTGGGTCGTTATGTGACCTACACGATACGATGCAACGGATTGGGCCCACTTGGCAGCTACCCGATAAATTATTTATGAACTGTTAACATGCTAAGTTACGTGTGTGTCGTAAGCGCATGAGTAATGACTAATTAATTATTAGTTATTTAACGGTAAGGTTAGACACGATTTACTCTAGGCTGAATGTAGAATTCACGTGCCCCGAAATGTAACCTTGCTTAACTTGCTTTATGTGGCTGCGCTTTTGTAGAAACAGTACATAATTGAAAGAAATAAGTACAAAATAATGTAACCAGGGTAAAATCATTATTATACATAACATTAAGAATTAAAACTATTTTATTATTTGTACTAGTTTGAAGAGGAATTCTTAATAAATATAAAATATATTCGTAATTTCCTTGGGGACGTTGCCACGAGCTTTGCTACGAATGCTACGCCGTAGCGCCGTGCTACCGTAACATAAACTACTTGCTACGGACAACCAATAAATGAGTAATATTATCGATTTTCACTAGAGGTATATAGTATATTACACAAATAGGGTGGTAATATAAAGGAAGGCCCAAGCCGCAGGCGAGGGACGTAAATATGCGATCGAGGGCTTTCTTTATTACCTCCCGTGTTGTGTACATCATTTTATGTCTACACTTGGCCAGAAAGCGACTTTTTTCGAACGCCTAGCGTGCGGAGGAGTGGCATAAATATGAATTCGTACTCGTTTAGTTTGCTTGGTAGAAAGTCCGCTTACAAAGTTAGCGGTCCCGGTCCCAAATTGCTCGTCTGTGAAAAAACAACCCACTTCCGCAAAAATAATATTTGTAACTGTTTAATTAGATAATTCGGAAATGGCTTAAAAATTTGCCGCAATTATGAATTACATAATTTGTATCCGGCAACAGTAGCGAATCACAAAGCTAATTATGTTAAACATATATGATTTAATGAATATGAGCACGCAATTCATATCTTCGTGTAATTATGATCGTGATTAGGCTAATGGTAATCTTATAATGAGCTGCGGACTATTGGCCGGGTTAGGGTTGTAAAAAAACGGTTTTTTTTCTGACTTGAAAAAAAACATGAAAAAAAACCGTGAAAAAAAACCGTTTTTTTTCTGGAGTACGTTTTTTTTCAAAAGTATGAAAACTCAAAATTTGTAAGGCAGTTAATACTTTTATACGGTTGTTTTACTTGTTTTAGACTATATGTTAACCATTAAACCAATTTAATTTAACAACTTTGATTAATAACAACATAAATGAAATCTGTAGTGCAGGTAGTTATCGCAATTTACTGTTGACAACACCAACGCCTCTCGTCGCCGCATCGGGGAATTCAGGGATTCCCCAAAAATTGTTTGTATACTGAAAGTTTATCGAATTAAAATGTTCGCACGTTGTTGTTTAGTTAAATAAATCACGAAAAACCGTTATTGTGGCATATTTTTGTTCATCTGAAAAAAAACCTAATTTAGAAAAAAAACCATGGTGCCAGGTTTTTTTTCATGTTTTTTTTCATAAATTTGAAAAAAAAACATTTGGTTTTTTTTCTATTTGCAACCCTAGGCCGGGTGATGTGTGCACTCAAAGATAGGTATCACCATAAGAACCAAATGTGGTTCGGAATTTCATGCTTAATAACGTTGTCCCTATGAATGGAAGAATAGGTAGTTAGAGATCTTTAGTGTAGTATAGTTAATAGTAATTTATGTATACACATACCATAAACCCTCTATACCTAATGTGTTCAAAAACCGCAAATTACAACCAGCCTAAAGATAAACTGTTTTGTTAGAACAAATTTCTTATTAGTGAAAATGTTATTAATTCTTCATAATAACATCGAATTCGATGTTAGGTATTTATGACATTCAAATTTCATATCTCTGAAAAAAACAACAATTCTATCAGTCGAAATAACGTTTTATTATTTTGTGATATTATTAATTTGTGGTTTTTAACAGTCATCACAGAGAGCTTATAATATGTATGTAATAAAGCACTGTATGCAACTGTACATAATAATAAAGCCTTAAAACACTCGTGTGATCTTATGATGAAACTCACCGTCGGCCCGTTTCATAATACCACAACACATTGTGTTTTCAGGCCTCTCATTATTGTATCAGTTGCATAAAGATATTTATTCTAGTATTGTGTGTTATTCAACTTTAAGAAAAACTAAATCTTTATCGAATCCAAAATGGAAAAATCCAAATTGGAAAAATCTTATCTAAAATCTTAATTTTTTATGGTTCCGTGGCTAAAAGGAAAACAATAATTACGAGTTGAAGTAAGTCCAACTTTTAACATTTTGATAGTTATGGAGAAAATAGTGAAGTGCGCCAGGGTCTAAGAAAATATCGATAGATGCGGTTCCGTCTAGTCGAATTGTACACGCATAACTTGAGTTTATGTAAACTTTACATTGTATAGTAGGTATAGCAAAGATCTTAGGACTTTTATCAAATCCGTTTCTGGATAAGGAAGCGTTTAATCCAGATCGATCGACCAGTGAAAACGTAATTAATATAATAATACATTGGGGGGGAGTTTATAAAGATGGCGCTGGCCGGCGGCCGCCATTCGCCGCGCGAACCATACGCGCACGCGCCCGCCTCGCGAGTGAACCAATAATTGACAGTTAAACTAACATGGCGGCCAAATTTTACGTAAGTGTCAAATAAAAAAAAAATTAAAAGTGTATTAAATTTTTCAGAATTGTGGTTTGGAACGCACCCCGGATTTTTTTTAATAAGTGTTTTTCAGTGATTTTTGTGTTTTTCAATGTGGTTCCGAGGTGGTTCGAAGCCACATTTCTATGGTCATTGTTGCGTGTGATTGAGATTGTGTATTTGGTTCTTGTGTACATTGTAATGTATTGTGGAACAGGAAAAAAGTATTACAACGTTGCTGGCTGACTATTCTGATGCAATATATTAATATTCGTTGAAATGGAAGCTATCAGAGTTTGGCAACTCTTTAGATCTTTATTAAATCTGATTAAATCTTACTGGTCTTGTAATAGATTTTTAAATATTCACTTTTTATCAGACATCGAAGTTTTTGTGGCACGAATAAAATTGTCATAGGGACTTCCCAACGATATTAATTTATCGATACATTGTACTTTCTTATGTCAGAACGATAGATTAAAATAAGTAATTTATGGACATTTAATTCTAAGGTCGTGCACAAGTTTTAAAGTTATTCCCATAAAAATAAATAACTATCTATACTACCTATTTTATTTTTGGCACTTTTCCATATATTTTCCAAAAAATGAGTAGGTTATATTAGAGTATTATGCTACACGATGTCTTGTAATTAACCTAAATTGGTCTCTTATCGATTGCAACCGGCAAGGCACTCTTGGTTTCAGTTTACTTTGTACGGAAATCGATAGAACAGCATTAAAAAAAATGTGTAAGAAACACGTTTAATATAAATGTTTAGTTGTTAAAATTGATGTTTATTATAATTTTAAAATCCCTTAAAGTATACCTATGAATTATTCAAATTACAAATATATTTTCATTTCGTAATAGTAATCAACATTTTAGTTAATTTCTATTTCATCTGATAAACTTAATATTTACTATGAAATGTCACTTCGAAATAACTATTTGAAACAGTTATCGATAAATTTAATATCGGAAGGAAGTCCCTAGTTAATTGACGTTTTTGCCACAAAAACTTCTATGTCTGCTTTTTATACAAAGAAAATTAAATCACCTCTAAAACCTGCTGAACACCGCATAGTATCTACAGCGTATATTTATTTTCTCAACGATCAGGATAAAAGTTTAATAAAAAAGCTAAACAAGAACTTTTAATTAATAGAAATTAATAACTATATTTTTGAACATTTTCTAATTAATTAAATATTTTTGATATTGAGATCATGTAACGAACATATACCTATATAACTTTAAATTGGAACATAGATTGTAAAAGAAAAGTAGAGCTTTTCTTTCTTTGGAGTAAAACGGACGTTTCTATTTCTACGTTTCTACTTTACATGAATTAAAACGGTTTGTAGTTAAATTGGCACACATCGAGTCTGCAAGTGTTAGGCAACACGAATAATGCCTAGGTTGTCTAGGTTGGCTTAGAAAGGACAATAGTCACTCCGGGTCATTCACCCGCAGCCCTTTGGAAATGTATCGATTCAGGGGGGTACGTGCTAACGGATATGGATTTGGAGGGGTATTTTGAAGACTGTTGGATTATATCGATATTCAAGATTAATTAGAAATAAAGTTTCAGCGTGGTAACGCGGCTAGTGTGATGGGTACCTTTGCGCCAGGGACAGCACGAGGCGGTCTTTTTGACTAGATTTAACTGTGTTAAATCTGATATAAAAAAAAATAGAAATAACCAGATATCATTTTATATTTTGCAAAGACAATGCCTATCTAATTATACCTTTGCACATGTATAGATGAAAATAATTAGTAATTACTTTCATGTTTAGATTTACTTTGATACAAATTATGTAAACAGCAAAAGTTACATAAACAGGTTATTCTGTTTTAATAATGTTTTTTTCTAACGTTACTAATTAGAGTGTATTTCTTTACATTGTTATGACATGGAAATATATTAATATTAATCTGATAATTCAATCTCTGCAGAAGTCATACTTTCCGATTAATGTTTGTTATGAAGTAGATGTACAATTTTAAGTCAAAGTTCTTATTTTTCATACAAAGTCATCTCAAACAGCCAATTGTCCGAGTTGCGCTAACGAGATGAGTTCACCGCATCGAAAGTGAAAACAAGTGAAACGCGAGGAAGTGGAGAAATAATTATGTATAACCGGCCAGTCACCCTGTTCTAGTAAAGCGCTTGAAATCGAGAGTTAGCAGTACTTGGAATCGGGTTTATGTCGACAATTTACGACTGGAGTTTGGCTGGTAATTCTTGTCGGTGTGCGGATAGTAATGTAAATAGCCCGATAACAGAACGAATATACCCACATCAATTACTAAGTAGGAAGTAAACACTTAGCTCCCTGGGAATAAATATTGAACAAATAACTGAATTGAACAGCCAACTGTTTATATAGGTAACAGTTTTGTGGCGATTAAAGGACAGATTTTTGTATACTGACGGAAAATTCAAAAGGACAGGCGTTTGACAGAAGCTAATGAATAGGAGGAACAACTTATTAATTAGCACCCAGAGTGCAAGTTTTGCACGTAACCCTGCTGCCTTGACACAAAAAATTTACCACAATTTTAGCCCTTCTTGCATACCACATTGGAATTCTTTTACCTGCGAGCTTACGGTTAAAGAGCCGTGTCTCGGAGTCAATTTATTTAAACTTTAAGCACTATTATTACTACCTTGAAAACTTTTTCATCTTGCTGCCGATTTATCATAAGATAATGGTTGATGTTTAACCAACCTTCTGACGTGAAACGGACATTGTCTAGACGGCCACGATCTCACGCGTCGGCTAGGCAAACCGCGTTAATTCATTTAATCATGTTACCGCTTAATTACGTTACTGCGTGTGTAACTGATATTGTTAACGCACTATGTTATTATATTAATAACATTAGTGTGTAGGTATTATTGAGTATACTGACTTTTATTACCAGCCCTTGCATTCATTAATGCCGTATTCAGTTCGTACCTAATATGATTGAACCTTTGTTCTGATAACAATTATTCGCAAACTGCTTTTTTACAAAATTGTCAACGTCATGAGTGAACCCACGTGGACTTGTTAAAGGGTCATGATCATGATATATATTTCCTATCATTTATGAAATCGCTTAAAATTCTTAGCTACTATGTGTTCGGTTTTTGCCATTATCACTCATTATAATAAAAAAACAAAACGGATTAAATCGCGTAAGTATACTACCCGCGACCACGAACAATGCAAAGGGTTAAGAAACACTGGAAAGTAATGGATGTAAACAACTACATAATTTGAGAATAAAAAACTCCTTATTGTTTTATTTTATGAGCAGTTATTTATGGTGTTCATGTTCAATATGATGAAAATCTTTCCCACCCATTGCCCTCAATCTGGATACTTAATTTATTGAATTACAGTCTATAAATAGTCCGTAATGCCTGTTAACTCGGGTATAACCAGTTAACCTACGCAGTTAAACTTGTGACTCAGAACGTGGGTTAGCCAGCAACCAATAACCTCCCCAATAGAGAAACAAAACATAGAGCTGGTTTTATAAACTCGGTTTATAAAACCAACGATTTATTCAGATTCTTGACCACCATGGTCAAAAATATCAGAATGTCAATAAAGCCCATGCAGAATCCTATGGCTTAGACCGATACCGATCTTTGCTCAATGCACTAGCACGGACTAAAACGCTAAAAATTATATCCCCCCTGCCCCTGTACGTCTAGCATAACTGGCCGCGACTTTGTTTCTCGCGCGACAGAGCATCACCTGTCACTGTCACACGATATTGAGTGGAAAGAAATAGGTAGCATTTGTCGCGCGACAAAGAGTCGCGTGTCACAGTTGTGCTAGAGGTACTGGTGTTGCAAGCGTCCATAGGCTGCGGTGACTGCTTACCATCAGGCAGGCTACGCTTGTTTGCCACCCTAGTTATATAAAAAAAAACCCATATTAATTAAATACCTAAGGCTTTAGGGTTGGAGTGCCTTGGTGGTGGTGGTGGGGTTGGTTGGTGGTTTAGGACATCATTTTAAAAAGCTGTCTTATGTATCAGAAGATTAATAGACTTATCAAATCAATGTATTAGAACCAAATTATTAACTAAAATATATTTAGATCATTTAAAATTGAATGTGGAAACACCGCAATCTTTATTGCGATTTTTGACACAAATACCAAATACAGCCTTGATTACCGTAGGTCACGTTTATAAAATTTGTTAATATATTAGGTCGTTGTATCAATAATTTGTAGTTTTGAAAAACAA
This sequence comes from Eudemis profundana, assembly GCA_947034925.1. Classification (NCBI taxonomy): domain Eukaryota; kingdom Metazoa; phylum Arthropoda; class Insecta; order Lepidoptera; family Tortricidae; genus Eudemis; species Eudemis profundana. The sequence goes on along the minus strand of OX344796.1, from coordinate 17,845,804 downwards.
ATAAGGCTCGGTGCAGCACTCGGGCAGCTAGTCGGTGCTCCTGCGCAGCGAAGATCAACGCATGCGCCTTCCGCATCCCGCGTGGGAACCGGGCCGCTTGCGACACCCACGGCTGGGACACGACCTCTGCTCGTGCGCTCAATAGCAGGAAAAAATGTACTTCAGTCGGATACGTTCGATGTTACATACAGTGAATGGAAAAAAAATTAGTTAACTACAAAATCTCAATTCTACATAATTTAACGTTTTTTCAGACAACTTTCGAAGGTAAAATTAAATTAAACGGAAATCTAGCCATTACATTTTCTTCCAAAATAAAACTCAGTAAGTTACATATATCGAGTAAGGCTTGGAACGACATTAATCGTACAAAATATCATTGCAAAGTTGTGTTTTAAACTCACTAAAAGAAAAATGAACACATTTTTTAGTTACTATATTACCTTTTTTCTAATACTTATAATTGGATATGGTTTTGTTGTCATTCTATGACCTTAATGAGTATTCAATCAAATATAATTGTAGTCTTATTAATAAATTCTCTGTGGAAAAAGTTAACTTGTGAATAAACTGTTTAGGAATTACTGATACTGATATCGAACGGATTATATGAATAAATAATCTACCTGTTTATAAATAGGTACGTATACTTGTATACACATACATAGAAAAGGAACTTTTTAACGAAAACATTATCTATAAACCTCTGCGCAAACTTTCAAATTTACTATGTAGGCATTAGAAATTATCGAATAGGGTAAAATCTGTGCAGAATAAACATTATTTTGTAAAAGTGTCGAGCACACGTTAATAAGACAATGTACAGTTTCGCTCTTCCCACGCCGCGGCAAAAACGCTCAATTATACCCATTATGTTCATTATTCATTACTTATGTTTCCTTTTAGTATCAGGGCGGGTGTGGTATGTTTGTTTGGGTTATAATAAAACTCAAATTTTATACGATAACTGAACTACCCCCGCGACGCCGTCAGTATGAATTTTCGACTTTGTATAAAAGTTTGTATAAAAATTTGCATCCCACGTTTCTATCCGTTCGCGTCCCTTGAACGTCTGTTTTAGATTACTGACTGCAGTGCTAACTAACTACAGTGGTTAGGCTGTACTTTGTTGGTCAGTACCTTAGTCACGGAACTGTTTTATGCATAGGTATTATTATTAGATATGTTTGCCTTTTGGTAAGGCAATATCATTATTTATTTACCGACAATAAATAACCATACAAATCTTATGTTTTTAATGCGAAAAAACTGTCAGTTTGCATCAAAAGTAAAGAGTTTTTTGCGAAGATTTTCTTTAACAGATTCAGATTTGTGATTGTTATGTAACGATAAGTACGGTACCTTTAAAGTTTAGCCATTAATACGGCCTGCAAAAATGCGTGGTATTAGTTTAAATAGATTAATGGACATTGGTTCTAGGCTAACGAGTGAATAACAAAGATTATGCGGAATTAAGTTGATGATCATATTAAAATCATTAACATAATTTAAATCACCACTTGCATTATCCATTGAAAAATTGTCTAAACAAAATCTTAATCAAATCGATCTATTGTGTCTCAGTAAATTACGCCTGGTAATTAATACAGTACTTATAGATAATAACTGATTTAGGCGTTACTTTGCGGGATTCCTAATTAAGTTACAAGCTAGACGTTACTTTGCTACCTAATCTATTAAAATACAGTACTTAGATAATAAATGTTTACATAAATCCTGGATTGAGTAGGGTACACTTATCGTCTACTAATAGCTCTGATAATAAGTTTCACACTAAAACAAAGGGTCATTCGTGCCATATAGACTGACATAAAATCTACCCATAATGGTTATAATTTTCAAAGAAAACGGAACTCTAAAAATGGGCAACGTAATAGCTGCAGTTGTATGTACATATTTAGTTGTAATTATTTCGTATCAATAGTCTTTAAGCCTATCGATTGTGTAGTAATGCGAGTACAATAATTATCGAGTTGTATAATATTAATCGGTCCATCGATTGGGTAAGTGCTGCATTAAAACGAGAATTGCTACAGTTTTCGAAATGTCGGCTACATGAAAGTATTCAAGATTATGTAAATTGGGACAGTCGCAATATGCGCAAAGCTCACTTTTGTAAAAAGCTGCACTGCACCAAATAATTCGACGGTTTTATAATTCTGTAGGCTTATGATGCTACGCTTTGTCGTGTGATAAATAAATGATAAAGCATCCGTCACTCTCGCACACATATTGTCAGAACGTGACGGATGCTTTATCATTTATTTATCGCGTGGCAAAGTATAGCATCATAAGCCTACTGCTAAGCCCCAAATTATATAAAGTTACACACATATGCTCACACAAATAATGGGCTATATTTTAAATTACCAATTTTATGAAGATAATATTTTCATATCCGTATTCATCTTTGTTAATTTATTGCAATCGACTTTATGATGTACGATAGACAGTATTTTGTTAATTATTGTTTCCTCAATCAAGCAACAGAATTTTACATTATAATTTAAATACAAGCCAGACTATGACCTTTATCAAACATTAATGAATACTCATAGTCAAAATCTTTGCACTTGATGTTAGCAACCTTGGGAAATCAATTTCTCAACCGGAAATGTGCAAAATTAACCTAAATAAGGTTCGTAAAGCCAAGGATGAGCCGTTCCCACGGCTCGTCGCATACATTAGACCTTTTTACTAAGATTCTGTATTATATTACCACAGATAAGAAGAAGGTTGCGTTGTCGTAATCAATAGTACTCTTCTAGTCTAGGGTTGCGTTAATGCATGCGATAATCATGGCGGGTTGGTTTATTATAGCGTTCTGTTTGTACCTATTTTAGAATAAGTATTCTATACTAGAATACTATAGTCATTAATAATAAAATCAGAAGAGGCATAAAACTTCCTTAAGGCGTTTCTTTCCTTTCCCGTCCCGTGTAACATAGTTCTATAACTTTTCTTGAGAAAGGGCAACGATGCCTAGTCGAGCATTATCGTACCTCACAACCGCACCTCATCTACCCTGACTCTCAATTAACTTTGCTCGCCTTTACTTCATATGTTACTTTAAAAAAGTCAAGACAGGTAGCAATCGACACGACAAGAGATAAAAGTATGCCAATGTTAAACTTTTTCCATGTTGTGAAGTTTGAGCGAGCGAGTATCATCACACCAGGAAGGACCTTTTCGCGACGACCTCACTGCGCCGATCACGGGGGGTCATGCTATTCTTGAGGTTTATGTACATCGGATAGTTAGTGAATTTTATCTTTTTTGTACCGTCCGTCTTTTTGTTAAGTATGACCATTAACAATATTTTGAGCGCAAATTAACTAGAGACTTTTATTGTTTGGGTAATAGGTATTTTGGTGTGTGATTAAATTATCTTACACAGAAATGTATTATATACGATTGATTTTTGTAAGCCGAAGCTACATCATTTCCTTTTCTTTCTCCTTCTATTTAATCGGTACGCACACGTTAGCAGTTGTCATATACACAATGTTATGAAGTAATTCATGAGTACCGTTGCACAATTTAATGTCTACAAAGATTAGTCGCTAAAAGCTTTCGCGTGGTATATACTTCTGTGTTCTACGTGGTATCACATAGTGGTGGGACCAGCTTTTTGAACTCGTCTTCTCGACTTAGCGTGGTATATATCTACAGGTCCTGTATCACTTGACTAACAGACATTTTTGAATAGTTACATAATCCATACCGCTGGACTTTGAACATATTTAACAGCAGATTCTGTAAGTACCGCATCTTACGGAAACTGTATTTATCCAAGAATTAAATTAGTTACACGATAAACACATTACGTCTATTGTTCAAACATCCTCCGATTCCGAGACATGCAGCCTTCCTTAACGTAATCGTTTGCTTAACGGTACTAAAGGTTATTTTGCACAAGGCCGACTGCTGTCCATGCCAGATTGAGAAGGGTGCAGTTATTTCTGTCTCTTTTCTGCTGACTATGTATCAGATAGAATATTATTTTATACACTATTTTCTTATATGTAACTGGGTGGATTTTAGAGCGGTTCAACCGCCATCATCACCCACCCGAAATTTCGCCGATTCACTTTAAGAATTTATCCCATTATTTTGATAAAATCCGGAAACGGTGCCTACGCTTTTCATGTTTTGATCTAATATTATGGATTTTTTTAAAAGATATCTTCATAATATCGGTATTGGTGATGCCGGCGGTTGAAACGCTGTGAAATACACCCAACTACAATTTTATTAAGGGCCTTGAAACACTTGCGATTTGCGGGCGAGCTTCCATACAAAAAGCGAGTTCGCCGAGAGCGACATTTGTATGGAACTTCGCTTCTAACTCGCCCGTAGCTCGTGAATTTCCGAAAATCGCAAGTGTGATAAAGCTCTAACGTTCCCTATCACCTATACATAAAGTTCGAATTAACTGCGATAGTGAAAACGTTTGATTGTTTCAGTTTTATTTCTATTAAAAGGTACTTCGAGAAAAGGATGGTACGGCCGTGCCTTTTTTATCAAATACCCTAATTGAAATAATTGGTCTAGTCTCACATTAGATACTCTTTCAATTTATGCTTGTGTCAAGTGCCAACTGACAATACAGAGACTAATCCATAAAAGCTTATCATTTATTATAGTCTGACATAATCTGTAAAATTATAATAGTAATCTGCATTTATGTCAAATGCACTAACGTCTAGATGCGAATCATCTGTCACTTTCTAAGCACCGTGGGACAAAATCATTTTCTCTTTCTTTCACGTTCACACATTATTATGTGAAATATGCTATACTGATTGATATAATAAAAGAGAAAAGAGTTTGTGCATCGGTGGCTGCGCTAAGCGCCACTGACTATGGGGCTCATAATAAGTTTCTTAATAACAAATAGAGAGTCACTCACGGACAATGAATTCGGGTCATTTTCTATGAGCAATTGTATATAAAATGATCTGAATTCATTGTCCGTGAGTGTAGTTAAATACTATTGCAATCATTATGTGTGATGTTTTCAAATTTCAAATCTCATTTAGTATATCGAGATTTAATTAAAACTTATATTATGTAGGTACCATTTTTCTGAAATTTCGTTGATAGAGTGGTGGATTAAGTGTGAATAAACATCCTGACGTAGATTTCCTGAGGAATGATCAGAATAATGTTTTGTGTATACGTTTTTAATAATATTTTTAATTGTCTTAAATACCTAACGGAGCTAAAATTCATTTTGACGCACAGAATCATATCTACATCCATCTTCAAGCGCGGGAACCCGAAGTCTTGCAAATTTTATGCAACTTGACATTATCTGAGTACACTTAACTGCGACGGCATTTATCAAAGTCCTTGCGACATTGGCAGAGAGTCTACTATTGAATGACGCACGAGTATTTTTGTTGTTTTTCATACGTCCTAGTGCTAGAAGAATAGATTACAATGCAGTTGCGTTTTGTTCTATAATAAGCATTATTTAATCTTTTCAAGGGTAGCTACTAGATGAGTCTGAGTTTATGTAATAATATATTGTTTCGCAAGGTTCCGGGGTCATTTTTGCAATAAATCTTCGAGTTATTTTATTAATGTTGTAAATTAGCTACTTCTGTCGTCCTTGTTGAGAGATATACGTTTTACTGTTCAGAAGGTAGACAACCTCGATACCAATATAGAAGTAATGTAGGTTATTCAATAGTTGAATTTAGCAAAACAAAATCCCGAGAAATATATATTAAAATCAAATATACGACTATGATTCCAAATCACAGTCAAAAGTAAACATATGCGTAGTAAGCAGAAAGTGGCGTAGTCAACTTTGCTTGGGAATCCTACTGGCAGCGAATCTATGGACGCTTTGCTACAGATAACAACGGTACCCTAATCGTGACTGGACCGGAAGTTGAAAAATATTATACCTATACGTAATTTAATCTGTAGTCTGTCACGAGTTCTTGACTCGTAATGGCATTAAAATCGCAACGCTTTACAATTGTTACATATTCGATTGTCCAGTATCGATGCGATTAATCGGAAATCGGTTGGTGGTCCGATAAATCAATCATATTAGAAAGTATTGTTCGTTAACTTTTGCGTGAGGTTTCGTCTATTTTTTGTAACGTTATAAATGGTTTGGTGTACGAATTTATTCTGTAATGCATAACTCAAGTAGTTATGTTAATAGGACATATGTTGTTACTTTTGGAAGTGTGTGGCTGGCCCAAGCCGCGTCTTCAACGTGTTTTAGTTTTCGCTGTGTTCGCATGAAGACATATTTAGTGTTATAAACATATCTTCGGGCACAAATTGTATATTTGTTAAGTATACAATAGTGTAAAACTATATCGCCCAATGCTCGCCGACGGCGGTAGGCCATATTTCCAACCGTGAATAATGTCGCTAAAAGGGAGCTTAACAATTTGTCATGAACATACATAAGTATGAGCATAACGAATTTGACAACGATGACAAAGAGGTCGAGGTCACTCAGTGACATGCTAATTTCTTTTATTTCTTTATGTAGGTGGCATTGTAATGCCGACAGTGTTGTGCCTGTTGAACAGGTTAGTGCATAAAACAATAGATACCTTGCATTTCAATATTATTATTTCAAGGGAAAAGTATATCAGTAGCATTTGAAATTTATTACTGTCCTGTTACTTAATATGTACAAGTCCGTAATTGCGTCTGTATACATATAGACTAATAAAATGTATTAGGGCCTTATCACCTTGCAATTTGCGGGCGAGCTGCGGGTTTCCATACAAAACCAGTCGCGAGCGACATTTGTATGGAACTTCGCTTCTAAATCGCCCGCAAATCGCAAGTGTGATAAGCTGATAAGGCTAAGGCTCTTAGTACTTTGGTGATTTATTTTTCTTTCACGTAGTGAAGTCGCTTTCGCACAGAGTTAGTTCATAAGTTAGGAACTTAGAGTCCCCATAGCACATTTTTTCGATACGAAGCACCCTGCTATTTTTGCGGGGGGATCTGCGAAACGTAGGTACACATTACTTACACACACATAAAATCGTCTGTCACTATGATACCAACACATAACGAATGAAACAACACACTGTCAACTCCACGACCACAACGATAAATATCTGACCGATTTCGTCAGGTTCTTTGACGTTTGTTTGGCAGAAAGGAATTGACTAGGGTTTCTCCTTACGCAGTCCGTTTTGGCGTAAGGCTGGGAATTACATAAGTTGTTGTTTTTTTAGTAAAGTACTCATAGAGCTAGCTAGAAGTGCATCTATATTGCAAAAACTTGCTACTTAGAACAGCTCTGGAAATCAATCTATATGTTTTATGTTCGCGATAAACAGTATCGTGGGGCACAGCACGTTGCGTCGCCGGCTTTGATGCGCGCGTTGATGTCTTTTAATGGCTCACGTTCGGCTATGGTTGTCATTATAATAGTGACAGTTCGGAATAGGAGACAATCCTGTACAAATATTTATGAGCTCGTATTGATGAAGGGAGCAGTGAAGAAGTGTTATGTATTTGACCTAAAAATATCATTATTTACAGCTGACTAAATAATTCACCAATCAAGTCGTGAAATTGTAACAATAATTTGTAATCGCGGTTTATACTGTTGTCATCGGTCAAAGTCTTAAATTTAAGTCTTTAAATCTTTGTATACTTGTTACAGCCTCGAGTTTTCAAATAACAGCCTGTTGTAGATATTAAAGAGAAAATAACCTCTTTTTTGAAGTCGGTTAAAAAGAGGGTGTAGGGTAACTTCGGAGACACGACATCTTATGGTCATTATTTTGCGTTACTGACGTGAGCGGCTGTCAAACTTTGAAAACTTTAATTGACACATGAAACGAATACAACTATCAAAGTTAGCCACCTCTCTGATAAGATAAAACTGAATTATATCCACTGTGTAAGTGTAATTGTATAAATGTCTACATTCAAGTTTGAATCCCCGCCCTCGTTTAGGTTAATAAAGGTCTGTCCAAATAATTACACTACAGACCGGTCTATCTCATAACAAGCGTTACAAAGCAGCGTGCTCCACATAACGCCCTTCAACCGGTCCTTGCGTCACAACACCACCAGTATCTACTTCACTTTACAACATAGATGGTCGGCCGTTGGACAATGTCCCTTACCACTACAAAATAAGGTGCACAGTATTTTGGGGTTGCCTGTGGTTTGAATGCGGTTTCCTGTAATTCCTTGCACACTTGATTATCAAATTGAATGAGAATGCCTTACTTTATTTGCAGTTTAATGATAATGTTGTATCAGATAACCGCATTAATAACGAAGCTACTGTTAATTTTACTATAAGGAAATGTTTATTGGGGACCAATTATGGTATATTTAAAATAATTTTGCTTACGATATTCAGTTTAATTAAAGATTATTTACCATCTTTATCGATTATCTAACACGTGGTAGCTCGAGAACGGTGCCATATTTTTTTATTTATTTAGGCTGCGTAGCCTTTCGTACGTACCTAGAGGGATCGAGATATTTATAGGGATATTAAAAACTTATTAGAGATGATAATTAACTGTATCTATAAAATAATCTTAAAACGTACGATATTTATCCAGCTTAACAAAAGATTGTCTACAATCTAGACTTAACTCGAATTTGACTTTATGAACCAAGTTTTGCAAACTTTTAAATGACATACATTTAAGTATGTTAAATATCCTTCATATAAATTTCGAGACCTTGCTAACACTTGGTAGGACGAGAATGGTGCCACATTTAGGCATACCTCCACTCCACCTCCGTACCTAAAAGGATCGAGATATGTATAAATCAATTGCCTTTTCGTAATTATAAGGCGCGTAATAAGATTATTTAATTGAAATAAAAGAAATATAAAAAAGATTTTATAGGATGCTGTCTACGGTTTAAATACAGTATAGTAAAATGCAAAGTCTTTAGATGCATCTGTTCACTCGATTTTTATTCCATTATCAAGTCTCAAATTATAATTGGCCTATCGTAAATACATTGCGATATTGTTCTTGAATGCCATTGAATACTACTGTATTATGAAATGCAGTTTTACGTATCCTTGTAATATTCTGAACAATTTTAAATGATATTGGTACATGTCACGCAAGTGTGACCTCTGAAACGACTAACCAAGGTGATTTCGTGTGTATAAAGGGAATATGTTTTAGGGGTCCGTGGCTAAATCAATAATAATCAAATGTTATAACTTCAAGGAAATAAATACTTATTACTCAAGACGACATATACTTTAGTTGCACCGCCCACAAGCTATCTCCTTTGCCCTAAAGTAAACTGGTAGAGAATGCCTTATGGCATGGCTTAAGTTCGCCTTTTGTACGATAAGTTTTCTTGTGTAATAAAGTTAAAATATATTAATAAATACCAGCAGCAAAGCGGCAGCGGGCGGGCGCAAATCCTGGTAAGGGCAAATATTTGTGTGATGAGCACGAGTAGTTCCTAAGTCATGGATGTTTTCTATCTATTGCAGTATGAATATCGTCGTCTAGTACCCATAATACAAGCATTGCTTAGTTTGAGACTAGCTCGATTTGTGTAAGATTGTCCCCCGTCATTTATTTTTACCGGATTACGGTAAAGCAAGAAAGATTACGATTATTACACTCCAGACAAAGTCAAGCTATACGAGTCAGCGTCATAGATAAGGGCCAGAACAGCAGTGGGTTAAACGAAGGCGATGTCCTTGCTAAAGCTGAGTGGGACAAAAATAAGGAAAACGGACCCCGTTTGCAGACCCTCCTAGACTTTGTCAGCTCTAGGAGAACGATGACGACGACTCTCGCAGACAGAGTTACGGAAAAATCTCTGAGTGCTATGCCGCCATGCTAACATGCATGTCTTTATACGGCGGTGTTGGGCAACTAATAGGACAATGAGTGCTAACAAGTTGTGTCGAAAATGGTTACGCAAGTCCCGAGTTTTCAGCGAGTTGGTATCGATTGGAATATTAGAAATATCCGCCCAACATTGGATGCTGGTGATTTTTGTACAGATTATTTGTATCATATCAGTACCTAATAGAAGATGCTTAAATTACTAAATAGCACCACGCCTAAAATTGGCGATAGGGACTGTGAGTGTTGTTAATGAACTCAAGGGGATCTTGCGGATATAAACAAGCCTAAATTCGAGGTTTTGTTTATTACAAGCCCAACCGGATTTCAGTTTAAACTTTCTCCAAAATCAAAATCCAAAATAGCAACTACTGGGTTATTTTCAAGAAATCGGATGTCTATCTAAAATGTTTTTATTAAAGAAAAATGGTGGTATGATCGGAAGTGGGAGCGGTGCGCTTGTGATAGTTTGGAAAGTCATTGGAAATGCTGGTTCGAGTTCCACCTGTGACATTTTTTTATAAAAACTGTCTACGTCCCCTATTACTCGTAAGTACCTACGTAGCAGCAAAATTTCATGTTTCTAGTTTAGCATGTGCATTATTTCTCAGATAGTGTTAGTTAAATAAATAAATAAATAAATATTAGGGGACAATCTTACACAAATCGAACTAGCCCCATAGTAAGCTCAATAAGGCTTGTGTTATGGATACTAGACGACGATATATTTAATAGATACATACATACAAATACTTAAATACATAGAAAACATCCATGACTCAGGAACAAATATTCGTGCTCATCACACAAATAAATGCCCTTACCGGGATTCGAACCCAGGACCTCTTGCTTCATAGGCAGGGTCACTACCAACTAAGCTAAAGCGGTCGTCAAGTCAAGTCAAGTTTTAGTATAATCATGTCTTATCAGGATCCAAGTACACCCAAGCGGTTGCACTTCCACTCAAACATAACAATAAAGACAAATAATATACTCTCCCAATACAATAAACCAAAGGTCAAACAAATCTGCTCGCACACTGTGATGCAACAGATAACTGCATGTAACTAATGTTTGATAATAGCCTTTATTACTCAAGCAGTAAGGTTGAGGATCGGGCGAAATTCAGTGGCAATTTGAGGCGTGGGTCCCTGTGATTTGATCTTGAATTTGCTGGGAACAAATTGCTTATTTTAAATTGAAGTCAAGTACGAAGAGTTATAAATTTATAATATAACTTTACCAATAATGTTTGCATAGGTATATTAAAACTCTGAAATATTATGTTCATTTTTCTTTCAACTATCATACTTTTTTCTATAATTTTCTATAGACGAATATAATCCGATTTTAACGCATCTATTTCAATGAATTTGAGCGGTCCTAAAATTATACTTAATTTTTCTCTGTGTTCATTTCTTGCTAGGTTTTAACGACTTGTCAGTCCCCTATTTCGATTACTAAAATGTAGGCTGATAAGAGGATAGGACAATAAGAGGATAGGACGGTGTATCTGGCCTTTACACAGAAGATTATATAGTTTTGTACTCAAGAGTATAGGAGTAATTTTCAAAAAAATGTACATAGTTAAGGGCCTAATAAAAACAAAATCAAGATCGCTTCCTCAGTGTTACGAAAGTTAGGCATACAAACTATATGGGTAACTTTTGTAACACAGAGGAATAATTAAGTTTTGTTTTAATGAAATCCCTTAATTGTGTACATTTTTTTTGAAAATGACTCATAGACTAATGCAACTTAAAATACGTAGGTAACATATTTTATCACAAGTAGTTGACAAAAATTACCTTAGTTATTCAGTTACGTTCCAAATAATGATTTCCATACACAAATAAAACGTTTCCATTGAGCTTTGGGAAGGTCTTTGTTGCGAAATGGTCGGTATTCCGAGCACCATCGTATTGGGACCATCCATTGTTGTTACTCGTAAAAGCAATGTGAATGAGGCTTTGTCTGTACTTTGTATGACTGCTATGGAAATATATGGAAATTTTATGGAAAATTGGAGGTCACGTTGAATGGTTATAATCGAATTACGAGTAACAAGAGACTTACAAGACGGTAGTTATTAGTTTACAATTGGAACAAATGTTTGGACTTCGTGGGCGTCGCGTAGTTCCGATGACGATGTCCTGTCATTTGAATTCATTAAGTCTTGAAGTTGCTTCACTTAAGTTAACTGTTATTTTAACTCGTAGCATTATAAATAGAAATGATTAGATAACTCTTATGTATATTTTGCATTATATTAACTATATTTCTGAAAAGATATGCTGAATCTACGCTAACATAATATCTATACACATGTACCAAACCTTTACAGAACAAATTATGTTAATACCCTTTACTATTTGTGTCTATGCCATACATTTCTAATTATTGTTTATCTTTTACAGGTAAGTGCCGGAAACATAATTGGGATGAACTCATACTTCCCGGTCATGTAAAACTTGCTAAAACACAAGTATACGTTTGATGTATTAATTAGTAATACAGTTAATACCTAGTTAATTTATGTTGTCCGAAGAGCCACGGCCTATTCTCTCATAAATTGCAGACATAGGCAAAATGCGGGGTTACTTTCTTCAACACGGAGCCAGCTAAGGAAATATATTTTATATAAGAACAATGTATATAAACGGTATCCTGAAAAAAAATACCGTAAGGTCGGGGGTAATTATGGCACATTGCCATGCACTGGTTGCATTGGTTAGTTTTAGCTGACGGTCCATATATTTATTGTTGGACCCTAATGTGATGTTCATGTGGGCCAAACTTACCCTTCTTTTGGCCAAAGTATCGATCGAGGATCTTACGGTACTTGACTGATGCTGCTGAACTGACTTTACCTGACAAGATTTTTAATTTCATCAGTTTGAACTATAATGCTCCAGCATTAACCACTTAACCCAATCAAAGGTCATCTAAACACAAAAACGATTAAAAATCAAATGCTAACTTTCAGTGTGTAATTATTGATAAATATCAGCGATTGAAGCTGCCGGAAACAATTAAATAGTTTGGCAATAAACATATATGCAAAAACAATAACTTAAGTGTACTTAGCTTTTCAGATAGATAAGCTTAACATTGTTAATGCGGTGGGTGAAGGAAGCGGAAAATAATAAGTAATAACAGTAATAAACTATGCAATCATTAAGAACTAAATTTATAAAATCGCAACCGAATAATTTATAAAGCCCTAAGTCATGTTAGTACCTGTAATAATAAACTACTGTCTAAGATATAGTTGGGATATTGGTTGGGATAACCCAAATATCTCTACCCCCTATTTTAATTTAAAACTAAAATACTTTAATTTTATTAATGGCTTTAAAATATTTATATATTCATGTCTTTTTTTACAAACAATCAAGATACACATCTGTAAAGATTGAATAACTGTTTTTTGGAATACCTATTGATAACATTTTTGAATGTAGGTAATTTTTGGTGTTTATATAGTATAGTAAGTATTTGAGGATTCTCATGTAATTTCGCGGCAATAAAAAGTATCAAGCTATAAAATAAAACACATTTCAAACATAATTGATGCCGTAGAAGCAAACAATGACCCTCTTTTGGTCTGTATGGAAAACCGACCGACTTGAATCACCTTAATCCTATTATTTTGTTATATTCGTATACCTATACATGAACAAATTCTCCACTACTAGACCTGTATTATAAAAACATTCTGGTATGTATCCATGTTCACTTTTGAATTTGCTCAAGAAAGACGCTTAAATATTCTGAAGGGCCATCTTTCATGTAAACATTGATGCCGAGCTAGCATGTGGACACGCTGGGCCGTAACTTGGCGCGCATGAGTCATAAGTTCACAGTGAGACCTTTAGCCGTTTTCCGGTGATATTTCCAAACCTGTTCCATAGGTTGAACACGTCTGAGAGTAAAAATAGTAGAAGGCTGATGTCTCCGCAAAATGTTAACTAACAGTTCACTGAACGGGCACCTCCAGCACCGCTTTAAAGTATATGGCGCGCCCTACGAAAATGATAGTTAATCTTCATTATTGTTTTAGTTTTATTTCCTGTTAGTTTTAGTTACCATTATTCAAACTTTCCAAAAAAATACCGTCGGCAGATACCTTTGAGCTATCTATTAGGATTATTTTAACGCCAAGCAAGCTGCTTGGCTGTGGTAACACTCGTGTAACCCGGTAGTGCCCATGGATAAAAGGTAAAGTCCGTTAAACATCTCGTAGTTCCTAGTTAATATTAATGATTTACTGATAAAACTGTCCTCATGTAATTAATCCCATATCGCCGAGCATCCGAACATGGCGGCAGCCTTGTGCGGACGCCTTTCTAATGCCATTCCTCGGATACGCTCCGATCCACTATGTTTCATTCATTATTCAACGCTTAGGGCATAGCATAACATACATACAGGCCCTTTAAGCCCAGGTTAGTGTACAACGTAAAGTAGGTACATACCTACAACTTATACCATGGGTACTAAGTAAAACGCGTAAGTACCAAATGTTTGCACCAAAAGATGATAACGACGCGAACGTTAAGTAGTAAAATCTGCAATGAGCTTTGCATTACAGTCAATATATCGCCAGAAAGGTTCTTGTTAAAAGCAGGGAGACTGGGGTGAGTTAAAACAGAAGCTAAAGTTGAAAGCACTGATTTAGCGAAACAAATTCGTCAGCTAGTTGCAAATGTCACGATTCAGCAGTTACGGCGGACGTCGGACGTTTCAACTCGCCGCGGTCTCCTCTAAGCTAAAGACATACATTACAGCGGCACCGCTTATGTAACGCGTAGGATTATCCATTAATCCATTAGGTACCGTCATGAGGGTGTGAGGGTGCGATAGCACCAGATTGGGTCCCGAATACCGACTGGCGTAAACTAAACCCTATAATCGAAAACGTTTCGACTTTGAATTGTAGAATTTCATGACGCAATGATAGTCGAAACTCTAATCTAAGTAATACTCATAGTAACACGGAATGGCGAGGGACACGGACCTCAATTCAGCGATTGGCTGATTTATTTAATGGTACATATCACATATGCAAGAATGCTTTAATCTCTTGTGCGTATCTACATATTTGACATGTTAATAGCGTGTATCTTGATCTCGTCGCATGATGCTATGGGGATGGTTTCAGCAGTGGTTGTTGTACTTACTTAATAAAAATTGTTATTTATGACGAGTAGTGTTGATGTGGGTAAACTTCCTGCTGCGATTTATAAGAAAAGTAATGTCGATTTTGATGAGTTAGATTGTTGCTTAAGAAAAAGGCTCGTAAAGTACCTAAGCTTTAACTAATTTTGATGGATATTGTGCCCACATACTTTGAATTTGAATGTACTGGCAGTGATCTCAGAATAACGCTTGGTCTTGATGAATTTTCCGTGGTACTATTCCAGTCATATTCTTAATATTTCCTACATGAAAAAATTGTCTATTTCCATAATCAAATAATGTTTTATGGATGGGCTTCCCGGCGGCGGTGTGGCGCTACGACACGCGACTGTTATGCAAGTTGTGTGCAATTAGATTTACTGAATTAATTGGACCGATTCGAGATGGTGCTATGTCAGACGATGTCTTAAAGTGGGTTCTGTGCGAGTTATTTTGCTTATTGCGCACATGAGTCGCTCGCCTAAGTACTCTAAATGTTAATCGGGGTTTGCCCTAATTTCATTTGTCATAATTGTAACGTTTGCCGTAATGTTTATAATATTTGCCATGACAGTTTTTTTGTAGAAACCATAAATTCAGAATTGTTATATAACAAACCTAACCCAACTTAAATGGTTTTGTTCCTATTGTAAATAGAACCTATTAATAAACCCTTAGTTCAGATAAAATAACTTTTGGGCAAATAAAAGAATAGCAAGTACCTACGATTATTTAATTTGTCGACATATCCCTAGCTCCATTTTATTATTTAATCTGTCACACAGTCTCACTCTGACTTTCCTCTGCTGCACTGTTAGTCTCAAGTTAAGATACCGTATACAATAACAGAATGGTAATCTAATGTCATGTACACGTTGTTAGGTACACTTCACCATCTCAGACATCAGAAAAGGAGACGAAAATCTTCAACCGCACGTATAATTTAACCACGTGTGCATAACGTAATTGTGACTTTCATAACGAAATAACAATGCGAAGAAAGCTACAAACAAAGAAATTTACATCTCATTTCCACTTTCACCTAATTTCATAGTTGCGCAAGAGATTTAGTTTTAATAACTATAACGGCTGTAACTGCTTGTCGTAAAAGTTTGCTTCCGCGTTATAATCGTGGCCTTGGGGTTGGCAATTAACTACAAGCTTAGCGTTATCTTAATTGCGTTTTTGCCTGTTTTTCTAATATACAAAGCTATGTGTATTTTTTTTGTGACGGTACTGGTAAGGTCAAAGGGGATTAAGGCAAATAAAAATATTTCAATCACTGGACAATTACTTCAATAGGTAATTCCACGATCTCATCAGGTTCAATTAGGAACGAGGTATTCATGCACCATTAAGTTCGGCACTTAAGTACCTAATTTTGTATATTGTGCAATAAAGTTTAGACATGTTATACCGAGAGAGCGAAGCGATAAGGCCTATGAGTCGACAAGGGGCGTTTGTCCGACTTTTATTTATTTATGTTTATTTTTTGTCCGACGATAAGTCGAGTACTGACTATCAGTAGCCTTATGATACTACACTTTGTCACGCGAAAAATAAATGATAAAGCATCCGTCACGTTCTGGCAAATAGTGTGTGAGAGTGTCGGATGCTTTATGATTTATTTATCGCGTGACAAAGCGTAGCATCATAAGCCTACAGATCTTCTTAAAGGTTCACCTTGTTTTGGCATAATTTTATTTGTCCGAATGTTCTATTTGCCCGAAATACTATTTACGCATAATTGTTATTTTACAGATAATATTGACTTTTCAGAATAATTATAAAAGAAACCTAACCTAACCTAATATGTTCTAAGTGGCTGATGCAAAAGATTTTGCAAAATATTTTCCGTTAAAGGTAGAGAAAAATTATGCGAAATAAAATTCGGGCCAACAATACATTCGGACAAATAAAACGTATGCCAAATAAAGGTAACCCCTTCCTAAAATTTGGTAGGAGGGTAGTTGAGGCCAATAGATTTTTTTTAGTTCGAAGAGAGTACTCCGTAACCCCTGAATCGATTCTGAATATGTTCCAAATTTAAAAATTCTTTCGGCTTCAATTACTTTCGAACCAAATTTCAGGAGGACAAATAGTACAGACCATCTGAAGATTATATTTAGTATAAATTGTCTTGATGGATATGATATTGAATTCACTTTGCAAATAAAAGCAACAGACGCATTTGCCCCCATAGACGCAATTACCTCAGTTGACCTTACTTTAAATTTTATAATAATAATAATAAAAATCTTTTATTTCAGACCAAATAGATCCATAATAATATTGCCTAAAAATGGAATAATGTCATACTCATAAATCAGAAATGGCGGAGTTATTCACAGAGTCAATAATATTTTTATGAATTCACTTGTGCCTAGAGCTAGCTCATCATTAGTGCAACCGGTACAGAGACGAGGCATAAAGTGCACAGCAATTGTGCCAACGTAAGGGAACTGGTTTCGCGGGGTCAAGATTAGTGAAAGCAGTCTTGTGAACATATACAGTGCACACGAGTTCAAGTTACTATACACTTGATAATCTTACTAATTATACCTACATGAAGTTATTAAGTCTATATAAAAACTGCATTTTACGGGGATATTTTCCTAAAATGACTTATGAGATGTTATCGAATGGTGAGTGTCGATACGAGACAACGTCGAACATATCGATATTAGGTACCTACTCACTAGTTAAGTTCTTTACTGCGTCGTTAGTTCAACGTCAGTTTAGTTCAAAATTGCGTTGTTGTGTTCCGAAGTCATGAACATGAAAGTCAGGAATATAAGGCACATCGTGGTCCTCGGAGTGACAATACATTCGGGATCGTTAAGCTTCCAGGATGCAAATGTAATATAGTTGCCGTTTCGCTTTCCGTCATATGGGCTTGCATGCTCGTTTGACACTCAGTTTTTATAACTTAAAAATAAAAAAAAGGATCAGATTTTTTACATCCACTAGACTCGGGTTAGCGTATTTTAAAACTAGTGTAGAACCCGCTTAATACACACGGTTAATACGACTCGCGTCCCACCTGAAACCATATAATGTTAATTGGTTTGTACCTACCTACACTTAGATTGGGAAGCAATCAAGCCCGAAACAATCCATGATTGTTTAAAAAAAGCAGGGTTCCGAAATTATGACCGTATCGTGTTAGAAGTAGGATATTGCAGGATTTTCCTAGATATTCATCCATAGACGACAATATTGCATCTTAGGAAGTGCCTTCAGTCGAAGACAATTTATAGGTAAAATTATGTTAAGTACCTTAATTTTGATTTATAATCCTTGTTGTGTCTTCATTCTGAATAAGCAAATTACACGAAATTGTACTATTATTTTTTTCACGTTTAATACGATTTCAAGTTTGATTAACGCTTTTTTTGTTAGGTCCCCCCAGAATCGTCATAAGCGGGTTCTACTTGCCATTTTAGTACGGAACCCTAAAAAGAGGTACGGTAGACTGTGGTTACTCTGATTCACGGGATAACATTGATCATCGATTTTTCAACTATAAGAAGTTGGTATTTGAATGCATTCAGAACAATTTATTATTAAGGTAGGCTACCTCAATAAAAATACTTAATAAACGTGTTCAAAATCAAAGGTTGGGTTTAAAAATCGATGATCAATGTTACCGCGTGAATCAGAGTAACCTCAGTCCACGGCACTGGTCAGTGGCCTGCAATATTTTACTATAAATACAATATCATTTGCATTCAATATAATATTATTTAGACTTCCTAAAGAATACTGTATATTATTACGAACCCAATGGCAATACCTACCTACTTAAATTCTGTGCATGTTTACCAATAGGTAGGTACGTCATAATATCTACGAGTAAATATCGACATATAGATAGACTCAGTGACAATTGCAACAAAAAGTCGCAGTACCTTTGAAATTTTTACAATTCACCACACAAAACATAGCGGCTGAAACTGAGATGCATGTCAAAGTGGCACGCAATTAGTCCTCAGGTCAGCACGTGATAGAACTGACCACGAATCTGTCAAAACAATACAAAAACGCCGGCTCAAAACAAAACAAACTGACAGCTGACACGTTGACGTAACATATGGGAATCCGACCCAAGGGCAGGCGGTCACGCACAGAGTGGCGGTTAATTATTGTAATTTAAGATGGCGGAGTCAAGGTCAGGTGAAAGCGCGGGAAGAAACAATTGATCGGAATTTACCACGATTCTTAGTACTTACTTACTTTTTTACAAGGTAAATTCTTTATTCATAAATTAATGTATATACACTATACTATAAATAGGGCTCCCATCTGTTCGCTTTCCCCGGATTTGTCCTAGTTTGCAGAGCGTCCGGAAACGTCCGGGGAACGTTTCATTCGTAGCCCGGGTTTGCTACTCCGGCTCGCGAGAGCTAAATCGGAAGCGAAAAAAAACTGCGTTGCGGTTGAGATGTCCGGGTTTTAAGCTTCAAAATCCGGGAATTTACGCTTTTTGTCCTAGGTATCAAATTTTGGAGATGGCAGCCCTACGATAAAAAATCTAAATATGCCCAAAAAAATTTAAATTAAATTATAATTTAAATTTTAGAGTTTTTCTTAAAATCAAAATTGTATAAACCGAGGGCATCCTCGGCATGGTCCCGACGACGTTGTGCGTGTAAGCTGCCAGCTCTTGGCTTCATCTGTTCTTCGAAACCAAAGACCGATATCCATTGTTTACGTATCAAGAAAGATATCACCCCTCAGCTTAGTCATTCCCATTTGACCAAAATATAGCACAGTCAGTAACGTCATGGAACTAATAATGGAACAAAAGGGAAATATGTAAGAATCAATACATTATGTCCTATCATAGATAGAATACATCAAATCGCCCTTCTGAGTGAATCGTTCGCACAAATCGATCATTTGTCATTGACTGCGACTGGACTATGAATCTATGTCGATGATTTATGCATTTGATTTAGAGATGGAAGTTTGAATTTCGCAGGAGGTGATAGGTATAAATTGATCTATTTTGATTGGTTCAATAATCTTAAAGGTTGAGGTTACGAATGGATTGTTGTCGTTGTCGAAGATTAATACAATAGGTATCTACATTTGATCGATTTGGAAGTTAATGTTAATTAGGTAAAACATCAAAACCATGTAACGTGTATGACTAAATTTGTTGATATGTTAATGAAATCGCCAACAAAAATTAATAGTACATTGTGCACCGAGGGTAGTAAGAAGGGATTTACTAACGAGAGTCTATTAGAAGCCCGACGCCGTAGGCGGAGGGCTTTTAATGACTCGAGTTTGTAATCCCCTTACTGCCCGTGGTACACACAATGTTTTTCATCACATTTGCGAGGAAAATAGAATAAGACAAAAATAAAATTATTTATTGTCAACTTTTTCATATAGTCTTCCACAGATAATGCTAAGAACTGCGTTTAGTTTTCAAACTTGACAGGCAGTACCGCCAGATTGTACCGATTTTCAAAATAAAATTTTAAACTCAATTATTTTAATTGCATCAAAATAATTGCAAAAAATACTGAAATAATAGTTAAATATACCATATAATTTTTGTATACACTAAAATTGGTTTTGTAGCCAAGTTTTGAAGACGTGAAATAAGCCTTGGCTGATTTGAAACCTCCTTAGTCTGAAATGACGTACGGGTAGGTTCAATATTTTAAAACTAAACTCATAACTCCCTCGGGAGTTATAGATTTTCATACAGTTTTTCTTCCCGTGGGAGTTATAGATTTTTATAACCCACGGGAGGTAAAACGGCTCGAGCTGGTCTATAAGCCCGCGTGTTATAACACCCTTTACGAGCAAGTGTGATGAAAATTAAATTACGTTACATGTACCCTAATAAGTGGTTATAGAAGTAATGTCCACGTTAACCTTTAGTTCCCTCAAGTAAAGTTCATGCTCGTAGCGGTCCCGGTGATTGATGATCTTTGAGATCATTGCAGATGATTAGTAAGTCATCACATATATATTACACATAACATATGAGATGCATCTATCTATGAGTTACCCTGGATGTCTATTTTAAGTGTCTAGTCTGATCTTTGGCACTATAATGAATGATGCACTTCTACCAGTTATTTTGTATCTAATAATGTCTGAAAGGACAAATCTCTAAAATACCTGACACAGCTCTATTCCTGGAGCGTGTTCGAGCATGTCAGATAGTTTAAATAACTTAACTTATATTTGCCTAGTGACTGACACTCATTTAGAAAGTTGGACAATGCGGATAATGATTTAATGTTATCGCCACCTGTATCCTAAGCACACATGGATATCGATTATGATGATCGGTTACCTTTGTTGTGTGACGGTCTTTTCGATAGTCAGATCGGGATGACAAATCTTCAATCTAAACAGCACTTTTTGCTGTCTCATAAGTACCTAATATTGATTCAGGTACATAAATAAATAGGTTCTTGAAATGTCAATACTTGCGCCATCTACATTTCGCAAGTGATAACCAGTGAGAGCGCCACGGTGGTCAGATTCACATGGGTTAATATGCGCGAAGGAAAACTACTGCTGTAGCCTTTACAGCACTTGAGCTTTTATAGCACTTATACCAACTGGTTTGATGACCAATTAATATTGGCTAGTTAAGGTTTGGGACGAGGTCGTACGAAATAAGGCGTTAAATCCTCTTCTCACTTCGCATGCTCGTAAAGTTGCCATTATTTTCTAGATTACCTATGTTTTATATTTTATTACCAACTATCCAGGGTTAAATATTATTATCTGCCATTTAAAACTCTTTAATTTGAACTTTAAGTATACTCAAAGCAAGGTTATATAACTAGCTTGATGTATAATAATCCCACGATTAAAAACCGATTACGAATAAAAGCTCTCGTTGTTAATTGATCCGCTTTTGAAACGGTCAAGCTGCACTTTTTTCTTCCGACGCTTAATGGTACCGACATTTGGATATTACATCATATCCTTACAGTCTCAATACTTCAAAAGCTGAAGATAAAAGTGTTGGTACGTAGACAATGATAAAGAATGATCGTGTATCGTGTCCATAAAATGTGAGTCATTCACGCACGAACTAGCCGATTCAAGTCGGTTGGGCCATTTCATTTGAGTTGGATTTTTGATCACATTCTTTTTCGTTGTCTTTATTTGCAACACAATACCAAAGTATAAAGACAGACATGTCGCACCATTAGTAATAAACCGGCCTAATTCAAAAGGATTCTACAATTGAGTTAAAACCATTGAATACATTTTAAGATTGAAAATAAACTGTCAATTTTTTTTTGAGTTAGGCCAGTTTATTACTAAGGGTGCGATGTATAGTTTTGTCTTCGGTCGTTTAGGAGCGTGCGACACCTATTCAAGATCGAGGCGCATACAGTGCGATCCGTACTGCAGCATTCTTACGCATTCTTAAAACTTTGTTTGTAATGCGTTGGTTTATGTCATGCATCCCCATACAAGTCGCGCGGTGTATCTTTTGAAGGAAGAAAAATCACTGCTATTATACTGTGACAATACCAACAGTCATCATACAGAGTCTCGAACTCTCATACAGAGTATGCTGGTTGTGGGCATTGTGTTGTAAATAAAATTAAATGAAAAAAATAAAATGTCACCTGGCCCTACGTCTTCCTCGGTTGTTGACTTGTGTGTTTCTATTGCTCTCTTGGGCAGTTAGGTAACGTATATAAAAAATCGGATGTGTCGTTGAGTAGTTACGAGCAGACACATACAGGCCAAACACATAACCCTCCTTTGGGCTTCGCCACAGTCGGGTAAAAAGGCTTTAGAAATAGAGGATTTATCTACCCACCCTTGAACGGATTGGGTGAAGCTCGTCTTTCGTTTTATCGCTTTTTATTAAATTCAAATAAATTTCATAGAAGGAATTATTTTTATTTAAATTCATGCTTAATTGCTTAGGTAATAACGCTAGGCATGCTACTAGTGGAACTGAATAGTAAAACTATATGGAATACATTTATTATAAGGCGTATTTTTTGTGGTTTATTGTTGCAGCATATAACGACGTTCCTACACAGTGTGTATTACATTCTACTTATATTACAGCCGCCGCCATATATGTCGTTGTTAACAACCAGTCACCTACTTAAACATTAGGTAATTGTCTAAATAAAATCAGTATCACTTTCACTACGTGACACATGACATTACGCATGCTGCGCGCATGTAGAAAGCCACTCCTGTGCAGTTTCGTTTTCACAGGCAAGGCAACTGACCGGAGCACCGGTTTGATAGGGCCTTGGCCGTGGGATAGATTGCAATATTAGGTATACACAGCATTTCTATATCTCAACTTTTATTACAATCGAAAGTAACGAAGTGGTCTTAAAGTTTTGTTCAAAACATACGTACCTACCCACTAAAAAACATTGCAGGTTAATAAATAGTACATTACTACAGAGGCCGGGAAGTGAGGGGTTGGCGGCCGAGTACATATAGATGACCGAGCGAAAGCGAGGCCAGATAGTTACGAAGCTAGCAATCCCATTTCACGCCGAGGTATGTATGTATAGTATTTTTCTCAAATATGCAATGAAATAAATTAAAAACACTGCAAAAAATCAAACTTTATTTTCTAGAGACACTAAAAGTAAAGTAGTACAGTAGAACATGCAGCAAATCAAGCTATATGGAAGAGTGCTCGAACTTTCCAATGACGTCAAATATCTAAAAGTAACGCATGTTGACAATACCACGACCAAAGCCCTACGAGTGTTTGGGATGTGCAGATCAGCATACGGAAAGACGTGGGGTCTAAACCCTGAAGTACTATACCATGATGGTTAGACCCATCATTCTGTACGGCAGCCTGGTCTGGTGGCCGAGGACGTTGAAGGGCACATGCAGAGACACCTTGACAAAAGTACCGAGAACGGCATGCATGGCTCTAACAGGGGCGTTCAGAACCACTCCAACGGCGGTACTAGAAGTAATGCTAAACATATCCACGCAAATCCCTACACAGACTGAAAACAATGGGTCTGTGGACCTATTGCGTGCCTAAAACGAAACACACAAACATGGAAACAAACGATTTCCTAGATCAAATAACGGCCATGGGCGGCGATAAGAGCTGCCAAGGCACATATTTCGAAGGAACTTCAAGATTCAAATACCAACAAGGGCCCAATGGGCTGGAAGGTCGCACACCACCAACCGAGTATAGCAACGACAATATATGGTACACAGACAGATCTAAAATGGACTACAATGTCAGTATTAAGATGGGTGGATTTGCTACTGTCTTCCAAGCGGAGACATATGCGATAATCGCCTGTGCCCAGGAGAATATAATTAGAGAGGCATACCAAGGACAAAACCATCTATATACTCAGCGACAGTCAAGCGGCACTTAAAGCGCTTACGGCGCCGAAAGTGGACTCTAGACTGGTATATAATGGCGTCTAAGCCCTGAATAAACTTGGAAGGCACAAAAAGGCGAAACTAACGTGGATCCCAGGGCACGAAGGCTTCATGAAAGTATTTGGCACTGGTTACCCAGAGCCAGATGAATTCCAGGCACTACCAATGGGGTCCATCATCCGATTTATGGAGATGGTGGAACAAGCCAGGGCGTAGATGCGGCAAAGGGTAATTTCAAAAAAGATCCCATTGGGTCGAAGTGTATCCGTAAGGACCCCTATTACCAAGATAAGATAAGATAAAAAGATGAAGTAGACCAAAAATAGAATTACAAAATGAAAAATATTCAATTTCCTTTCCAAAAACTGTTTCACTATATATTTTTCCCGCGAATATACATATAATTATTATTTGATGAAATATTATGTAATAAATGTTTATTCTTATAGTTAAGTTTGCAATTTAAAATTATTGGAAATTGTTTATAATGTGTAATTTGTCATGTTCATGTCTTTCTTTGTGAAGGGTTCAAATTTAGAACAAACCAAAAATAAAAATTTCGAAACATTTCAATTATAGTTAGGTATCGATTGTCTGATATTGATTACCAATCGGTACTCGTACATCGATATTCAGTTCGATCATTACCGGACACTTGCGAAATCGAATATCATTAATAATCATTTTATTTTATTGTTGGTTTGTTTGGTTTTGTAATATGCGTTACATTACGATGTTCTGTTTGCTTAAATACTCAGGTATTTTCGTTGCCCGATGGTTGACTCATAGAAATAGCTTTAAGGCATTAATGCGCTTCTTTTTCGCTCTGCTTTATTTCTGCAAGTGTATTGTCATTGCAACAGAGTGAGCATCCTAGTCAAAACATAAGGGTTACGTTCGCCTTCTAGATTTTATTGTTTGTCTCCCGTGCTTTGTCTCACTTATCGGCCAAGGTTCTCTTATTGAAGATTCAACTCTGATTTTTCTCTTTGAGATTCTCCAAACTATAGTAATAATTTGAACACATCATAATTATTACTCTAGTTGCGTAATTCAACTCATAAAACGCGCACTGTCACTTAATTTCGAAAGTCATGCTCACAATGCTACATAAAAAAATCGTAAAAAAAGTTTCACAACTGTTATCTATGCATAGGATACTAAATAGACATTGTATGTAAAGCTTACGATTACCGATGATTATCTGGATCGTGGTTCGATACGGTTCGGTTACGACAGAAGTCAGTCCGTCGTGGCTATCGTTGTGCCACGACTACGAACAATATACAGGCGGCAGAGATAAAAAGTCCACACTGACTGTGATCCTGGTACTAAAACATGTATCTCAATTGATAAAGTGTTCTGGAGTAACATGGCCCAGAGCTGACTTCGAGCTTCGTTCAGCTGATACAGGATTAAAACTTGCGTAGTCTATCATTAATATAAGTCGTTTAAATAAAGCTTGATCAACAAATTAAGTTACTAAGAAGTAGCAATTTTAAATTATCTACTTTGGTCAAAGTTTAAAAGGAAATTGCCTTCTAGTCGTAAATTTTAGGGAATTACCTCAAATGGCTCACGCGCCGATCATTGCGGCCACGATCCGCTACTGATTTATAGAGCTAGTGGCGTTTAAGGGTAACTACCGATGCAAGGCTTTCGTAAGGTTTCATACTCACCGGTCTGTTTAACCTTATAGACTTGAGAATTTTAAATTCTTAAGAAGGCAACTGTGTTAGTTTCTGTATTACGATAGATAGTGATGCGATACAGTCGAAGAGTCCAATTTATCTATCTTTCAGCTTCGGACGTCCATTGCTGGACATAGGCCTACCATATAGATCGCCACAGAGTGCGGTCCTGTGCAGACCGCATAGATAGATCGATAAGAGTTAGCTGCAAAATTTCATCACGTACAAAGTGTCAAGCCGGCTACAAGCTCTTAAAAAGTATATCCTTAAGGCTGCGGACACATTTGTCTCCCATGTTATCTAATAGGTATATTTCGGCCCGAACATTATAGCAAGCTACAGAGACTCGACAATATAAAACATGCGAATGTAACATGTCACATGTTGAAATACACACACAATTTATATTCCTTTGTCAGATTTCGACCCATCCGTCTTATATATGTCGTACGAATGTGACAAAACTCATACAAAGTTAACTTTGCTGGCAAATAGGTGACCTTACCAAAGATATAGTAGATATTGCATTGCAGACGTGTTACCGCCATAACTTGTGACAGGAAAAAGTAACTTTGTAACACTGTATCTGTCGCAAAGAAAAGCCAAATGAGAAATAAATAGCTACAATCAAATGACAATTTGTGTTTCCGTTGTGCTTTCATGTAACACTCGTTTCTTTGACAGTGCGAGAGGAAACTCTTGTTAAATGATTTTGGGAATAATTTTACAATTTTTCACTATGACGAATCAGAACTGACTCAGGATTTTTTTATGACATTAAGATCGTTTGAATTACAAGCTAAATTAAGGTTTTTTATTGATTATGAATTTATGAGTTGGTCTGATGAAAAGTAGGGACAAGGTCTACAATGGATTACGCTTACACAGAAGATACCTGTTGATTCAATCAATCACATATGTGAATGGATTGAGGTGCATGGATGGTGAATTTTTGATCAGTTAAATATAAGCATATATATCGTCTACTAAATTTTAAGTAACTTTAATTAATGCAGTCTAATGTAGCGAGCAGTATTTTATGCCCTGCTAAGAATGCCCAGACTAGTCCAACCTACAATTCCACTTTAAATATGTAGTAATGAAATTATTGAGTAAATCAAAGCAAGTTACGAATCAATTCATGTAGGTACAATCATTTAATTTCCAAAAATGGTTAAGTAAATTAAGGCAGGCGTGTCAATGTAGCAAAAGAATAAACAATCACGCAAATTGATATCTAATTAACCCTTTTTACACGGTTCAAGCACTCTGTTTTTTGTCCATTGCAAAAACAGTAATCAGAGGCAAACTACACAGTAAGTAGAATATGCAATCGGTATGCGAGGCTATCCGGTCAGTCAAGCGTGCTCAATTAAATTCTGTTACACTTATTCCAAGATTTTGTAGACAAAAGCTGCATTTTTTTCTTTAAAGTTGTATAACTATCAATTAAGAGTCATTTAGTACAGTCTGCAATAAAAGCTTCCTCAAAAAAAATTGCTACAGAATCTTATCTACATATATGTGTAATTTGATCTGTATCAGCTTTACCACCAAGCTTAAAAATAGAGAAGAGTAAAGAGTAAAGTTGGTCGCCGTTAATATCGGTAATAAAATCGTTTGTTTGAATTTAGTCGATTATTTAAGTTTTTTTTGTCTATTACATGGGGTTTATAACATGTCTATAAGTTACGTAACCCCGATCACGTCTAATGTAAAAATAAAAACTAGATGTATTTCGATAATCCTCTCACCGCAGGCGATACTTTGTAAAAGCTAGTTAACGACTTACGATAGATTCCTTCGGCCTCTAGAATGCCGATCAACTTACCCTTAGGCGACCACCCACAAAAGTCAATAA
Source organism: Eudemis profundana (assembly GCA_947034925.1). Classification (NCBI taxonomy): domain Eukaryota; kingdom Metazoa; phylum Arthropoda; class Insecta; order Lepidoptera; family Tortricidae; genus Eudemis; species Eudemis profundana. Next base: position 17,817,809 of record OX344796.1, on the reverse strand, counting down.
AAATAATTACGCTCAACGCAACATCATGACCCGACCACAGACGCTGCTGGGGAGATGTGGCAACCAAGAAATGTAGAGAACAGGTGTCCGAACTGGACTGTATTGTGAACTCGTATGTAACGCAATGTGACTGTCACAAGGTCGGCTGAAATTGTAAGGAAAATTTTGTTGAGACAGAACTTGTACTGTTACAGAGTGACCAAACTGGACTATAATCTACTTATCGAGACTACTTGGGCTGCTTGTTTACCAAACACTTTTCTACCCGGGTAACTTTTGATACGTACATATAATACAATCGTTCAGTCGTTTTTGAGATAGAAATGTGTTGTATATTTTTATTTTATTAAGCTTGGGACAATGTGCCCTTATATTATATCAGTATGAGATGCCAGAGGACTGTTTTACTTTAAATAGTACCTACATTACTGCAGAGGCCGGGAAGTAAGGGGTTGCTGGCTGAGTACATACAGCGTGTAAGTCTAATACGGGCGATAAATTAAACCGAACGTAGTATTCATTAGTGTAATCATGAAGTAAAAGGTTTTTTAAGTTGCAGTTCATTACGATCCCATAATTAATTTTTTTAATATTTCTCAGCAGCAATGTACTGTAAACATGGTTGCGGTACGGCGGTACCGAAATGTCAACGTAACTGTCAACGAGCGTTTAACGTGAGTGTGTTTGCGTTACATTGCGGGCTGAATTATTTTGTATGGACAAAATTATTGTTGCAACTTTAAGTAAATCTAATTACCTTCACTTTGTCCTATACTAACCACCGTTAAGAGATTCGCCCGTATTAGACTTACACACTGTATAGAAAAGTCTAATCGGCCGCATACATAGTTATAGACTAGCTGCGCCGGAAACGTGGTACTTCACCCTATTCTAAGCAACACTAACATCAATATTTCATTGCATGTTTGAGAAAAAATACAAGAAGAGTTCGAAGTAGGGGGCGTAGATCACGAAACACTGTACACTTGACTAGAGTAGGTAACTAATCGCAAAGAGAGCCCTGGGAATTATGGATCATAATAGTACATTGTGTATCAAGGGCGGTAAGTAAGGAATTACAAACGAGTGTTTGTTACAAGGCCGAGGCGAAGCCGAGGGCTTTAATAACACGAGTTTGTAATTCCTTTACCGCCCGTGGCACACACAATGTTTTTCATCACACTTGTGAGGAAATCTGATTAAAATAACCTTACTTAACCTAAATAAAGTGGTAAAACTGATAGTGACATTATCCATAGACAATGCGAATCTCAAGTCACGTTCGGAAACCATAGCGGTAAAGACTTAAAATGTTTGATTTTATTTTTGCAAAATACTGAAATGCACTATTTAAACATTTAATTAATGTTACAGAAATATGTGTTTACATTATTGGCAATAACATTTCTCTTTAAATAAATATTTCAGTAATAAAAGTTAAAAAAAGTACGTTGGCGTTTCCTTTGAACATGACAAATAAGAGTAAAACAGAACCAGCTTTTCAAATTTAAAAAGAAAACCATTACGCCCTAGGGCGTAATAGGTCATTTACGGCCCGCAAAACCTACGTGTAATGACACCATTTTCGAGCAAGTGTGATGAAAAAAAAAATACGGTATATAGTTAGTTAATCTAAAATTATGAACTAAAAATATTTTTTTCTTTCCACCCACGTAGGTCAACTCAAATGCAGCGAAGCAAAAAGTACTTAGGCTGTTGTAAATTACAATTCTACATTTTACCTGTTTTTATGAGTAAACAGTGTTTACTCATCCGCCTTCCTCAACTTACTCAACTGGTAATTATACTGGATTAGACACCGCCAATTAATTATATTATTAATGAGACTTAAAATTACAAAATTATCTTAAGTAGATCACCTTCATTGCCAAACATGGATAAATTTTGTATGAAATCAGATGCTTTATATGTACCTAAAGTCCTATTAATTATATAACTGTGGTTTAATCAACGTCTTAAATTGTTTAATCGTGATATTATAATAACTGTAATGACTTCATTAAAGTCTCTCTTACAAATAACCATAGACATAGACATATTAATATGTCAAAATCATTAAGACTACTTACTGCTCTTCTTGTGACGGACAAATACAGAAGTGTCGCCATCTCAGTTTTCTTCAGGAGGCACTCCAATTTCTTTGCAACAATAGTAGCAAAGAAATTTTATAACGAGTGCCACTGTCAATACCATTTTTGGAAAACTGTTCTTTGACATAACTGATAACAAATTGCCTAGATGGGTGTCGTTCGTTAAATTCTATTGAACATATGGCTGGCTATATGGATACCAACTTCGCTAAGACAGAATTAGCTGCAAAGATAAATTTGTAGTTTATAGATCGTATGCTAATCTGTCCATGATTGCCAAATAGAACAAGTGACCGTTTAAAGCGGTTCTTGGATCTGTGGTTTACAAATATGGTTTCAATCACCTTTATTGCCAATTAATTATTGATGCAGTCACAATTCTAATTAAAAAAACCTCGACATAGATTCGAATTAAATAAACAATTCTTTACGCTTCAAGTGCTATTTTGATGTTAAGTAATAAAAGTTGAATATACTTTAGCGCGCAGTACAATAAGTATAATAACTTTCTTAAATAAGCAAATGTCTTCCTAAAACTACCTACTTCCTAATTATGCTGTTATTATTTATTTTTTTAACGCGACCCTCTTACTTAATAACATTACCGAAACAATGTGTCATAAAACAGAATGTTCGTTACAAGCTTTCACAAAAGCGTATCGTGTATAATGACGTCACATCATTGTCACTCTGTGTTTATTGCTTATTAGTGCACAGTCTGCGCATTTATTCAACGTAAATATTCCGCAAGGATCATTAGGAAAACGTCATAGGATAAATGTATGTAGCATTTTTCTGTACATTCAATTAGAATACTAAGAAAAATATATTATAACGGCCCTAAGAGTATTCCCGAGTTGTGTGGGAGCTATTCCCAATTGGCAATTATTATTATTATATTAGGGGACAATGTTAAACAAATCGAACTAGTCCCATAGTAAGCTCAATAAGGCTTGTGTTATGGATACTAGACGACGATATATTTAATAAATACAAATATTTAAATATATAGAAAACATCCAAGACTCGAAAACAAATATCATCACACAAATAATAATATGTACCTATGTATAAGTTGGAAATATTCCTTGTTTATCATAATCCCAATGAAATACCTACAGTTGGCTACAAATTATAGGTAGTTACAGTACAGTCAACGTCATAGCCATTCGGCCTTCTTTTTACCCGACTGCGGCGAAGCCCAAAATAGTATTCGAAAGTCATAGGTCAACGGAAAGTACCCTATAATTTTTGAATTACTTGAGAGTGTCGAAATATACGTTTTTTGCGGCATAAAGGGCCGTATCTTTTTTAAGCTTAACTTAGAAGTTTGATTTTTTCACAGCTTCAAGGGACCGTAGACCTGAGTATATGGTTTTATTTTCAAATCGATACATCCTCGCGTTCCCGAGATAAAGGGTCTTGACAGACAGACAGACAGACATACGGACGGACGGATATACGAACAAGAAAACCTTGGCACATACTGAACTGTTAAAAACTGTGAAAGAGTCATTTGTAAACGTTAAGTACCCTAACACTTACATATAATTATCTTCTTGGAAATTCACAACAATTTCATTCGTCAACAGTCAATAATCAGGCTTAGAACTTGCTTTTCTCAACAAGTTACAGTTATGTCATATGCTCGCAATACCCAGGAATGCGGTCGATTGCAATTATAGAGTGAGGTTACGGAGATACGGGTGCGACGTACGTAACGATTCTCACCTGGTAACCAATAAAAAGACTTTTTCTACTCCTGTACTGTTATCTGTCTTTTACTTGGTCACGAACACTAATATAAGAACATACATAATATGAGTTCAGAGAAGTCTATACTCTATTCCCCATAACAGCACTAGTGTCGTTTTAGTCACTTTATGTTATTGCCAGCAGCCACAGACTTCTAAATCTAGGTTAAACTTAGGTCAAGGATTAAGCGCTCAATTTCAACTTTACGGTAAAAATGCACAACTACCAACTTAACAAACAATTAAATTCCTACGGTTTTTAAGAAAAACAAAACTTTCCAAACTAAGTTCATTGATGCCAACATAAAAAAAGTATTTTTAATTTAAGTATATTTTAAATTAAAAAAACAGTTTACCATAGACACCATACTGTCAGTCAAACGTCATATTTGCCTTGTTTCCAGGTTATGATTAATTTTGTATTTTATAATTTAAAACCTCGTCGTAGAAAAAGTATTGTATGCAACGTTGTATAATTAAGTCAAAAAACGCTCATTGCGTCTCTATTTGCGATACTCGCCGCATTCGCGGCTCGTATCGCAACTCACGCAATTCGCATTTTTTGAACCCACTTATACAACTGTTGCATAAAATACTATTACGCGTCATTTGTGTAGCGCATAATGTTTTGGTTAAGTATGTTTTTAAAATAAGTGGCGCAACGTTGCCATTGGTGCTGGGGTTTTTTAATGTAGCTAATACATAGCTGCCGCACTGATATTTGCGGGTGTGACATTAAAGTATGTAATAGAGAAGAGTGTATTAACGTCGAATACTACAAATTAAATGAGCGAATTCTTTGCGATAAGATATAAGCTATATAATAACTTATTTAAAAAACCGCTTTGTAACATTGCATCTACGACACTAGTGAATACTCTTAGATCCCGTCCCATTGAAAAAATAAATCAATGGACAAGTGATACACCTCTTTTTTGTGATTTCGGTTAAAAAATAAAAAAGTTTGCCCAATTTTTTGATAATTTAAATCGGTTTATTATATTTTTTCATTACCGTAATTAGCATGAACACTGCACAACATGGGCACATTTACTGAAATATGCAATTGAGTGTACATACAAGTATGTATCTTGTACAACCCGAGCCAGCCGCAATACGGAAGGCTATAGATATCACATTATGTAAAGAGCATCACATTAAATGACCGACGCATCATTATATAATGCTGTTAAGGTGAACGGCCGGCAGATGACCTCCTGACCATGACACCTGTCTATTGCTTCTATTTATCTAATTTTAATAGTATCATGGTCAATTTGATTAGGTCCATCGTTCGTATAGTTTCAGTTACGTACCGTCAAGTGGGGGAAAGATGAGGCATAAAGCGACGTCTTCTAATACAGCCTGTAAATCTAATACGGGCGAATATTGAAACGGTGGTCAGCATAGGACCTAAGAAGCATATTTAGATAACTATTGCTTAAAACCACAATCAAAATATTTACCATACAAAATAATTCGGGCCGCAATGTAACGCAACACATTCAAGTTGACAAACACGCTAGTTGACAGTTACTTTAAAAAAGCTCGTATCTCGCAATGTCATAACAAGCATGTATGCGGTACATTGCTGCTCGGTAAATTTTCAAAAATTAATTACGAGGTCACTATTAAGTGTAATTTAAAAAATCATATTAATTAATGATAACACTACTAAACGCTATATCTGGTTTAATTGTTCGCCCGTATTAGACTTACACGCTGTATATTACGACCAAGATTTGTCATGGTATACGTCATCTATTCTATTTGTATATTAGTAGTTTTTCCCGTCGGATCGCCCATATAAAGTAACAGTCTCTACGTTTTCCTACCTGTACCAAAGTATAAAGACGAAAAAGTAGTCCAACTTCGGCCGTTTAGGAGGACACAGACGCGCAATTGCACGTCTGTGTGCGTGCGATCCATACTGGAGCATTCTTCCTGATTCTTACGCATTCTTCAAATTTTGCTTGTAGTGCGTTCGTACACGGCGCGCACACATTCAAGCGCGCGATGTACCTTTTGTAGGAACAAAAATAGTAATTATACTGTGCCTGTACATACTCTATTCGTTGCTTTGCTGCCTCGCGAAAGAAAGAAACATCAAGGAACATCATTCGCATCAAGGTGCGTTGGAACAATAACATTTAAATCACTTCAACTGGTCTGACAATGACAGTTACAAATACGTCTAGACGTTATTTTGTTTCCTACCTCATTTAAATCGTTACATTTTATAATAAGCATTTTATAAACTGAATAGGATGCCTAATTTAATACCTTATGTTTGTTCTGTACAATTTAAATAATGATTATTTGTTATTGCACATTTTAGATACCTATGTTTGAACTATGTATGTTATGTTATGACTATACTATTTTACTACTAGCACAAGGTCCGATTTGAATCGCCTCATAACTGTAAGCTGTTACGTATTAAGTTTACCTATTATTACATAGCGTTGATTAAGAACAATGTACCTAATAGGAACATACTTATTATAATATTAGCACACTCTCTGATTCGAATCGCTTTACACTGCCAAATCCAAATTATCCTTCTTTATTCTGAATAAGTGAAAATGTCAAATTGGAGTTAATAAATACGTGTACTCATTAATATTTCCTTAACTTTACTTAGAAAACAACCGTGAGACTCAAACATATTGAATTAAAAACTGATCACTCACGGCTTACAAAAGACGAGACATCTACTCGACATGATTCGGTATTTTGTACATTATGAGTGATCCGATTTCAGTTTAAATATGCATTTTTTTTAAATAATTACTTTACATGAACGGGACAAGGCTGGTTATTAAACACAAGTAAATAATTTGCCTAAGACATGTTTGGGCCACCTGCCCTATGGGTACATACGCAACTAACATTAACTTTAGCTGCATTTTTAAACTGCCAATCATTTACAGTAAATTATTGATTAAATGGTGTTAACACCATACCTACTTAACGGACTATACGTGATAAGTTCAAGAGCCGCTGTTGCCACGAACGCGTCGTAATTAGGAACATAATTACTGGCGCAAGGACAGCGTTGATGTTTTCGTGGTTTCACTCTGATTGGTTAATTTCGTTTGCGCAAATGAGTTTCTTGACTGTCATTTTATTTGAATGCAAAACATCTGCAATTTCTAAAATAAATAGAATTATGTATAAATCATACTGTCATAGACGACTGGGTCCACTTAATATAATCAATAAGCAAATTAAGCAATTGCTTAGGGCATCACGTCTTGGAGGGAAAAAACATATTTGGTTCATAAGCCGGCTGCTTGTACATACTTACGAGCCGCACGCACCCATTAACTAGTTTTTTCCTATTGCGAGCAGCATGCACACACAGGTAGCCGGCTTATTAATTCTTTGTTAGCGAGGCTCCGTCCGGCTATTTATTTTAAGGTCCTTGATCACATCTGGTAGTGTAGGTACCGCAGTATTTGCGAGGAGTTTATGAAAAGCATTTGAATTTAGGACCAACCATTATTAGATGTAGTAATTTTCGCTGTAGTCTACTTAATATAAATGAAAAAAAAAATTATGTATGTAATCTAATTTGAAATAATGAACAAATAATTAAAAGAACATGTCTTTGAGTACGTGTTTAAAATGAAGTGTTCTCTGGTTCCAGGTTGTATGTTTGCTCGTGGTGACGGGCCTGGCGGCCGGCGCGCGCCCGCGTCCGCGCTTGCAGCCGCAGGACCAGTACGAGTACGAGCCGCAGGCGCAGGAACGAGCGTCGGGTGACCAGGTAAAAACTGTTTTTTTATGATTAATGCGTTACTTGGAGCTTGATCTCATCTGATGGAAAGTAGAGACAAGTCTACGATGGAACACATTAACCCCAGAAAATGCCTGTATGCACACACACACAGAAATACATACGCGGGAAGGAAAATCTAATCAGTATCAGTGAGAAACAGAAAGGATGCCATACCTATCACACTTCTGATAGCTCCGTGTTCGATTCCGAACTTCTTACCCACCTTATATTTAAAAATTCCATTATTATTGTATGGCTTAGCTCCTCACTACTAGATCTCACTTTTAGACCAATAATACCGCATTATTCATGTTGTTTCATCACGTTTCAGGTGGTCCTTGTATCCGCTGATGAATATGACGCCCTGTACCGCGCCGACGACCGGTTGGACGAGTACGAGCCACGCGCCGTGCATCGTGCGCCTGCGCCCGCTCGTCTAAAGACGCAGCCGCAGGAGCCCAAACAGCCACCCGTACAGACCATCAGAAACTACAACAAGGTAATTACGATAGTTTCAGTTAAAGTTCGACAAGTATAACAGCATGTGTCCGCGCCAGCGCGTCTAGAGTCACCACTTCTCGTGTAAACTCATGAAGATGTAGGGTATTTAAAAAGATTTTGAACGTGATATTGAAAATGCGACGATGGAATTAACTTACTTAACGTGAAATATATAGTTTACTAGACATTTTGATTACAAACCCTAAAGGTTATTTGAAAGAAATTAAAGACCGTCTGTTGTTTACCTACTAAGTAGGTAAACAACAACGGATTAAAGTATAAGGAGGTCCTACTTATACTTTAATCATATTTTGAATATTGCATTTGTACTTATACGATATTACGATATACATATGTATAGTCGATAAATGAGATACCTCAAAAGTGCTACGAGAATTCCGGCCTCCGCTGATCACGTTTGCAGTAGTATATCTTGTATATCTTGACATGGACTCTATTCTCAGCCTACGTAGGGTGGGTATAAGAATTTTAGTGTAGGTGTAGGTACCTCTACCTATCACTATCTATCACTAATGACATACACACGGCGACATTATTCGTCAACCCGTCCGCCCACAAGGTGAAATATGTCTGGACGCGTTGCCAAGGGCTCTTTTACATAATATACACTGTTGACTCATTAGACTTAGAAATCTGAGAATATGAGGTAGCTATAAGTAGAGCACATTCTTCTATTCTTGGTCAAATTAATCTATTTAGAAAGAATGCATTTCGATATAACTAATATCTCTGTGAGCTATTAGAAAATTTACAGAAACTTAATCGAAAAAAAAAATATTGAACCTGTTCACATAATTTCACAAGGATCGGTTGAGAATTGCGAGAACAGACATCCGCCGGACATACCAAAGCATTTTGCCTAAGCTGAAGCTGAGACACTTAGTTCGCTTCGCTCACTCAGCTCAATTATATATTTTGCTAGACAAACATTTTTGACCAATGTACGTTCAAAGTAAGTATCAAATTTTAATATTTTTTCTGTCCAATTTTAAACGTTTTTGTCTTGGTTGTCAGGTAAACGATGACGGCAGCTTCACGTTCGGTTACGAAGCCGCTGACGGCTCCTTCAAGGAAGAGACCCGGGGCACTGACTGCGTGGTCCGCGGCAAATATGGCTACGTAGACCCCGACGGCAACAAACGAGAGTTCACCTACGTATCCGGCAACCCCTGCGACCCCAACAAGCCCAACGAAGAAGAGGAGCCCGAGGCGCCCGCTCCTGACTCCGCAGAACGCGACGATGGCATCCCGAACTACCCGACCAGACCAGCCCACCGACCGACCACCACTCGACCAACTACGACCTACTTCCAAAACGATTTCAGGGACGCTGACGAAGACGAGGCCGAAGAGGAACCTCTCCAGCATATCAGGCAGCGTGTTGTCCAGCGTCCGACTCCAAGACGCCCCGCGTACCAGTCTCAACAGATCGCTATTACCCCCAGACCTTTGCCAGTGACAACTCCACGTGCCCTGCCGCCCGCTACGACCTTCCGTCCTCAGTTAGTTCAAGTGACCGCCAAGCCTCAGTACAGCCCCGAGCCAGACTACTCACCATCTCCGATCTCTAGCTTCTCGGCGTCACCAGCACCTTCCGTATATTCACCTTCTCCAGCTCCCGCTGTGATCACAACGGCTAGACCTAGCTCAGGACAAATTGATTTCGCTGCCGAATTTGCCAAGTTCCATCGTGAGAACCAACTGCAATCTACGACGTCGACTGCTACGAACGCACCTTCGAAGGCCGCTATAGCTCAAGCTCCTAGCGGTAACCCTCTGTACTCCACCGAGCTGGTGTACGATCCTTCGAGCGGAAGCTATAACACTCAGCTATTCCAGTCCCTGCCTCAGACAAAGGGAGAGTTGAACCTGAACCAGCGTCTTCAACCCTATGTTGCGCAACCTCAACCCCAGCATCAAAGACCGTTCGTTCCTTCTCCTCAGCTTCCTGCTATCCCATCATCGCCTGCGTCGAACGTGCCACTGTTCAGACACCAGATTCAGCACCACAACCCTCAAGAGATCTACCAGAGACAACAAAATGAGGCTCAGTTCCAGAATTCTCAACAGTTATTCGCTCAGCAGCAGCAGCTGCAGCAGACTCAGTTGCAAAGGGATAGGGCTGCAGCGAGAGCTCAAGCACAAAGGCTCGCGGGGCCTCAACCCCAGAGGGCCGCAGCCGCTGGTCCTCAGTACTACTATGTGGCTCCCCGCGGCGAGTCTGCCTCTTCAGGGCAGATTGACGCCTTCCTCAGAGGGCACGGCATCCAGTTCTAGTTTCTCTATTAGTAGAATATCTTTGAACTAGGTAAATAATACTATCGACCAATGTTGGCCTAGATTTAAAGTAGGACCATCCATTAAAGACGTCACCCTCAAATAACATTATGCCGTTATTATTAATTTCATAAGTGTATGGCATCCATGAAACATCGAGTTATTTAGTTGGGTTAAATTTATCAATCCGGGTATTCTTTTTCCTTTGTGATATACTTGATGGATGACCCTTAAACTGATGACTGATATTTTAATCTTTCATATTATCCTGAGTTATAAAATCCTGTTCGAAAGGCCATATCCGATTAAATCGAGTGAGTAAAGATATCGCACCATTTTATACCAAATCGTAGATTCCTAGTCTTCTCCTATCGTTTGAAAGTAAAATCTGAACTATAACATCATTATGAAATAGAATGTTCATCGTTTGCTCAAAAATTAAGGGTAAGAGTGGGTGGTTACCGTTTATTCCAAAGGTTCTATAGTCAAATAAGAAACCTTTGTAGTTTTATAATATTTGTGTTACCTATTCAAATCCAGTTCTCCACTTCCTGTCTTCAGTAAGGAAGGATGTCTCCAAAATATTTGGAATCAAATTGTGTGAGGTTTTTGCTATCAGTTCTTAGTTTAGATCACGTTTAGATGCACGAGTACAACTAATTGGTCGATACGGTTGAAGAGTGTTTATGAGTTGGAGTCTATCAAATGCATAACACTGATACAATTTCATTAGAATTTTGTATGTTAGGTATCATATAGAATAGATGTCATTTGACAGACTCCAATAAGATTGTGGCAGGGGCCGCACTGTACATACGTAACGCTGTGTCTAATCAGTACCTTATCGTAAATAGTCGTAAGTATAATGTGTAAAAGTTCGCGCGTTAAGTCGACGACGCGCGGATCGATGTAAAAACTTTAAATAGTAATTTTGTAATTTTTGTTTTAATAATAAATTATATTTTTTATAATTATGGAGTTGTTTTTTTAAGTTACATTGTTTTTTTAAGGTCGCAGTATACAGGGTGTGTCGTATGTAGGTATTATCAGTAAGTAGATACTATTTTTAAGGATAATAGCCGAGGTATTCTTAAACATTTTAAGTCGTATTCATTGAAATCTTCTAGTTTTATTACATTTAAATTTTACCATTTTTTAGAAAAATACCCAGACATATGCAGATACCTAGTTTGTTGGTAATAGTATCTAATAAAAGCTGCCAAATTCCCTACATTATTGGAATTGAACCTACAAATTAGGGCCAAAAAGACAAACTGGAACTACTGGAGGTACATACTTAAGTAAGAACTATCTGTTTACCTACTTTTCAACTACTTTGGGATTATCATCATCGTTGGTTAGAGTACTACTACCACTACTACTACAAAATGCTGCTAGTTTGGTAAACTTATCTTGCAAGAGTTTAGATGGATAGAGGCTGGCTAGGTTACTTTCTTCATAGATAAATGTAAAGGGTGTAATTCTTCTATGGCAAGAATGAATGTATCGGAAATCAGAATCAATTGTATGCGTTTCATAGTAAGTTATCACTATAGGCATATACGGCAATGTTAATTTTGCTAGACATACGTATAAAGTATGTATCTAATCATAAAGCAAAGCTGTAAGCTGGCCAACGTCGATATGAAGTATAATGTAATGGATGGCATAGTGTGTATCACTGTTGCAGCAGTTGTTTTTGATTGAATAAAAAAATTGTTAAGTGTGTACTACCGAGTAAAAATAAAATCTCAGTTTCGTTACGATTTTCCCCTATACTTAGTTCGGGCGTAACGAAACTGAGAAATTCAAAATTTGTAGGTACGGAAAAGTTGGGACATTTTGCACTACTTTTTTTTATTTCATAAATGAAAAGTGCTCGTGATTCTGAGTAAAATGGTATAAGACACACCATGATCAGACAAAAAAAGTAAAAGGTACATTTTTTCTGCAATTGACCCTCATGTTGCCGATGCCGATTCAGTAGTTAGTGCAATGTATTGTTTGGGTAATTGTGAGTTCAAAAAATAACAGTCGTCCCTCCGGTGGTCAAAAGTTAAGAGCTTGTACGAATCTAGGTTATGTTATGTTGCTATTACATCGGATTATAGAAGAGGGAGCGTTCTTTATTTTCATACGAGTTTTATCAGAATATTAGGTAGGACCTTGAATCCTTAATTTCACATATGTCCACCGGAAAGATGCGAACCTAAATCTAACAATGACCCATCTGTATAGTCCCGGAATGCACATATTCGTACTTTTAAACCTTATGACATTGCGTCGAAAAGTGACGAACCTTTTCATTCCGCGACTATAGCCGCCTGCAAGCATATTTGAGAGGTTGTCATTTATTATTGTAAACAAATCGTTAATTTATTTTTCATCACACTTGCTCGAAAATGGTGTCAATACACGTAGGTTCTGCGGGCCGTAAATGACCTATTACGCCCTAGGGCGTAATGGTTTTCTTTTTAAATTTGAAACGATGGTTTTGTTTTACTCTTATTTGTCGTGTTCAAAGGAAATGCCAATTTACTTTTTTAACTTTTATCACTGAAATATTTATTTAAAGAGAACTGTTATTGCAAATACATATAAACACATATTTCTGTTACATTAATTTAATGTTTGAAGAGTGTATTTCAGTATTTTGCAAATATAAAACCAACCGTTTTAGGTCTTTACCGTTATGGTTTCCGAACGTGACTTGATAAGTATTCGCATTGTCTATGGATGTCACTAATGTCACTGTCAGTTTTACAATTTTATTTAGGTTAAGTAAGGTTATTTTAATTAGATTTCCTCACAAGTAAATAAATAAATAAATAAATAAATATTAGGGGACAATCTTACACAAATCGAACTAGCCCCATAGTAAGCTCAATAAGGTTTGTGTTATGGATACTAGACGACGATATATTTAATAGATACAAATACTTAAATACATAGAAAACATCCATGACTCAGGAACAAATATTCGTGCTCATCACACAAATAAATGCCCTTACCGGGATTCGAACCCAGGACCTCTTGCTTCGTAGGCAGGGTCACTCACTACCAACTAAGCTAAAGCGGTCGTCACAACAAGTGTGATGAAAAACATTGTGTGTGCCACGGGCGGTAAAGGAATTACAAACTCGTGTTATTAAAGCCCTCGGCTTCGCCTCGGCCTTGTAACAAACACTCGTTTGTAATTCCTTACTTACCGCCCTTGATACACAATGTACTATTTTGTATTTTGTTTGTCTTAAGCGTTACGGATATAAGTAGCTGACTCAAAATTAATATTTTCTCATGCTTAACAACTTACTACAGGTTTTAGTTGAATTCGTGTTAATTTTTTTGTGGTCATCTTGTGTCAAAACGGATGTCACGTGGCTAGCGCAAGGTATTATTTTAACATTGATTTTTCAGTAATTTTTCGTAAAAGAATTAAAAAACCAATAGTTTTATGCAACTCTCCAGGATAAGATGAATATAATGACCTATAATTTATCAAAATCGGACCATAAATCTGGATCTGATGGAATGAACGAAAATCGGCTTCACGACACAAAGCCGCGACTGAGTAATTTACTTGGTACTTACTGAGGATAAGCAACGCCAAAATAGCTCCGGCTTATCTAGTTATATTATTGACACCATGCCTACCGACCTTTTTAGGGTCCTGTACGAATATGGTAAAAAGGGAACCCTTATGGTGCGCCTCAGTCTGTCTGTCTGTCCGTCTGTCACAGAAAGATATCTCAGGAACTACTGCTGCTATCGATTTGAAATTTGGAATAGTTTTAAAAATCGCTAACCCGACTCTTATCTATCTATATTCTCATAATAAATATCTTATACCTTTTTTTTAAATAGGGCGTCCAAAATTTAAACCAAATACCAAACGAAAGGGCTTATTTTGTAAATGCCCAAACCAGTTTTTTTCTTAATCATGTACTTTTTGATTTAAACGTACGTTCAAAAAAATACCGTTTTCCTATTATCTTCGAAGTTACTAAATAGAAAAATCTGTAATAATTAGCAATTATTTTATCAATACCATCCTACATATTACAGTAAAAATATAACGGTTTTCCTAACTTGCATCGTTTTTTTCCAAATTCGCAAAAATCGTAACATAGACTTATTTGCTGCTAACTAACTAACCGCGATCTATGTTGATGTACGGGGACAACAGTTTTTCAACAACAAAGTTAACTTTGTCTCACCCAATCCCACCATCCGGATTATATTAGGTTTAAGCCATTGTTGTTTCTTCCTATTCGCGATTCTACACAAAATAAATTCCACACAATTGAATTTAATCACATGCGTAATGCTTCACAGTCGTTATTTCTACGCAATCTTGTTTCTTCCTAGTAGCGATTCTACACAATATGAATTCCATACACCTGAATTTAATCACATGCTTTATACTTCGCGCTACTATCTTTATCTTTTATTCTATCTATCTTCTATACTATCTCGTTTTTTCCTAGTCGAAATCTTTAAAAAAATATTTCTCCGCCCCAATTTCGACCGGGTTCGACTCCCGGTTATGTATGAGATTTAAAAAATAATAATTACAGAATGGCGAAGTATAACGCATGTGATTAAATTCAGTTGTGTGGAATTCATATTGTGTAGAATCGCTACTAGGAAGAAACAAGATTGCGTAGAAATAACGACTGTGAAGCATTACGCATGTGATTAAATTCAATTGTGTGGAATTTATTTTGTGTAGAATCGCGAATAGGAAGAAACAACAATGGCTTAAACCTAATATAATCCCTTGACCTTGACCGGTTTTTTAAAATTATAAGGTCATACTATTATTAATGCTGAAGTTGGGCCACCTACTCGTATCAATTTTACAAAAGTGAAGGTCACCAAAATCTATTACTCAAAATGAAGTCAATAGAGTGGTCTCATTAAGTTGCAATATCAATATCACCCACGCTCAAATTGCGTATAGATCTGATCGTGATCTTGGAGATCGATGATAGATTGAATAAAACCGATTGTTGGTGACCATGGAATACATGTATGGATGTCTAAATAAAAAAAAACCGGTCAAGTGCGAGTCGGACTCGCGCACCGAGGGTTCCGTATAAACTAATAAGTAGCCCAACCTTACGACTAACAGCAACCCTGCCTTAAACCCGCTTTAGCTCTATTCAACCAGGAAAAATCTTAACAGCGCGATGCAGCGTATGCTACAGCGACATCTATTGATACTAAATAGCGCGTAAATTTTACTTGTAATTTAAATTTAAACGTTACTTTTTGTTATTGGCTGATTGAAATAATTGTTTGTCAACTAAGTTAGTTCTCATGTATCATTTTTAGCCACAAGCTACCTTATTTTAGATTTGTGGCCCTAGATGGCGCTAGTGGTATTTCATTTTTATGGTATTTACTAGTGTCAAATTTCCTAACATACTCCTATTATAGAGTTTTTAATAATTATTGTTACTTTTTTTTTTCCCGATTCCTGATGAGTGATCATTGTATTTAATAGACATTTTTTATATAATCTGAAATAAATCATCGCTTAGTTTTGCTACTCTCCGCTAGATGGCTCTCGTAGGGAGGGTAGAACTAATATGTTAAGATTTTTGTAAATTTTTAAAAAGTATTCAAGTTAGGAAGAGAAAATATAACGGTCTTCCTAATAATAATAATAGTCCTAATAAGTAGATACATGAATAGTTCAAGAAAAACTGTATGGCGATTAGTTTAGTAGGAGCAAATAAGTATGTGTTATGATTTTTGCAAATTTCTCAAAAACGGTGCAAGTGAGGAAAACCGTTATATTTTTTCTGTAATATTTAGGACGACATTAATAATTGGTAATTATGACACATTTTTCTGATCAGTAACTTCGGAGATAATAGGGGGGGAATGGTATTTTTTTAAACTTTTTTCGCCATAAATCAAAAACTATTTATTTAAGAATAAAAATAAAAATGGTATTTTAATCTACAAATTAAGCTCTTTCATTTGATACCCCACTCGATATATAAGCCCTACTTTCAATTTTCAAAATCCCATTACGGAGCCCTTTAAAAAAAAAGTAAAAAAGGTACAAGATTTTTTTTATGTCCAATAAGCTCGGGTTAGCTACTTTTAACACTATTCCAAATTTCAAACCGATAGCAGCAGTAGTTCCTGAGATATCTGGCTGTGACAGACGGACAGACAGACAGACAGACAGACAGACAGAGTCGCACCATAAGGGTTCCTTTTTTACCATTTTGGTACGGAACCCTAAAAACTTAGAGCGATGTATTTTAAACCATTTTTATAAGGATGATAAAGGCTGTTTTATTTATTAATTCAGATCGGCCCAGGTCCCAAGATTATCTGATGGTAAGTGATTATGGGGCCGAAAATATACCTAGGTAGTAATTTTGGGATCAAAAATACTGATATGTACGAAACTGGAGTTTTACTGAGACCCGCTTTTTACGCTAGAACGCTACTGAAATAGATTTCTCGTAACCGAGAAATCGATTTCAGTAGCGTTCAAATAAAACAAATAAGTTTTATACAAGCCGCAAGATGTTTTACAAAAAAGGAACAACTGATTTCAAGAAATAGATGCATCTTGACGGTCTACCGTTTATTATACATCTATTCTCACTAGTTTACTAAATGAAACAAGTAAGGATTGATTTAAAACAGTGTCAGGTATAGCAGTGCCATCTCGACAACAGGCTTGTAACTATAAGGCAGTGCTCGTTTAAGTCGCACGCAGCACAATCACAAGTGCTATTGAAGTGCAGACTCGTACTTATATTACCTGGTACCATATTCTGTGATTGTCCTTTCACTTTTGGTCCCGTTGATCTGAATCAACAGATGGCGTTCTTTATTGTAGGAATCAAGTTTCTTTTCATATAAGTAATGGTTTTATGATTGTCGTACGACAGCATGCATAGATAGTATTTGTCGTATGAAAATTAATCGCACGGCATAGTTGTGCTAAAGGTACAGATGACATCTCCACGGAGGAGTAAAATGGCTACTTTGGGGGATAATGTTTCGCACTGTTCATCCATCATAATGTACGTCACACTGATTTCGTGATTTTCTGACCTCTACCCCGTCTTTGTCACAGTTGGTCACATTTGTGAGACCCCCCCCCCCTCCCTAGCGTGACGTGACATATTTTGTGTATTTGACATCTAGAAATTATTAAATTAAAACAGCAATTCCGAATTTTCGTTTTATTTCCATTTAAATTATTTTATAATATAATCCACATCAACGCGCGTGATACTAAGTAGTAGAGCGAGTGTAAACTCGCCATCAAAACATTTTAAACCTTATAACCAAATTTGGCATTTGAACACTTACAGTTATTCGATTTTGAAGTGTGACGTCACGAATCTTAGGAGTCCCTCCCACCCCTTGTCACACAATGTCACACTTCGTCGACCGCCTCCCTCCCCCTGAACGTGTGACGTACCTACTTTATGGATTTAAGGATAACCCCTTGTTACTGTATGCGCGCACAACTTTTGGGGTAGGTAATCAAGCAGTAGGTATATAATCACTAGGTAATACTCCGTTCAACGCAGAATTTACAGTGATATAGGGGTAGTGGGATAAAATCACTTTGCTTCAAAGGTCATCAGTGCCATCACTACTCTGTTATAGTATCGAGCTAAAGTACAAATAACCCAACATTTTCAAAATTCCCAATTAATCTACTAAGTAATTGTAATGAATTGTATACGGTAGTGACACTTTTCATCCCTGCGGACAAAGTTGCAGGTAACTTTCAGTTAGTGTTAGTACAAACATAATAATTGGTATCTCGGTTCAGTAGTCTCACCACTTATTGGCATAATACTTTATTGAAATAACCGCAAAATGTTTTAAAATAACCGACTTCAAATGAACCTCATCGATAAGAATTGCTAGAGTCACTATGCAAAAATGTATGTATGCATATATTATTTATGCCACACCTGGCCATAAAGTGGCTTTTTCCCCACGCTGCGCGTATGGAAAAAGCCGCTTTCTGGCCAAGTGTAGACATAAAATTATGTACACAACACGGGAGGTAATAAAGAAAGCCCTCAATCGCATATTTACGTCCCTCGCTTGCAGCTCGGGCCGCAAACTTCTGCGATCTCGGCCTTTCTTTGTATTACCACCCTAGTTGTGTAATGTACTATTGAAGAGTTCCCTCGATTTCTCTAAGACATCAGATCCTAACCCTTAATTTGACTAATTTGAAAAAATGCCTTAATTCAAGTTTCAGCGAATCTAAATAGTAGGGTAAAAAAATCTGACTAAATAAAAAATACAAAAAAAAACTTTCTATAAATATGTCTAGCCGGCTAGACATTTCCACATTAAGGGCTAATTTGGTTACGATCAAGTCGGACTCTTTGAAACAAAAAACATTCAAATCGGCCCAGTTGTCTCCGAGTAGTCGAATAACAAAGATACAGACGAATTAAAACCATCCGTCTTTTGGAAGTCTCTTAAACAAATATGTTATTAACGCATGTGGCTCTAAAATTTCTAAAGTGAAAAAATTACTCAGTCATAATTTGGTTTGGGACCCATTAGGTACTTTACCTACTACATTTGGAATTTTGTAGTCAAATACTTCCAAAGTCGCCTATGCATAAAAGATGAGTTCCCATACTCATACATTACCTTATCTTATTAAGGAAGTAATTACACGAAGATGAAGTTTTTACTAATGACATAACGATGTGATAATAATTATGTGCATGCGAGCTATCATCTTATCTAACGATCACTTGCGCAATGATCGAAATAAAATGTAGATTATATTAAAATATTGCATCGTCAGGTGCTATGAATAAAGTTGTCCACTTGAACGTTTTGTTTTGCTAGGTTGACCACGACGTTAATTACTATTTTTTTCAAATTTGCCGACCGTAAAGTGTCCACATATTATCTGATTTGCACTAAGGTATAGATTGAAAAATTTGAGAATATTAGCATTAGTGTATGATAAGTATAACTTTTGTGCAATACAATTTAAATACTTGAATGAAATCTGAAAAAGTTATCATGTACTAACGATAAATATGTATTTATAGTGTGTCCCAAAGCAATTAAAAGACAAGATAAATTAAAATTGGGAACTCGAGA
Organism: Eudemis profundana; assembly: GCA_947034925.1. NCBI lineage: Eukaryota > Metazoa > Arthropoda > Insecta > Lepidoptera > Tortricidae > Eudemis > Eudemis profundana. The sequence goes on along the minus strand of OX344796.1, from coordinate 17,798,229 downwards.
ATTCTCGAGTTCCGATCATTTTTTTCTCGTCTCGAATGACGACAAATTTCTCCAGTTTTCTCGAGTTCAACAAAGCTCGAGCAGAAACCCTAATTGGAATGTAATAAATAAAGGAAGACCGTTTACAAAAAGAAATGAGATCCCATCAAAAACATTACATGTAAAAAGATACAAGTTTCGCAACACAGTTCTTCTACAACATAAAAGTTTTGAGATGTTAAGGCCCGGTAGGACCTGGCTCGCATTTCACATACAACTAGGGTCGGGCGGAATGCAGATTATTGCAGATTATCTTCGATTTCTAACATAAAAGTATACGTTATCAACCCAAACATGAGAGGATGCCCTGCATGACTGTGAAATCATGATTGTCAGGTATTAATTTTGTCAGAAAAGGTAACTGGTAATGAACAAAATGAAAAAAATACTTTATTTTATAGTGTTTTCGCGCTACTTTTCTATCGAGCGAAGTGTTCGCTATCGTGTTCTAAGTGAGAGGAAGCCCTAGATACAGTTCTGAATATTATTATATATGTTTTACAGTGACCTACGAGTGCTCTAAAAATGATTTGGAAACTAGGCTTCCGTGCCCGATTCTGGTCTAGCCTCGCCTTAAGTTAAACCAAGTCAGTAAACTCGGCATTTTCACAGAGACCCGTTCAGGTGCGTAACTATAGCTTGGCAACTTCGATGGTGACACTCACCTGTGTGCTTTTTGTTATGTGCAGCCGTAACTACTTACAGAAGTTACCGCGAACACGAATGGCGACCGACGGAGGCAGCCTCCGCAGGCCCCCGTTCGTGATGGCGGTAACTTGTGTAAGTAGTTACGGCTGCACATAACAAAAAGCACACAGGTGAGTGTTACCAACGAAGTTGCCAAGCTATAGATTTAGTCTGGCGAGCAATCCGACCGCAACTAGTTTTATAGAACGAATGCGACGCACGGTACATATTACCTTGCAGAGGGGAACGCCCGGGCAAGTCGTCTCCCTACGAAGTGTCCGTGTTGCTCTAAGATCAGTTGGATCGACAAAGCGCTTTATCATTTTGGCAAGAAACGCGTCAATCTCCTGCAGACCGGAAAGTCTACAGACCAAGAGAACTGAGCAAACACTATTTTCAGACAACGGAAATTTCTTGTCGATTTATGATGTCATTTGGTTTTTTAATTATATTGTAAGTAAGTATAGTGATATTATATTAGTCTTTTGCGCTGACTATATCTGCACAGCTTCACAAAATCTTCGCAAAAACATTATTAGATCTTCAATTACACTCCACTCTGATTGCAACAGTTTTACTTTTCGCCAATTTTTATTAGCATGTCGTTTATCGGGCCCCGGTTACAAAACTGAGCCAAGCTCTCGAGGATGCTCAAAACACTATACGATAAAAGTCCAAGCCCGAAAATACACAGCAGCCCCAACCCGTAAAAACTCCCACTCACGCGCAACAGTTAACCGCGATTTGAATCTATAAGATTTTTTTTTAAGCCAGTGCATCATTGCCATAAAATCTAAGATGTCCAAGTCCCTTGAGCGCCGTCGCACAAGACTGCGCGGCTCAAAGCGAGCAAAAGCGAAATATTGAATGTCTAAACTCTAAATCTCTAGTCATACATATTGCAACATATCGTCACTACTTTGAAAAAAACTCTTATCTAAAAATGTCGTAGAGAAAAAAGTCAAAAGTTACACAGGTACGTCATATATACTGCGTTTCTACCTGGAGTCAGTGTCAGATACGTGTTTCTAGGGTTCCGTACCAAAATGGTAAAAAAGGAACCCTTATGGTACGACTCTGTCTGTCTGTCCGTCTGTCACAGCAAGATATCTCAGGATCTACTGATGCTATCGACTTGAAATGTGGAATGGTGTTAAAAACCGCTAACCCGAACCTACTGGACAGAAAAAAAATCTTATACCTTTATTTACTTTTTTTTAAAGGGTGCTGAAATGGTAGGTCGAACATTTTAAGTTGCGCTGTTATATCGAACCACTTTTATTTTTAACCGACTTCCAAAAGAAGGACGGTTCTCAATTCGTCTGTATGTTATTTTTTTATTTTTTTTTGTGTGTTTGTTCACCGATTACTTGAAGACGGCTGGACCGATTTGGAAAATTCCTTTTTTTGTTTGAAAGGGTATATTTCAGAGGTGGTCCCATTGCAACCAAGTCAGGGTCTGATGATGGAATCTTGGAGAAATCGAGGGAACTCTTCAAATATTATAGGCACACATATAGCGATTTCGGTATTTTTCGTAATTTCTCGTCCATCTCTTATTAGCAACAAGTTTCTAGTGTTAACCGACTTCAAAACAAAGAGTAAATTTGTATCTAGGTTTCTTCCCCGATTACTTGAAGACGGCTGAACCTATTTGGAAAATTCTTATTTTGTTTTAAAGGGTATACCTCCAAGGTGGTCCCATTGCAGCCAAATCAGGATCTGATAATGGGATCTTGGAGAAATCGAGGGAACTCTTCAAATATCATAGGCACACATATAGCGATTTTGGCATTTGTCTTAGTTTCTCGTGCATTTCTTATTAGAAATAAGTTTCCAGTCTTAACCGACTTCAAAACAAAGAGCAATTTTTATGTAGGTTTGTTCCTCGGTTACTTGAAAACGTCTAGACCAATTTGGATTTTCTTTCTTTTAACTAAATATACTTAAGTCTACTTGTTTAAAACAATATTTTTCCAGCGCCACTAAAAATTTAAAAATAAGTAAATTTTTAAAACAAAAAATAAAAACCGACTTCTAAAAACTTAAACTAAAAACCAAAAAAATAATATGTTAACTACCCCAAACAAGTGGATAATCAACGATTCATATATACATATACAGATATTTATGGTTTTTAACCTGTTATTTTTGAAGTCGGTGCCAGCTAAGGAGCTCAACACAGCCAGCTTTGCGTGGCAGGCACCAACTTCAAAATGTGAATCGTTGATTATCCACTTCTTTGGGGTAATTAACATATTATTTTTTTGGTTTTTAGTTTATCTTCTTTGATATGTAGTTTATTTACTTAAGATATGTCAAATTTTCCGCGAAAGCTATGGCACTTGACGTATCGTGATCACGTGATTTTACTTCAATAATTAATGTAGGTGACCATGTATCCAGTGGTTATTAGTTTAAATTATATTTTAACCTTTAATTGATTAAACAGTGAGGTATATGTGTGAGACCTCGCCTATTAAGTTTGATTTTAGCTAGATATTAATATTTGTCTACTCCTGATCACCGATTAAAATTCACCGTTTAATATACATTAAAGGAAAAATAAAACGGTTTTCCTAACTTGCAGCGTTTTTTTGAAATTCGCAAAAATCGTAAGACAAACTTATTTGCTCCTACTGAACTAACCGCGACATATTTCGAGCAACAGTTTTTCAAGAGCAAAGTTAAGTTTGTCCCACCATACAGTTTGTCTTGAATTGTTCACGTATCTATTGACGATTTTGTACGGAACGCTCGGTGCGCGAGTCCGAGTCGCACTTGACCGGTTATTTTAAATATTCATGCCCTCGATCGCATATTTACGTCCCTCGCTTGCAGCTCGGGCCGCAAACATCTGCGATCTCGGCATTTCTTTGTATTACCACCCTAGCTGTGTAATGTACTATACCAGGCGTACGTCACTCCGTGATTCTGTTGCGCGGTAATTATTATTATTTTCAACACACTTGCTCGTAAAGTAAATAAACTTGCTCCAGTAACACAAGATGGTTTTTACAGTGCATTACTCTAGGGTCTCTTACATAAGGTAAGGGTTTATGGCTTAGATGAAGCACAGGTAGATTACCAGAAAGAGAAAGATGTATAAAAGAGTGATAAAACCACTTTAGTTACCTGTCTTATCAGATGTTTACTAGTTTGTTTCTATTTGTAAATACAGTAATTAGTCACTTCACTTTCATTGAACGTTACGGTCATACACTTTCATAGTGATCCAAAGGACTCGAGCCATTTAGCCCGATTTTTTTAGCCCCGGAGCGCTTTTTAGAGCTGGGCTGATAGAAAAGACTCAGTAGAGTTCGTGACTTTAAGAGGAAACAGTAAGGTGGAGAGAATTGAAAATTAGGTATTTGTAAAATGTGTCGCTGTCCCGCACTGCCCGCCTCTCCCGCGCAGAGCGCGATAGAGACAACTGCAGCTTGGACCGAAAATACCCTTTAAAATTTCATGAAATATCTCTTTTGAGAATCAATTTATCGTAAAAAGGAAAACATAGGAACATATCAATAGTAGCCATATATTTTTGGACAAAAAATTATTGCTCTACTGGCATTATCCAGGGAGGAAACAGGGGACTACGTTTGTATGAAAAAACTGCCCTCCTGTTTCCTCTTAATAAGGCTCGAGCCTTTTTTTAGCCTATAAAGGGCTTGCCTAATATCAGGTATTTGACCATCTTATTCTACTGCTCTTAAGGAAAATGTACGCCACATCTGCACCGGCTCGTCCAAGGATATCTTTTACGCCACGCCACTGCAAGCTACACTTAGTATAGTAATAGTATAGTCATAGAAATTAGTTGACCAAGTAAGATGAACTAATAGATCCTGTAATTACAGCTAGTTCACGCTAAAATAATAAAAAGTTCGTCGTAGAAAATTGTATTCTCTAATTGGATTTCGTACCTACTTTCCAAATATTTTGATCAGTTGCTCAAGATTCATAAGTACAAGTTATTAGATTATTTCATAGCTAGTCAGTTGCTTTAGTAAGAAATAAAATCATTCTAAATTGACCACTATTATTAAAAGTGCATTTGCATATTTCAAATACAGAAACTAACAATACTAGCTTTGTTCATACAAATACAATTGCCAGTTAAGGGTGCTCCCGGTGCTAGTAACTCGGTTCGTGCTAGTCAGTATTTTTACTGGCAACTCTTATTCATGCACCAAAGACGGAGGCAAAAATTGACCGAGTGGAGATCTCCAACCAGTCGCCGAAGACCAGGCAGACCAGCTCTATGGTCTAACGATATTGTGGCTATGAGGCGGTAAAAGAGGTGACACTATCTAGGAAGGAATGAAAATATTTGTCAGGCATATGTCCAGTCAGAACCAAATAGTCTGTAACATCCAAAGCGTCATAGATATCGAAACACACCTTTATCACCATACAGGGTGCCTCTAACAATGGGCCTTTAAATAAATGGGTCGTTTCTACTCCTTAATCTGTAGGCTTATGATGCTACGCTTTGTCGCGCGATAAATAAATGATAATCCATGCGTTACGTTCTGACAAATAGTGTGTGAGAGTGACGGATGGTTTATCATTTATTTATCGCGCGACAAAGCGTAGTATCATAAGCCTACTGAGCTAAATTTTGCAACTTTTTAAAAACACGCCAATATCCTAGTTTTATTTTTAAGATGAATTAACTTTCTTAATTCAAGTTATTTGAAGATATTGCAAAACAAAAACATCTCAATTTAGCGAAAAGTAACGAACTTTACATTTAAAACCCCATCGTTAGAGCCAGCCTGTAGACACAAAAATGTGTGACGATATATCTGGCGATTTGAACGTTACAGACTATTTGATGCCGACGGTCCAGTACTGTCATAATAATTATCATTATATTATTTACAAGCTTTCATTTTGCCTTTTTGTCGGTTTCTTTGTTTGAACGCGCATCACGCAAAATTCCTTGAAATGTAATGTACAGGTTGATTATGACCCCGGTTAAATAAAGGATAGGTGCCTTTTACCCGACTACGGTGAAGCAAAGAAGAGACACACTTAGGTATACACTTTATTCTACCCCCACGAACGAAGTTGCAGACAACAAATATCTTAGAATGTCTTACTGAGAAGGCATCTTAATTCATTAGTCGAACAGTAGGGACAATACCTACCTAAGAATAGGTCTTACTTCCCACGACGTAATGACTTGCATTACATAGCCATATTCGAGTCTGCCGCAGAATTATCTGCCACAATACCACTATGATAACCAGTACATGGACTTGACAGACCTGATTGTAATAAGAAATAGCAAGCGAGTCAACCGATGTTCATTCCTGTGATCATTCTATTTAAACAACCGATTTGCAGAGCGTTCGGTGACACTACATGTTTCGCAATATACTCATATCCCGGGTTTGATACCCTGTTGGGTCAATTGAAAAGATGGACTTTGGTAGATAGTGCCCGACTCTGGGCGTATCGGGGTATATCACAATTAAAGGGTCTACTGCAATAACGATTAATATCTAAAATTATTGTAATTCTAAGTCAAATTCGTGTATTGCAGTGGACCCTTCAATTGAGTGAGACTGTCCAATTTTCGGTAACGTATGGTAGGTTAATCGAAAACCATTTCGATATTATGCCTTTCTAAAGCTTGTCTAATACATAAGCTTTAGATATATAATTTAAATCTGTAATATTTGGGACATGAAACTCATTAGCGTAAATTTATTCCGTTTTTTGCAGTCACAAGATGGACGTTTAACGTTATAGATTTTCGGTTAAGGAAATAAAATACCTAACAGATCAAAAACCCGGCCCGGTTCGAATCGGATTCGCACCCGAAGAGTCACCATCGTCGAGCAATAATATTAAAAAAATCGGTTGTCTGTAAAGTCGGTTTACTGACGATAGTCGAACGTGATAACGTTGACCTTGACCCTGACTTTGACTTTAACTTTGACTTTGACTTTGACTTTGACTTCGACTTCGACTTCGGCTTCGGCTTCGGCTTCGGCTTCGGCTTCGGCTTCGGCTTCGGCTTCGGCTTCGGCTTCGGCTTCGGCTTCGGCTTCGGCTTCGGCTTCGGCTTCGGCTTCGGCTTCGGCTTCGGCTTCGGCTTCGGCTTCGGCTTCGGCTTCGGCTTCGGCTTCGGCTTCGGCTTCGGCTTCGGCTTCGGCTTCGGCTTCGGCTTCGGCTTCGGCTTCGACTTCGACTTCGACTTCGACTTCGAATTCGACTTCGACTTCGACTTCGACTTCGACTTGAGTACCAGCCGCCCTTTTCTCAGCAGCAGCAGTGATTTTTTGTCACGATTGGCCGCCCCTAATATCTGGCCGCCCTAGGCCCGGGCCTACTAGGCCTTAGGGCAAATCCGCCACTGGTCTCTTGTCATTCAATAGAGATTTTTGACAGCCGTATCTTAGGGAATAAGGGCTATTTTATTAACAATTTGTAAGAAACTATCGTCTTAACGACTTTAGTGCTGGAATAATATAAAGTACCTATTTGACAGGTAACGACCCTGCAAGGTAACGGCCCATGACGTCACACTTTTTCGTGCGTGCAGGCAGCCGGCTCCATCGAATTATAAGACGTTATCACGGCAAAAAACACGGGGTGGACCCATACCTTCAATTTTAAATTTTGTTTGTTACTAGTATTTCTTGTTATAGCGTCAATAGAAATAAACATTCTGTGAACATTTTAAGATGCAGCCGTGGCAGACGGACGGACAGATGGCCAGACGAATAACGGACTCTTAGTTCTGTTGGCATCAGTTTGGCACGGAAGCCTAAAAACAAACTTACATATGATGGCGACATCTGAATAAAGTGTTAAATAATTAATTAAAAAGATATATTGTTTTAATAACAGAATCTTCGAAATATTTTTTCTGTATTTAAAGCGATGTTTTTTTTATTATTTACAAAATCATTCTAATGGCGGCATTATGCGTGAATGCTTTGTAGCGCAGTTAGAAAATCCAATCAAGTTAAACTACTGTTTATGTGTTTCTTTCGTGCTGCTGCGGTGGACCGTAATCGCATACAGCTTTTATGGCCGGATGACTAATTAAACAAGTCTAAATTAAGAAATGACCTAAAGATCAAGTGAATTGGGTCGCGTTTTGCGTATGACAAAAAAGGCTCAATGATTAAACTGCACCAAAATCACATTTGGTTCATGTCATTTGCCTAGCCAAGTCCAAGAGGAGTAGGTAAGACAACGTTGAACAGCGCAAGCCAAGCCTGTAGCCAATCCCCGTTTAAGAATACGTACACGTATCACACTGTATACTTGACTTAAGTGGCGATAAAATGTGTTCACGTGAAATTATGGCAATATAATCTAAACGGGATTGATAACATGGCCAGGGAAATCGTAAATTGGTTGAAACGCTCCTATGAATACAGATATAATAAAATAAAAACAAACAAATACGTAAAATTAAATCTACCAAGTCGAATAATCAGTTGCACAAAATGTCAAGCGTGTGAAAAGATTTCTTAGAAACCTTCCTTGCTGTTGCAGAACCTACTGATAAAAAAATGGAACTCACGATGGGCCTGATACAGATTTCCATAATAGTGCCATGTAGGTAATATTGCGTCATACATCTTGGGCAATAAGTTGAGCTTAATTAAGGTTCAAAAATTTCCCTTATTGTAGGACGTAGGAGGGCGTTTTCCAAAAAAACGTGTCCGAATTTTTTTTGGAAAACGCCCAGGAGTACACAACTTATAGCTAGGTACTTTGTTCAACACCGTGTCGTAATAGGCGACTAAGAGGGGGATATTAGGGTTGTGATTGTGACGGAATATGGCGAAATAAGTCGTCCCACGGACGCACGAGCCCGTTACGGTTATGACGCGAGGAGAGCCCTAGTGCGTTCATTCTGAGATCCTGCGGGTGTAGCACGCGCGCGGGACTCAGCATGTATGTAACAGCCAATGGGAACGCGCATCACAATATAGGTACGCGCAAAGTATAAAGACAGACAAGTAGGCAAACTTCGGCCACTTAGGAGCGCGCGATACTTAAGGTCGAGGCGCGAACAGTGCCATTCGTACTGGAGCATTCTTACGCATTCGTAAAACTTTGCTTGTAGTGCGTTCATTCACGTTTTTCTGGTTCTATCCACATCAAAAAAAACCGGTCAAGTGCGAGTCGGACTCGCGCACCGAGGGTTCCGTATAAACTAATAAGTAGACCAACCTTACGACTAACAGCAACCCTGCCTTAAACCCGCTTTAGCTCTATTCAACCAGGAAAAATCTTAACAGCGCGATGCAGCGTATGCTACAGCGACATCTATTGATACTAAATAGCGCGTAAATTTTACTTGTAATTTAAATTTAAACGTTACTTTTTGTTATTGGCTGATTGAAATAATTGTTTGTCAACTAAGTTAGTTCTCATGTATCATTTTTAGCCACAAGCTACCTTATTTTAGGTTTGTGTCCCTAGATGGCGCTAGTGGTATTTCATTTTTATATTTCCTAACATACTCCTATTATAGAGTTTTTAATAATTATTGTTACTTTATGTTTTTTTCCCGATTCTTGATGAGTGATCATTGTATATAATAGACATTTTTTATATAATCTGAAATAAATCATCGCTTAGTTTTGCTACTCTCCGCTAGATGGCTCTCGTAGGGAGGGTAGAACTAATATGTTAAGATTTTTGTAAATTTTTAAAAAGTATTCAAGTTAGGAAGAGAAAATATAACGGTCTTCCTAATAATAATAGTAATCCTAATAAGTAGATACATGAATAGTTCAAGAAAAACTGTATGGCGATTAGTTTAGTAGGAGCAAATAAGTATGTGTTATGATTTTTGCAAATTTCTCAAAAACGGTGCAAGTGAGGAAAACCGTTATATTTTTCCTGCAATATTTAGAACGACATTAATAATTGGTAATTATGACACATTTTTCTGATCAGTAACTTCGGAGATAATAGGGGGGGAATGGTATTTTTCTAAACTTTTTTCGCCATAAATCAAAAACTATTTATTTAAGAAAAAAAATAAAAATGGTATTTTAATCTACAAATTAAGCTCTTTCATTTGATACCCCACTCGATATATAAGCCCTACTTTCAATTTTGAAAATCCCTTTACGGAGCCCTTTAAAAAAAAAGTAAAAAAGGTACAAGATTTTTTTTATGTCCAATAAGCTCGGGTTAGCTACTTTTAACACTATTCCAAATTTCAAACCGATAGCAGCAGTAGTTCCTGAGATATCTGGCTGTGACAGACGGACAGACAGACAGACAGACAGACAGACAGACAGACAGACAGACAGACAGACAGAGTCGCACCATAAGGGTTCCTTTTTTACCATTTTGGTACGGAACCCTAAAAAGTACTTACCTAAATAAAAAAATAAAAATAAAATAAATATAAATAGGTATATATTCACAGATCGAACGTAAACGTGGCTTTTTGAGTCGTAAGATTCAGAATAATTAATTTCAACAGAAAATTCAACTAGTCATTTCCCATGATATACAATACATGCAACTGTAGACGGCAAGCTATTTGTCTATATAAGTTAGCTTATTAACCGACTTCAAACACAAGGTCCTCGGTTCGTCGGAATGTATGTTTCTCGATTACTTGAAGACTGCTGGACCGATTTTGAAAAAATATTTTTTCATTTGAAAGCGTACCTTCTAATTGGCTCCATAGCAACCAGGTCAGAAATCGAAGGGCTAGGAAGGTGCCTAGGCACACCTATATATAGCCTTATAGGTATTTTTATAGTAACTCATATATTTGTTATAGGTATCATCGAATAGGTTCGTTTGAAATCGGTTATTTCGAGTTTTATTCTTTCGGCGAGATGTGGAAATTTACAGTCAAGACTACTACCATTTGAAAAAACTATGCAGAACTCACTTGTTTAGTCTTCATTGACTTACAAACGTTATTACAAATTTCCCTTCAGAAAAAAAGGTAAAAATAATCCACCAATTTAATACACTGACTTGATTCACACTAAATGCAACTATAATTTCAATCTACTTACATCGCTCACACGCTCACAAATACATAGACATTTGATTTTGTCGTTGTGTGACAAACATAGACAGTTGATTTAAAAAAAAATCTGCGTCTCCTCCATCTATATTTTTATGTAGTACTTAAATAAAATAGAGCGCACCATAAATTAAAAACCCGACCCAAAAGCAGCGCGATGCAATTATCGTGACATTGACTAGCAACAATTGTTCCGTGGGAACCACCACAAACCCTGTAATAATTAACAAACAATATTTAAGAAACAAAAGAGCAATTAACCAAGCAGATGGCGGCAACCATGGCTAGTCGGTACAAACATCTGGACTGGACAAAGAAGTTTACGATAAACTTTGAAGAATGCATTATTTACACGACACTCCATAGATATATGAACTAAATAAAATCGTAAAGCGGTTTGAATATACATAATAAAATATGTTAATCTATAACTAGCTGCCCCGGCGAACTTAATTTCTGTTATTCGGGGCAGACACAAACCCAAAAAAATCAAAGATCATAAAAATCGGTCCTCGAGTTATAAGTGGTGTAACTAACACGACTTCGTTTTATATGTATACCTATATACCTATAGATTATAGATAAGTACTAAAGAATTCCAAATTCATATTTCCGAATGCATATTTATTCCGAAATTACATAATTAAATTCATTTGTGTCATATTATGTAAAATATATTATAGAAATTATAATTAGATATGGTCAGGTTAGTGTCCTGAAAAAACGTTTTTTTAATCAGTGCGATGGGTTTCAGAATAATTCAATTAGGAAGGATGATGCTTTCAGGATTATGATTCTTCGAATTTAAGTAATGTACCTACGTATATGATATGTTCAGCCCAGAGAGAGCGAGTGACGATTGATTACAAAGTTAGAGGCTTCGGGTCGGGTTCGAGTCCATAATCGAGTACCGTAAAATGGGGTGAGAAGGGACAAAATTGACATTCAAACCTCGATAACATTTAATTTTTACATATGCAAACTGAATTGTATATATAATAAATGATCCGGTCGTTTGTATTTTAGTTTTTTTATGATTTTGGGTAGTCGCATTTCATAACTTTAACGATAAACGCAAAATCCCTTCTCACCCCGTAGTCGCTCGTAGTTGGGGTGAGATGGGATTTCATACTAAGGTGAGTTGGGCAAATTGTTGGTTCGACTTTTTTGGATTATTACTATAGCTCCATTTGTAATAAGAATATATTATTTAGGTAGCAGTAGCCTTTAAAAACTACCTCACCCCTCTGTCATCCCTGCTCTCCCCATTCATAACCCAGCTGACCTTGCAATCCCTATTCACCCCATTTTACGGTACCTAAGATATTTTCCCTTTATACCTATAAGTATTTAATGATACAGATAAATTGGAATATCATTAACATTATCTAGTACTTATAGAACTCACTAATTATGTCTTACTCATCAGTTGTTTATCTCTACCTATATTATCCATTATTGTCTGAATTTGTAGAATGCTTCAAATCGGCCATATGTTTTTTTCAAAATTTAAGCATTTTATTTGTATTATATGTTTGAAAAAATGTACAAAATACAAATATCTACCTTGGGGGAGCAATTTTACCCTGAATTGTATTAGAAACGGTTAACTCGTGCGTTTTCGGCCATTCCCGACTTCCTGGGATATGTATTAAACTTATTAAAGTATGTACAATTTATGAACCAGCTTCAAATGTAGACAGGTACCTCATACAGCTGTACTCATGTAGCTGCTTAAAAATGTGACTGAAGGACCATTGGCCTACTTAAACTTGTATATCTAAACGATGACTATGGAATGTATGACCACACGCGCACCTGCAAAATGGCTCAGACAATTAAACAATTGGGATCTTACAGCATAAGTAGATGTGAAGAAAAAAGATTTTCCGTTTCAGATAATGAAATGACAACAATAGTCGGTTTGCGAAACGTTCGCACGCCGAGGACGCGAGTGGGGCGATATTTTATATAGGGGACCGGCGGCGTGTGCCGGCGCAGCCTTAGCAACGACATGCCGCTGCTTGCGTCCTAACGATGCTCCTCCTCGTGATACTCGCGTGTCTCGCCGCCGCGACCGCAACTAACTCCACCAAAGATGCGACTACTGAAGCGCCAACGAATACTACCAAAGAAATTTTAAAAGCCAGTGAAACAGCTGATCCCTCCAAAGTAGAAATTGTTAAACAAATTAGGCGGTTAAACGATGACGGCTCCTACACTATCGGGTACGAAGCCGATGATGGGACTTTTAAAATTGAAAGTAGGGATGTCCGCGGGAATGTTAAGGGAACGTTCGGCTATATAGACCAGGATGGTGAAATCAAGCGTGTGACATATACCTCGTCGAGTGATACGCCCACACCTGTTCCGGTGACGACCAGTACGACGCCCAGTACCCCTACAATGGTTGTTCGAATGAATAAAACTGTGTCGTCGACTACAAGGAGACCGTTAGCGACTGTAGTGTACCCAACAAGAAGCAGCTTCACGACCAGAGGAACAGTGATTCAGCCTATACCAAAACGCAGGTTACCAATCACTTCTACGAGATCGAATGCTGATATGGCCACGGATAAGCAGAAACCTGAAGAAACTACGAGTAGCATTTTGAATCTATACAAGCCTAAAGCGGAAGACAGTGCGAGCAAAACCAGGACACAGATGGTGAAACCTGGTTCGGATATGAAGGATGACCTTGTGACTAAACAAACGACTACTAAATTACCTTCGACTGTGAAACCGGTTTACGAAAACACGAACGAAAAAGATGAAACGGATCCTTTCAAAGCTAATACTATTAGGCGAGAGTTAACCGGTACTAGCCCAAATCCTCACATGATTAACTTGCAACAATCAGCTGGTGATGATTCCACTGATGTTTATGGCAGTCATTTGTCCTTGGGAACTGCCCGACCATTATTTACCACGACAACGCCTCGACCTCGTCTCATACCTATTCACTCCTTAGTGGCAGCCAGACAGAAGATACAAGAACAGTACCAGGAGCTACCAGAACAAGAAACGACTATCGAAGCCAGTACGGGACGTGTGTTTGATCAGCAAAATGTAGTGACATCTAACCCAGTGCCAGTGGTCCATATACCCCAAAGGGAAGATGACAGGATATACCAGCCTATTTACAGAAGGCCGGAAGCAACAGTGCAGTTTCGCACGAGAGAGTATCTGAGAGACAATCCGGGATCCGCGGTACCCATCGGAAACCAGCGGCCCTTTCTCCAATACGAGTTTCAGAACAAAATACTGGAGTCGCAGTTTGTAAAAGATACTACTACTCACGCGCAGACAAAGGGGACCGCACCTGAGGCCGCCACAGTATCACCATACGACGTACGTCCAGTTACAAGAATAATTCCAATAGCGGTCGATGAAAGAGGTATTCCAATCCAGCAATATCAGCCAAGATACATTACTCCTTATAGACCTACGCAAGCTCCTGTCTATCAGCAGCGGTACGAGCCTATTATCGATGAAATGAACTCTATATCTGCTCCCGTAAGTACTAGAGATCTTAAAAAGTTACTTCAGATTCTCATCTACAGGCAGAATCGGTTGCAATCTTTGATGGATCAAATTGTCGCTCCGGGACCACCTTACCAGCCTTTATTCAGGCAAGAACAACCACAGTACGACTATAGATATCAAAATCCTCGGCATTACCAGGAAGATGACAGGTATGATTACAGATATGACCAGCAAAAGTACAGGCAGCAGGAGGTATATTCAAACCAAGTGGCAAATTACGAGAACCCTCAATATGAAAGCCAACGCTTTGTTCCGAGGAGACGATTATACACAAGGCCTTACGATACTGATGGAAGTTCATCCAATAGAGTAGAAGAAGCTCCAGAGTTTCTACCACCAGATATACGAGAAGCTCTATTATTGAAAATGTTGATGTTAGCCATTAGTCCTGACTTCATGCCAACGCCGGCGCCCGCCACAGAGTTGACAACTGCCGCACCTAGCCGAAAACAAGTGAGAAACGTCCAAATATTAGGAGAAGAGGGTTCCATGGATAATATGAAGCGGTCTATGAGGCATTAAGGTAATCAGCACCGGCGTTAATCCTTGACGTAGTTGCACGATTAGCGAAAATAACTAATTAAGTGGCAGATTTAATAACAGTTGCCGTTTTAACAGTTGCAGTTGCTCCAAACGCCGCTTTTGCAGGTAGCTTAGTTTAATTTATAGAGTGATCGTAATACTCAGTTAATGTAAATACTTTTAAATTTTTGTACTAAATTGATTTTCTTTATAAAAGTCTTTAATTTCCATATCCTTTCATTAAAGAACTCAAAAACATCTCATGAAAGATCACATAAAATCATGTCAGATCTGATATGACCGCAAAGATCCTACTTGAGTATAATTATTATCGCAAGTTATAGTATAGTAACCCACGAGTATCTTCAGCCAGATAATTTAAAACTTTACATTAACAGTACTATACAAATTTGTAGGCGTAAAAAACAACCAGCTGTGACAAAGACAGATGATAAGAGTAGTCCAATTTTAAATTTAAATGGAACCATTGTTTCTGAGTTTCGGTCACACACGCCTACAAAGTGAGGACATAGTAAAAATGCATTAGCATTGCTACACACCGAATAATAACTCCGAGGCAAATTTCATCTTTAAGTCTAATTTTACAAAGAATCGTGGCAAAATTGATCGTTATGCAATTAAAAGTTTTCGGTTAAAAACGTTACAACCGCCAGTACTCTATTCTTCTATGTTAATCATCGATAAAGACCTTATTATAAAGGGGTACGAGCTATTTTAGCGTGACTAACCAAGCAGATCTGAACGGTGTTATCCATTGACATCATGGACGTAATCTACTTTAAGTGCTATTACTGCTATTACATGCTTTTCTGCATCTTCACCTAATTACGGTTCTATTGTCCATTAAGTATTCCACACTCTTTATGAGCCATCTTGTCCGGGTTTTGCTTTTATGGCCGATGTTGTTACGATGCGCGACATATTCTAATTAAGAACAAACCTAGTTAAAGTTCCTGGCTTAAATGAGTCTACGTGGTTTATATGGTACCAAATAATTAACGCTCTATTTGCGGAATCATTCTGATTTTGGTTTTAGGTTAGATTCCATACGAATATGCTTTTAACCAGAAGCTATGTCACTTACAAGGAAAGGTACCCAACTGTCCGGCTCCGATCTGATTTATTTTGATATATGTAGTTAGAGAGTAGTCTAAAATAATAGACACGTATTTTTTTTAGCTGCCCAATCTCAACCTATTGGGACAAACTGACCTCCAAAGTACTGAAAAGTGACTAAACCCTCTAACTTCTACAGAAAAATATTCAAGCAAGTTGCTCTTTAACACATATCAAAATAAACCTTTCCTTGTTAGTTTTAAAGTGATCGAATACAGCTTTAAAACGTATCTGCTCCACTACGGAAGGTTTCTTAAAATACACCCAGCCATCATTGTAACAGTTTCCTTTACTTAAATCTAAACTTGGCTATTTTAAGTATTCGAAATACAAAATTTTACCATTTCAATGGAATGATAATGAGTGCCGCGATAACATGAGGGCAGTTAGTGGGAGCCCCCTTAAACGGCGTGAGGTAACGTGTCGCGGAGCGTGTCAGTGCACAAGGCCCGTGTTGTTGAAATGGAGCACAATGAACAGCCTTCACGGCAGGGAGGTTTCACGGGGAAATTAAATGACCAATTTGGGACTTAAATAGTCCATTATGAGCAACAAGTTCAATAACATCCTACAACTCATAACACCGATATGTTAATTTGTCTTTTATTTAATTCACAGGAAACGCGTAGGTCGTAGGTATGACGTAGCACAACCTCAGATTCGATGAATATTAGCACACCATTAAAAATTATATAGTAAAGTTATAGATTTTAAATTGAGTTAAAAGGCCAAAAAATATATTGAAATTCTATTTTTTTATTTAATTTTTCTACTCCTGTACTGTTATCTGTCTTTTACTTGATCACGAACACTAATATAAGAACATACATAATATGAGTTCAGAGAAGTCTATACTCTATTCCCCATAAAAGCACTAGTGTCGTTATAGTCACTTTACGTTATTGCTAGCAGCCACAGACTTCTAAATCTAGGTTAAACTTAGGTCAAGGATTAAGCGCTCAATTTTAACTTTACGGTAAAAATGCACAACTACCAACTTAACAAACAATTAAATTTTAAGAAAAACAAAACTTTCAAACTAAATTCATTGATGCCAACATAAAAAAAGTATTTTTAGTTTAAGTATATTTTAAATAAAAAAAAAAGTTTACCATAGACACATACTGTCAGTCAAACGTCATATTTGCCTTGTTTCCAGGTTATGATTAATTTTGTATTTTATAATTTAAAACCTCGTCGTAGAAAAAGTATTGTATGCAACGTTGTATAATTAAGTCAAAAAAAGCTCATTGCGTCTCTATTTGCGATACTCGCCGCGTTCGCGGCTCGTATCGCAACTCACGCAATTCGCATTTTTTGATCCCACTTATACAACTGTTGCATAAAATACTATTATAGAACTGAAATGGTAAACAAATAATCACCTAGTTAATTAACAACTTGTAGCAAACAACGAGAATGATTGATCTGTACTTGACTACCCCAATAGTCTCTTGTACCTACCTTTTAATTGTTCTAAATATAGAAAACAATATGTACTTCAAAAATCTTATAAATAATACTTTTGATTAATTGTTTGATGTTTGACCTTGTACCGTGTACGAATATTAAAACAATGGGTAGATTGTTATCTAAATAGGGTTGTAACACTGGTCATTATCAATTGGGTTTTAAGTATTAATACGCATAAGAAGATGTTCATATTTTGTCCACAGAAGTGCTGTTAGGTTGGCTTTGATTTCATAACCGATATATTGGAATGATCTCTTTGTATTGTTGAAGACAGTTCTTAGATCACTAGCATATTAATTTTACAATTCTAACGATAACGAGTTTTGTAACGTTGTGATCAAATATGTATGTTTTGACAACAATTACAAGTATATACTAATATTTAGTGACTGAGCCTGCAGCAAATCAAGTGCTTGTGTAATTTAGTTGTCTTTCCTATTTTCGTCAAAAAACCGTTCAAATTGTTATCTACTCAAAATTATTAATTACATAAAAGATAAGCAAGCAAAGGTGTTAAAGGATTTATATATATGTACGGGTACTTACTAGGGTGACTCTTCAATCATACAAGGTTTTAATTAATTACCGATATTTATTTTGATTCGTTGTTACAAACACGAGCGGCGGGACAAGACTGCCCGACCGCTATCCGGGCCCCGCGCGTACCCCCGCGCGGGACTCACATTCTGCTGACTACTATGAGAACCACGACAATCCATGTTCCCACAGTACTCCCCCTCTTAAAAAAAAAATAAACTCAAAAACATAGATAAAAAAAAAAAATCAAACATACAGCGGTCTCTCTTGCGAGTCCTTGGTCTTATTTAATACACCACATCACTAATACACTGCCTGTGCAGTCGGCATTTGCTGCGGCTGCACATTGTTGACTCGAATAGCAGTCGGAGGCGGAAGCGATTCGACCGTCTTGCGTAGCCAGCTCCTCACATTTCGTTTGCATTTCGCGCGCAACACGTATAAAATTATGATCAATAGGACCAGACCGATTACTATGAGTCCTATTCCGACGTAATTAAGTTTAGTTTCAACTTGTCCAGACATTGATTGAACTTGGGCGATCGCGACGTTACTGTTTTGGGACTTATCTTCCTTACTCTGGCCCCAGCCCATTGTGTACAAAATACAAATACTGAAATTTTGCAATGATACTACACAAAAATATCTGCGGTGTTTCGGGTAATCTTTGAGTGTGAACTGGCTACGTGCTGTCGAACCCCGCTATAATATATGACACAAATTACTTATTCAACAGAATAAGACAATATACAATTTGCTTATTAACATTAAAATCTAATTTTAAACATTATATTTATCTCACGTAGACTAACTTAACTAGGTTGCAATCTAAGATTTCAAGCTACCGGCCGAAATTACTGACATCGCAACTCGGTTCGGCCGCAATGCATGATACTACTGCAGTAAAGCAACTTGATGCCGTGTTACATGCTACGGCTACATAGTATTTAGGTACGTTATTTTAAAGGAAATTTTACACATTATAGGACTGCCATAGTCGCTACAACGAATGAATAAGGAAAACTTTGCTCTTTATTTCAAAGAATGCTTAAGCTTTACTTACGACACATGAATAAACTTATCTAATACTTATTATTGATGACCTCGTCATGTACACATAAGTATTCGTAAGTGGTAGACTTGTATCCACCAACCTTCTTCCGCACTGGTAAGTGACCCAGCTACGGGCAAAAACTCCTTTATGTCATTGTATTACTGTTCTACTATTTGTCTGTGTCGATTAAAAATCTAACCGGTCTGTTTACAATCCTTCCGCTACGTGTGGTCCGAGTTAGCGGCGCAGGTACAGGCGATGGTGGCACAAGCGGCGGCGGCGGCGATCCCTGATCACTAGCATCCTGTGACGAACGTTTATTTTCTACCTGACTACGAGACTGAGTAGGTTCATTTTCCACGTCTGTATTCAGTAAAAACGCTGGTTTTAACCTATCGATGGATATGTACGATTGTCTACTTGGAAGTTGAACTAAAAATACTTTGTCTCCTCTTTCGATGACTTTGTAGGGTCCATCGTACGGTGGTTTTAACGCTTTGCGCACCGTATCGTCCCTGACAAAAACATGTGTACAAGTTAAAAGTTCCTCGTGTACGAAAATGGACCTATTTCTGTTTTCCCGTTTCGCCACAGGCTTAAAACTAGCGATACTGTCCTTGATCTTTTCTACCACGCTATAAGGGTCAATCGGGTCGATCTGCCGAGACGTGTCGTAAAACGCCCCTGGAAGGCGAAGTGTACGACCGAACGTCATTTCCGCTGCGCTTATGCCACTGTCGCTTCTACCTGCGGTACGCAAACCAAGCATTACGCTAGGCAAAAGATCTACCCAGGAGCTACCTACGCTGAGTTTTGCCATCAACGCGGCCTTGATCCCTCTATGAAGACGTTCTACCATCCCATTTGATTGGGGATGATACGCAGTGGTCCTGATCTTGTCCACCCCAAGCAACTTCATTAACTCTACGAATAACCTACTTTCAAACTGACGGCCTTGGTCGCTAGTTAACCTTATCGGACAACCATAGCGAGCAATCCAGCCCTCGAAAATAGTCTTAGCCACTATTTCGGCAGTTATCTCAGTTATCGGAAACGCTTCCGGCCATCTCGTATGCCTATCTATGATGGTTAGAAGATACCTATATCCACCAGCAGTCGTGGGTAGCGGGCCCACGAGGTCGGCATGGATGTGCTGGAAGGCCCCTGCATCTGGAAAGGTTCCCAGTTCGGATACGGTATGACGGTTGACCTTCGCTTTCTGACATTGTATACACGATCTAGCCCAGTTGCCTATATCTTTGTTCATGCTGGGCCAAAAGTAACTTTTACTAACTAGCTTTCTAGTTACTCTAATGCCTGGATGACTTAATGAATGTATCCCGTCAAATACCTTACGCCGGAATGCGCTTGGTAAATAAGGTCGAGCTTCCCGTGTCGACATTTCGCAAACTATCGCTTTACCGCATGTAGGTACTGTTACTAGCTTGAGTTGCACTTTAGTCGACTTATCCATTTGTTTACTTTGCGACTGTAATACGTACTCGTCTTTATCTTGTGCGTCGGCTAATTCCGCGTAATCTAATAATGTAGGACAATAAATAGTCTCAACCCGAGAGAGCGTATCTGCAACGATATTGTCTTTTCCACTAATATGCTGAATATCCGTGGTAAATTCGCTAATAAAAAGAAGTTGCCGCGCACGCCTGGGACTCTCCTTATTGTCGTCGCCTACCTTACGATATACTGTACATAAGGGCTTATGATCGCTATATAACGTTAACTGACGTCCTTCAAACGATTTTCGGAACTGTCTTACCGATAGATACAGCGCCAAGAGTTCACGATCATAAGTTGAATATTTTGCCTGTGCTGCCGAGAGTTTTTTTGAATAGAAACCTAAGGGTTCCCATGAGTTATTTACCTTTTGTTGAAGTACGGCGCCGACCGCTGTGTCGCTAGCGTCACACATCAAGGCCAGGTGGGCATCGGGCTGCGGGTGCGCCAGCGTGGCAGCCTGTTGAAGACCTGCTTTACACTGTGCGAATGCTTCTTCAGCCTTTGCCGTCCATACGACCTTGGACTTGTCCCTCTTTTTAGAGTTGACCAAATACTTCTCTAGCTCTGCCTGTCGGTCTGCTGCGTCTGGGATGTGTCTCCTATAAAAATTCAACATCCCCAAAAACCTGCGTAGCCCCTCAACGGTTTCTGGTTTTGGATAGTTAACTATGGCGTTTACCTTGTCTTCGAGCGGCCGTACACCTGCCGTCGAAACATGATGCCCTAAAAACTCGATCGCGGTCTGCCCAAAACAACACTTACTTAGATTAATCGTTATACCGTACTGGGTGAATCTCTGAAACACCTGTGCTAGATGTTGCTCATGCTGCTCAAAGTTTTCGCTAGCTATGATGACGTCATCTAGATAATTAAACAAAAAATCTAACCCTGAGAGTACTGTGTTGCTCATGAAACGCTGAAAACTCTGGGCTCCATTGCGTAAACCAAAAACCATTCTGGAAAATTCCCAGAGTCCAAACGGTGTTATAATCGCGGTTTTCTCTATGTCTGCTGGTGCCACACTAATGCAATGGTACGCGCGATTGATGTCTAACTTCGTAAAAACCTTCTTTCCCGCCAGAATAAAAGTAAAATCTTGCAACCGAGGAATAGGATACCTATCGGGCTTTGTTATCGCATTGAGCATCCGGTAGTCTCCGCAAGGCCGTATGTCGCCGTTTTTCTTATTCACTACATGCAGCGGACTCGCCCACGCACTTTTTGACGGCCGACAAATCCCTAACTGATGCATCAACTCAAATTCCTTCTTCACTTTGAAATATCTGTCTGGGGGAAGTGGCCTTGCTCGCGCGAACACGGGCGGACCCGTTGTTTCTATATAGTGTAACACATTGTGCGGCGGAGTTTCCCTAAATGAAGCTGGTTTAGTAATTTCAGGGAACTCGGACAACAACTTGCGGAAAGGATGTGTGTCATTAACAGTGTAAATAGAAGGTTGGTTAATACTCACAACTTGAGCCGCGACCTTGAACTCGGTCGTCTTATCCACCAACTTACGTTCATTGAAATCCACTATCAGTCTATGATGGGCCAGAAAATCGGCTCCTAAAATAGGCTGTTTCACATCCGCTACAACAAACTCCCATCTAAAATGTCTACGTAGATTAAAATTTAAAACCAAGGTCTTTGTCCCGAACGTTTTAATTTCACTCCCGTTTGCGGCGTAAAGTCTATATTTCACACACTCGCGAATATAACGCCTGTTATTCACTGGTAATATAGATATATCCGCACCAGTATCTACGAGAAACTTTAATCCACTGTCCTTGTCCGTAACACATAAACGACGGCTAGGCGATGTAGTGCAAACCTCCGTCGTAGATTGCACCATCGCACTTAGTTTTCCGGGTTCGGTTTTTGCCACGCACACGGTTGACTACATTTATTGGCTTTCGAGCCGTAACGAAAATGATAATGACAAAGCCAGCCCGGGCTGTCCTTTCTACGACGCGAACGACCTTGTGATGCGCTCCTGCCTCGCGATGCCGACTTGTAGTTACCGCGTCCTTGACGCCCTCGACTCCGCGGCCTGGATCGTGACGTTTCCATGGCGGTTATCCTCGCGCCAATTTTGGCGATTTCCACCATTATTTGCGCTATGTCCTTGGATGTGGCTGGAGTTACAACGTCGTACGTACGTTGCGAGCACGTCGGCTGCGTGACCTCGGACACGTAGTTCGGTCGCGTTGCCTCCGCGACGTTGTCCGCGATTATCGCTAACTTGTCTAAGTCACTGGTTTCTGAGACTGCCAGGACTCCTCGTACCGTGGGTGGTAGCCTGCCCTGCCACAAAATTCGCAGTGTCTCATCGGGAAAATTTTCACGAGCCAGGTCCCTCATTTTGGTTAAAAGCTGGCTCGGCTTCATGTCGCCCAGTTCCATCTCTCCCATCAGCTTCTCTATCCGTCTGATCCGCGTATCTTCGAACATTGATAGTAGCTTGGCCTTGAGCGCGGCGAACTTACCCGACGCTGGCGGTCTCGATAAAAAATCGGTGAGCTGTACGATGACCTCCTTCGGCAGCTTAGCCACGACGAGATCGAAGCGTGCGTCATCTCCCAATCTTTGTGGTGCCAATATTGCTTCGATTCTGATAAA
Organism: Eudemis profundana; assembly: GCA_947034925.1. Taxonomy (NCBI): domain Eukaryota; kingdom Metazoa; phylum Arthropoda; class Insecta; order Lepidoptera; family Tortricidae; genus Eudemis; species Eudemis profundana. The sequence goes on along the minus strand of OX344796.1, from coordinate 17,775,058 downwards.
CCATACCCGCGGCTGGTCCATCCAGAATTCCGGCAACCTTGACATCAGCGACACTGCCATGATGTCCGACTCAGGCCTCGCTGCCTGATCTAGCGCTGCTGGCTGCTGTGGCGGTTGCGGCTGCTGTGGCGGCTGTTGTTGATGCTGGCCCGGTTGTGGTTGGTTCACATTGCTCATTTTTCGCGATTAATTAAATCCCTGGATGACATGAAAGATCACGTCGGGGTCACCAATGTACGGGTACTTACTAGGGTGACTCTTCAATCATACAAGGTTTTAATTAATTACCGATATTTATTTTGATTCGTTGTTACAAACACGAGCGGCGGGACAAGACTGCCCGACCGCTATCCGGGCCCCGCGCGTACCCCCGCGCGGGACTCACATTCTGCTGACTACTATGAGAACCACGACAATCCATGTTCCCACATATATAACACGATTTTGTCTGGACAAGATAATTTAGGTATTTTTAACCATAAATTAAATATGTATTATCGGAATTTTTGGGGAGTCCGAGAAGTGTAATTTCATACGAGTACTGAAAACATTTTCAAAACACTTGAAAAATTAAAACACACTTCCAACAATTGAAGAATGCTACCAGCACCTACAGTGGAGAGTATTACCGGTAACTGGTATGGACCAGCTACGTCCGTTTTTAATAGTATCCCTATTATACAAATAGTTAAAGTATGTAGTTAATAATGCCTGATACACACATCATCTTAGACGCATAATACTTGCACAATACCCCTGGGAACACGTGTGTAAGCGGTGGAATTGTGCGGGGCTCCCACGGCCTTAGTGCTAAAAACAACAATGGTGGTGCGTTATTAAGGATCCGTTGTGAAATATGTGGCGTGCTAATGCGGCCTGATGATGTTCCGGGGTATGCCACTAGTGTTGTAAATTATTGTAATTATCTTCGCAGATGCTTGAATAATTAAGCCGTTTTCGGTGTTGATAGTTGAGTGGCTTATATTTGAACACAGTGGGACCTTTTCTATCAGGTGTTTCAACTGTTTGTGGCTGTATTGTAATTAAGACTACCTGAGATTATTATGCCATTTTCGGTCCTTTGGTTAAAGTCAGTGCCATCTCCAAAATTAATCAAAAATTGTTCGCTATTTTCGCGTATATTTGTGAAAGACAAGGTGGTAGAAATGCTCGTTGGGATGCTCAACAACGTTGCTGATATTCTAATACTAATAAATTATAAAAAAAACGATTCTACTAGAGTGGGCCATTTAGATCGGTCTGTACGGGTAAGTATGAAATCTGAAACTAGAAGACATATAAAGATCCAATCGCTCCTTGAAAATCATAACGTCACTATCCAAAAAATGACGTTTTTGAGTTAACAACGCCATCTAAATCACGTGATTGTAAGGAACGCCATACAAAGACACCTATTGCTCTAGCTCTATTTAAAACGGCAGGGGGCGCTAGTGTCATTACGGTGAATAGTGGAAATTGACGCGCGCCTTTTTGGAACAGTGTCACTATCATTAGAAATACAGTGAAATTCAGTGGATTTTGTGAAGAAGGTTGTCATTTTTTGGTTAATGACGGTATTCTGTGATATTAAATGAAAAGTATTAACATTTTTCAATAGAATACAGTATTTATTCGTAATACGTCAGTTCGAACTTTTAATGTAGTATCAATATCAAGACTCAATTTAAAGCAATAGTGTAATTTTCGCTTTAATGACACTTGTCCTCTTGCAATTTTTAATGTTATACTTTGTGTTAAGACTGTTAAAATGACAGTATATCAATAATGACCGTTTTATTTTGAATTTCAAGTCTTCATGCAGGCTAATAATAAAGATGTACTGTATTTTTAGTACTTTAAATGACATTGTGGTTTTAATAACTAAAATGATTTTTAGCATTATTAATCGTCATTTTCGATGTAGTGTCAATTTTGCCAGCTCAAATTACTATAAATTCACTCGTTTTGTCAATTGAAAAATGCTGTTTTATGTTTAAAGCCGTTATAACTGGTAGAAGCTGCTTCCAACATTACTGTTGTTTGATTATTTTGTGACTTCTTGATTAATGTCACGGTGTGTAATGAATAAAATTATTAACTGTTTGTGAGACTGACAGTCATTTGCGTTAATAAATGTTATTTAACAAGTTTTCTTTAAGAGTTTTTATACAAAAACATGGATTTTTCTTCCAAATAACCAGATATAGTGCCATTGTTCCTTAAACTAAATTAAAATTAGGAAATCACAGGCTTGAAAAGTGACATTAAGCAAAAATTAATGGAAAAGTGACATTATTATTTTCTTTAAATTCAATTATCAGATAAATAAAACATAAAAGACGGAATCTACTCTTATCGGTAAAAAGCATAGTCACGTATTTAACAAAACACAGTATAAAAATGATACTTTTATTACAAATAAAGTAGTTTTAGACGTTTTAATATTTCGAAAACTTTCAAGCCTCGTACCCGAAAATCGTGTTTTTCGTTTAATGACGTTATGATTTTCAAGGAGCGCAATGTTATCGATTTTAGTGACAAGGAAAACTGTAACTGTTCATGGATTAAAAAGAAATAAAACTTAAATTATTTCTAATATGTATATCAATTGTGTATGTCATAAACACTAGTGTTACTATGAAACATGATATAGGTGTCTAAAATTAATAAAATGCATTAAGTACCTATATTCCATTTAGTTTTTAGGTCAAATTAGTGTTCGATATATTTTAGTCTCTATTTTTGTCACCGTCTTCTAGCTTCTTTGTTGTACTCCATATATTATTACCTGAGTAAAACTTTACTTTACTTTAAATTCCATATCCTCTAATTTAATTAAGTGGGTTCAACATTTAATTTCTTGAACTCTTTTTTAATCTATGTATGCAGTTTTTCTTGTTACTAAAATCGGTAACATGGTGCCTAAGAACAGATCTCTGTAGGTATGTCTTCTAGTTTCAGTCTTGCCCGTACTGACCGATATAAATGGCCCATCCGGTATATTCCGGATTATCTGTTTCGTACGTATTTAACAGGTACTATAAAAACCTCTGTAATTAAGCGATTCACAATAAAATTACCCGTTCAATTTTTCCTTTTTTTTTATTCTTTTACAAAATATTCCCTAATATTTACAAAATTATCTTAGTCTAATAGGATCCGAAGGTGATATCGTGCAGGGGCGCGGCACCTCCCTGCGGCAAGGCGTACTCTTTGAGAAGCTGGTCTAACATGGAGAACGGCTGGTTTTGGCTCCTAGGTTGCTGGTACTGGTTCTGGCTTTGGTACCTGGGCTCAGCGGGGGCTGGGGCGAAGTCTTGGGAGTATTCTACTTGAGGTTTGGGGGTGAAGGATTGAAATTGGGGCGCTGGTCGGAAGTCGGGTTGTCTTTGCGGCTGAGGCCTCTGAGGTGCTTGCTGCGGAGCCGCGTTGAAGAAGCTGTCGCGATCCAGCGTAGCGGGGGCTGCACCGGCGAAGAATGCGGGCTGAAAAGAGACAAATATGGTAATGATAAATTGCAGAAAAAAAGCTGTTGGTATCACCACCTACAAGTTATGTGCTAACGTTACGGTTAATTGGTAGATACTGCCGTTATTAGTTCGCCTATTCTACCGTAAGATTTCTTATGTATAAAAAAAGTTTAAATAAATAAATGATTCAGAACCATCGCCAAGGTTCTTCTGTACTGCGGCTGAGATGACCGATCGCAGCATATTGGCCGCGGGCCGGCTGAGTTATGACAGCAAGCTTACTTTTGGTGGTGTCGGCGCAGCGGACTGCTGTGGCCTGTACTGCGGTCGAGGTGACGGCTCGCAGTATACCGGCTGCTGGCTGAGCGAGTTATGACACCAGACTTACCCTAGGTGGCGTCGGTGCAGCAGACAGCTGTGGCTTGTACTGAGGCTGAGGTTACGGTTTGCAGTATACTTACGGGCTGGAGGGCGAGCGAATTATAACAACGAACTTACCCTAGGTGGTGTTGGTGCAGCAGACTGCTGTGGCCTGTACTGCGGCTGAGGTGCAGGTGCAGGTCTGTACTGCTGCTGCGGCTGGGGCGCCGGCGCGCGGTAAGCCGGCTGCGGGCGCGGTGCGGGGCGCGGGGCGGGCTCCTCGTAGTCGTAGTCGACTGATTGCGCGGGCGCGCGGTAATCGTTGCGGCCGCCCTGCTGAAAATTAATAAAAAGTTTTTTTTTATTTTTCATGCTCGTGGATGAACGTAGAAAATCTCATAGACGAAATAAAGCAGTTTTCACGTCCAATAGTTTCGGAGATAAGGGGGGAATGGTAAATTTTTTGCCTATTTTCATAAATAATTTCAAAACTATTGATATAAAAATTATAAAAAAATTATATTTGAGATTCTCACAGTGAGCCCTTTCATTTAATATGTCATACGATATAGTTTGCTAGCTTTTTTTTTTAATTTTCTAGTTGACCCCCCAAAAGTGACCCCCATGATTAAAATTCATATATTTCCATGACACATCCGTGTTTGGGTCATTAACCTTAATATATGTACCAAATTACAACTCAATCGGTTCAGTACTTTCGGAGCAAATTGGCTGTGACAGACAGACAGATACACGAGTGATCCTATAAGGGTTCCGTTTTTTCCTTTTGAGGTATGGAACCCTAAAAACAGTCAAAAAAATGGGAGCCACGAAAGCGAGGCGTTTCAGTCCAAGCATTCTACGGTATATTTATAGGAAATACGTTAGGCGATTATACACAGTTCTTCCGAAGAAAATGTGAAAATTGTCGTTTGGAAACGGCAGATTTTGTGTGTATATTTGAGTCGAACCCCAGATGGTTTGAAAATACAATTGGACTTAATTGAATTAAAGATATTAAATACAATGGATTTTATTCGTTTTAGATATCGTATTTCCTAGTAACATTTACCTATGACCTACACAATCGAAATCCAAATAGAAATAATGTAAGTTTTATTTTTCAAAACGACCGGGTTCGATTCCCGGTTAAAGTACAAGTTATTTTTTCAAATTTATGTATGCAGTTTTTCTTGTCCCTAAAGTCGATGACATGGTTCCTAAGAACAGATCTTCGTATGTCTTATAGTTTCAGACTTTTCCATACTGACCGATCGAAATGGGCCACTCTGTATCAGTAGCGTGGCGACCAAAGACAGGCATTTGAGCACCTATTCTACCGCTTTTAAGGAAAATATACGCCAAATCTGTGCCAGCTTGCCCAAGGTACATAATATATGTACGCTACGCCACTGGTATATACATAACTGAGAGGTAATTCTTCATTTGACGACTATGAATAGGGAATATGCATGATTTTTTTTAACCGATTTCTTAACGAAATATGAAAATACCGCAAAAAAGATGACGTAAAGTCAAAATAAAATTAAAATCGACCGAGAAATACGAAACTTATACACATTTTAAAGCACTACTCAGGCAGCGATTAGACAGAGATCAGATATGGACTATGACGTCATAGTACACGGCCGCCATACAATTTCTATACTATATTCTGTTTTGCTAGAAAGAGATAGAGATAAATATTTGTTGTCTTATATCTTGGTTATTCTTATAGTTATTCGAAAAATATTTTTTTCCTACTATTTCTTATATGAATGAGCTTTTATTAAAGTAAATAAAAAATATCATGCATATTCCCTATTAACCTCCATTTCATCGGCTTGATATATGGTGGACGGCCACCATATATCAAGCCATACACCATATATTGAGACTAAAGGATCGTTACCTGTGACTTCGGTGGGCGATCACGAGTGGACTCGTCGACTAGGGTGGGCGGGGCAACAGTGATGCCCTCTCCCGCGGGCTGGAAGCCGTATTTGTTTGCACCGTACTCAATCACTCGTAGCTAAAATAGAGAGTAAAAAGTTTCTTGATTTATATGTATAGAGTAGTAAATAAAGCAATAAACTGTAAGTAGGTAATGCTTAAATACAAAAGACGCTGATAGATATCCAGTTTTAATATTACTTTTTTCTGTGATATGTTACAGAAAGACCTCTCAATAATAGAAATATTAGTGAAAAAACTACTACAGTATCATAAAAACTCACCGAGATACAACAATGTTAAAATCACATTTTTAGACTCTCCCAGAAAAAGCCTAATAAGGATTCATAGTAAAAGCATTAGCGATGTGACACGGTCATCCTTTATATGGAATAATCAAGAATTTGTCTTGCAGCTATGTTAAAAAAAGCATTTATCCTAATGGTTTCATAACAAAATTACTATTCATTTTATGGGCTCTTCAATAATATTAAGAGTTTGTTATATTTTCATACTTTTAAAATGGACTTTCCCGTCCAACTTTGAAGGCTTATAAAACAAGTTATATACAGTTATATATAGAAAAAAGTTAGCTTATAAAATAGCCTATTGTTATTATTATCATCCCCAAGCAAAATATGGAAAGGATGGACGTAGGGCTCCCCCAAAAAAACGCCACCTTGACGGGTCCTGTGCCGTCCGCTTCTATCGGATTCCAGCAGCCTTCACCAGATCATCAGGCTGCCTTGTAGGGGCCTACCCACGCTACGCCTTCTGGTGCATGGTCGTCACTCAAAGTACCACATCCCAAGTAGCACACAAGCTGTATATGAGGGTTTATACAGTCCTAATAGAATTCAACAGATTACTAGAGGTATAACAGGTGTATATGCTCTTATATCTACAGCTTGTGAGGTACTTGGGTTTGCCGGTAGTTAAAAAAGACCATTCCTAATTGCATCTTTATACCAGCAGTTACTAGGTTCTTATTGAAGAGCGGCAATGTGGTGCCATTGCAACAATTTTTGCTTTCTAGGTGTATTACCTTGCCAGTGTCATCCTTGTATCCGTATTTACCCTTGACCTCGCCGCTTTTAGTTTTGGTCTCGATCTTGAAGGAGCCGTCGGCTGCCTCATACCCGTATGTGTACGAACCATCCTCGTTGTGCCTGAAAGAACACATATGTAAGTTTATAAGTAAATCTCTAAATGTTGTTACAACAAGGATACTAGAAAATATAGCTTGAATCTACACTAAAACTAAAAAGGTAGGCTGGCTCGCTCGGCAAGGTGCCCATGACGCAGGCAGCGTTCCAGCGCTGGATCGCTAGGGCGAGCCTTTGCGCGAGAAAGCTACCTGTGCGAGGGTCGTATGTCGCTTATCAGGCGCCTGCTGAGCGCGCCTCGACGCCGAATGCCACAACAATATTTGGTGACCTTGTTTTTAATTAGCTTTTCACAATGTAATGCTACTTTCAGAAAAGCTAGCTCAGCACAACTATGTAAATTGGTGTATTAAGTGTACCTGTTGATCTGCTTGAGGATGGGCACGGGCGTGGGGGCCTGCTTGGGCTCGGAGGCGATGTAGCGCGGTGCGCGCTCGTCGGCGTACTGCGCGGACGCGTACGCGCACGCACACAACGCCAGAATCGACTGTAAACATATATGTAACACGTCACTCTTTGATTCAACGCAAGGTAACGTACGGGAAATGTTATGAATTAATCGCGACACCGAGCGGGAATGGCAACTAGGGCCTAAAATTTACGCAAGAATGCTACCATTTCTACCTACTTAATAAATAATCTTAGCAGTAACTGACAGACGGTTATTCATTAGCCATGGATGATTTAATATCACAAATTAAATATAATTCAGAGCGGTTTGAGTCGCTGACAAATGGCCAGTCATGTGTATGTACACGAGTGAATGGTCATTTGTCTACTGGTGGACTTAACCCGGATCTGTGTGACAGTTTACCTCCAAAACAACAAATAAATAATAGCTCCGTCCTCACTACGCAAAAAAACACACCTAAATCTAATGTAATTATGTACTGTGATGAGATTGGAAGTAATATGGGCAATTACTTAAACTTTTACTTAAAGGGACTGAGCGCAATCAGCAATTGTCTGCCTTATAGTAGCCTTGATCATTTCTCAAAACAAATATTGAATGATAGTAATATTCATTCCAAGACTACTCTGCTTATTCTTATAGGGAATAGGGGTAGTGCGAACAAAAATAATTTGATTAAATTTCTAGAAAAGTTAGACAGCCTTGCAGTAAAAGAAATTATTATGTTCACATTCCCCTATTGCAATCAAGTGTCAAAAACAGAAAATGATACTAGATACAACTTAAATATATACCTGTATAATTTTTGTACATATAGTAGTAAGTTTACAATAATAGACACAAACAAATATGTAAGTAGGGTATTTTTGACTAAAGGTAAGTTTTACCTTTCTAATTATTATAGAAGACAAATAGCTTTGTCGCTATCATATTTATTAGACATTTCTGCCAAGAATTTGGCAGGTTCTGCTCCTATTGAGCAGTCCAATAATGTGAACTTGGAGTTGGTTCCTATTATAACCAATAATTTAAATTAAATGTTAAGACAAAGGAGTACTCTGTCTCTGGCAATTTGGTTCTAAGTAAATCCAATGAATGCTGCAAACATAAAAGTCACATCCACCTGGTGCATCAAAATATTCAGTGCATTAGAGGGAAAGACTTAGCGATTGAACTTTTTTTGAACGATTACAATATAGATATTCTTTGTATAACCGAACATTGGTTAGAAAATAATGAACTAATGCCTCAATTTAAGAATCACCAGGTGGGTAGTTCGTTCACCAGACTAAGTTCCATACATGGTGGGTCATTAATCATATTAAATAGACAATTAAAATTTAAGGAACGTAAGGATATTGTATCCTTGTCTGTTGAACGGACCATAGAACTAAGTGCCGTAGAATTAGATTTATTTATTGTTGTTTGTGTCTATAGGCCGCCTTTAAGTGATTTTGAACTTTTTGAAAACGTAATGGAATCTGTGTTACATAAAATAATTGCTACTTCTAGTAAGAAATTACTTATATGCGGCGACTTCAATGTAAATATTTTGGAAAATTCAACAGTAAGTGTCAGATTGTTGAATCTTTTCAAATCTTGTAATCTCAGACCCATATTTATGGAGCCAACTAGAGTGACCGCTACTAGCGCCACCTGCATTGATAACATTTTCACTGATATTCTTCCTAATACCAAAAGTGTAATCAGCAAGTTAGAATCAGATCATCTTGGCCAACTAATGGTATTTGAGTCATTAAGGAATAATATCTTGAGAAAACAAATTAATTTTGTACCAGTAACCACGGACCGTGTGGAACGAATGAGGGACAGTCTAGTTCAGGCGCTACCCTTTTTATCTTCCGACACGACTCCTAACGACATGTACAATTCATTCTTTCACACTTTTATGGAACATTATAACGCAATATTTACTTCTAAATCGGTCGTGGTTAGTGGTGCACCAGTTTTTAGTGAGTGGGCTACTGAGGACTTACATAAACGTAGACAGGAATTGTATGCCTTGTATGAGGAACGGCGGTTCAATACGAGTGATGAATTTAAAGAGCACGTGAAAAAATATTCGAAGAAATTTAAGATAGATTGTCATTTAGCTAAGCGTAATTACTTAAGCCAGAAAATTAGAAATAGTTCTGATATTATTAAAACAACCTGGAAAGTAATTAATGTGGAGACTGGTCGATCGAAGCACACAGTAAACGATCTTAAACTAAAAATTGATGGCAAAATTGTAGATTCCAATTTAGAAGTAGCAACAGAATTTGAAAAGTTTTTTACCGAGATACCAGTATCCACAACTAAGCATTTAAATTCATCACCTTCGTCTGCCGTCACGCTGTTAAAAGACAACGCCCCAGAATGTAGTAAATACTTTCATTTTGAACATGTCAGTACCTCGGATGTAGTAAAGGCGTTTAAATCAATTAATGTTAAAAAAACTAGTGACCTTTGGGGAGTCTCTGTCCATGCTGTTAAATCCCTAATAGAAATCATAGCGCCTGACTTGGTAGTCGTGTTTAATAACTGTGTTGATTGCGGTGAGTTTCCTGATCTAATGAAATATAGTAAAATAACACCTTTATTTAAATCAGGTAGCACTACTGACCCCACTAACTTTAGACCAATATCTGTGCTACCAACTTTCAGTAAAATTTTCGAGAAATTAGTTTTGTCCCAATTAATGAAACATTTTAATACAAATAACTTAATGCATAATAAGCAATTTGGTTTTACTCGGGGTCGCTCGACAACCGACGCTGGTGTTGAGCTAATTAAACATATTTTCGATGCCTGGGAGGAGTCATGTGATGCTTTAGGTATCTTCTGTGATTTATCCAAGGCATTTGATTGCGTTTGTCATGAAACATTGATCGGGAAGCTGCACTACTATGGAGTTAGAGAATCGGCACTGAATTTATTTAAGTCGTACTTACAAGGTAGAATACAAAGGGTTGACGTGAATGGACAGCACTCACCAGGGTCACTGGTCTCGATGGGTGTACCGCAGGGTTCAATATTGGGACCATTCCTGTTCCTTATTTACATAAATGACTTGCCATACCTCGTAAAGACCCACCATGATATAGTATTGTTTGCAGATGACACCTCACTTATCTTCAAAGTTAAGCGACAGCAGCAAGCTTACAACGATGTAAACAATGCTATCTCTAAAGTAGTAAATTGGTTCAATGTTAACAATTTACTGTTAAATGAAAGAAAGACTAAATGTATAAACTTTGTCACGCGTAACGTAAATCGCGAGCAAGCAAGTGTCATTGTGAAGGATGAGGAATTGGAACTAGTTGATAGTACAGTTTTTCTAGGTATAACATTGGATCATAAACTCCAGTGGGGTCCCCATATTGCTAATCTCTCGAATAGACTTAGTTCTGCAGCTTTTGCAGTCAACAAGATCCGACAATTAACAGACATCAAAACAGCTCGATTAGTATATTTTAGTTACTTCCACAGTATTATGTCGTATGGTATTCTACTGTGGGGCAGTGCTAGCGCTTCAGAGCTTAATACTATATTTGTTCTGCAGAAGAGGGCTATTCGAGCGATATATAAGATGAACTATCGAGACTCACTTAGAGATAAGTTTAAGGACATTAATGTAATGACATTGCATTGTCAATACATCTATGAGAATATTATGTATGTACATAAGAATATCATGAATTTTAAGAAGAATTGTGACATACATAATATTAATACTAGAAATAAACTTAAGCTCGCAGTGCCCACCACTCGGCTCCATAAAATAAAAACATCATTCATGGGTAATTGTGTAAGGTTTTATAATAAACTGCCAAGAAACATAACTGAATTATCTGTTAGCAAATTCAAGAATTGTGTAAAGCGTAAACTCATGTCCAAAGCTTATTACAGCACACAAGACTACATGAATGATGAAGCACCTTGGGATTAACTGCAACTGGAAATAACTACATTTTAATATAATGTCTCTTTTGTTGATTTTTTTCTGTTTTTGAACTTGTTAACTGTTTTGACACTTAGAGACCATATACATCTCTAAGAAAAAACTGTATTCATTTTATTTTAATTTAGTTTTTAAGTTATATCGTGTGAGTTGCAGAATATTTTCATTTCTGTAATATATTTAGTATAAACATTCCTATTTTATATTTTGACGTTTGGAGGTCCTTTACACCTCCAAAACTTAATATTTTGACAACGGAGACTCTTTACATCTCCATGAATTTTTATTATCAATTTATTTCTATTATTTTAATTGTCTTGTTTTGACGCCTAGAGACCTTTTACATCTCTGAAAATGTAGTTATAAGTTTATTATAACGTATTAATGAAATAGAATGTAATAATGTCATACCTGTTTTTAAAAAAGAGAAACTGGTGAGTTTCTTCCGGCGCTTCTTCTCACCAGAAGGTCACTACCCGAAGCGCCAAAAGAAAAGAAATGAAATAATACATACATATTTAGACTCAGACTTGTAAAAGAGCCCTTGAGGGCCTACTTGCAAAAATAAACTATTTTATTTTATTTTTTTTATTTTATTTGATTTTTTCAAAAAACCCTCTAGGTTGACACCCAGGACACGGGACATGCCTACCTCATCCTAAACATATATGTATGTACCTGCGCTACTGATGTCGCTACCAGGTAAAAGGTACTAAATTGCTGGTTCTCATTAAGAACTATCAACAGGTTATTGATAAATACAAATATGTAAACAAATATCGTCTTCATGAACTAGCGGTGATTGGCATAGAACCATACTAATGTTCTTAAGTAGTTACAATATTTCTGTAAAAGCTTTATGGTCATGTAAAAATTGTGTCTGCATAGGTTTAAAGTAGGTACCTATGTAATATGGCATTGTGTCACGAAAACATATCACAACGATGAATTAAGTGCACGTAAACGGTCGTTAGGCTACATTACAAATAGTAATGTTTTCCAATACCCATAAAATTGGTTAAATAACGAAACAATACCAAACACTGTGTCGTAACGACAATCTGGTTCAATATAGCATTGTGTAACGAGCCTTGACACTGTGCCGACGTAACAAAAACTGTTAAACTATTCAATATAAGTAAAAAGTAGCGGTTGAAGTCATAAGATAGTGCGATCTTATAAGATAAGTGTTAGTAACAGGTTTACATCAGCATATTATTTAAACCTTTGCACTTGGTGCATTTATATTTACGGAATACTTGCATGTTGGTTTAATTGCTTGGTAATACATTAATTAATATGTGAAACATATTGTAAATTGTTCATTGCATATTCAATATTTACTTGCAGATTAATTTCAAAGTTTTGTCAATAAATCGCTTTTATTCAAAGACTAAAAAATACAATATTAGTGTTAAACAGGTACAGGTACCTGTTTTCACTACATTCTTACCAATAGAATGAAATCATAGATTAAGTTTTACATTCAGTTACTGAAGAACATATTTAATTCAATAAACAATATACAACGTAGTTGAAGTTAAATATACTAAAAGTAAAACTAAATAATAAACTATAAACTAAAACCTAAATATACCTACAAACGAGTTAAGCTATATACAAAAAAGGAAAATTACAAAAAGAATACCCCTTCAAGCAATTCAGTTACTTAGTTTGGCTAATACACACTAACTAAACACCTGCCGTAAAATCTAAATTAAAAATCAATTATGATAATAGCTCCACTTTTGATCAGGATATGTACTTTATTGTCTTGTTTTTTCATTCTTAATAAACCGGTTTTCAGTACTTACCTACCTTAAAGAAAATGTCACTACCGGGTACATTAAATGCTAAGGATTTATGAATTTATTATAGGACTTCTTATCACGTTGAAAGTAATTTTAAGGATAGTGTACAGGGAGAACCATTATTTAAAATGATATCTAATCACTTGGGCCAAAGTTAAAGTGACGAAAGTTTACGCATTGGTGGCTTTATAATTTTTTCCTTAATAGAATAAAAATAAATTAACATAAAACCTTGTTTTGTTTACTAAATTTAGCGTGTTTCCGGTCTAGATTGCAAAAATCATATTAGTGCAAAATAAATAAGTTTCTTATCCTCTAGCTAGCCGCCCACCATACCTATACATACCTACAAAATTGACAAAGAAATTTAAACCTACTTGACATGGAAATTTGAATTTATAATTTTTTACTTTGAAAAGAAACAAAACAAATGCAACTTTATTCCTTTTATTAAAGATTTAAATTACATTGAAGTATATATGCTCTTTTTATAGGCCTTTGGGCGGCAGAAGGTTATAATATATGTTCTAATTAATTTTGTCAATATTAAACAGTATTGTAATCTATCTACTTAATAATGGAACCCACTTCCGTCGTGTGCATTTCATGACAGTTACGACTACGATTGCCTGGATTCAGTCACTATTCAATTAATAGAAAACAACTGTTTTTATAGTCACTGTCTGATGATTCACTATAAATTCTCCCTAATCCTACCCAATCTCAGTCTCTGCCAGAATTTGAAGATACACGTTTCAATTATTTAAGAACATTTTTGCCTATCAATATAAAATGTGTAGATATATATCCCAGACCAGTAACAGACAGACAAAGGGCAGGAACGGCACTCGAGGCCGCGCACCGGTCCACATTCACTGCCGGACTCCGCATAATGTCACTCATAAACGCGCCATAACTCACACATTTATACACTCCATTATCAATCTTATTACTATACAGCTTAGTGTAGAATGAAAGCAGTTATTTGTTGGTTAAGTCTGAATGGATACCGGGATGAAAATAAATATCCGGTATGCGTTATTGAGAAGTTGAAGAGACAAGTGTAATCAATACGTGCTTTGGGAGAGAAATATGTCAGTCAGTGAACCGATATAAATAATACTGATGTACTACGAGGTCCTAGTTCAGACAGAGCTGAGAAAAAAGAAAAAATTTAGAGTTATCTATATGAGAATCAAGCCAGATATCTACAGACAGGAACAAATGAGCGAGGATGGTAATAATCACAACTGAGGGAATCAAATGCTCGACAACGCATGGTTATTTCTAGCCTATGTTGATAATAACTATGGTCACGTAACACTAAAATGACTATTAATATATTTGAATGACATGCTTGCCTACAGCTTAAACTATTAAGAAGAGATAAGTTATATGACACTATACATAAGTATAAATTAATAATAAATCCGTTCATCTAAATGTCAATAAGCTCATGAAAAGCATCATAAGATCATCCGATTTTATTAGGATTATGATTGATAAAATCTGATATGATAACATAATCTTAAGATGTAGTAAGAAATAAACACATAAAAACTTGGAACTTAATCAGGTACCAAGCTATAAGTACTGTGTGACATATCAATTACTAAATAATTTAACACAATGAAAGAAAAAACAATAAGCTACTTCCTAGTATGAATGTAGAGCATTGCAACAAGCAACTTAATTAACAGATTGTTAACAAAGAAACTGGTTCCCCGTGGAGGCCTTATCACTAGCACTTTCGTTTTTATGTCTAAAATATACTGTTTGGTGTGTTAAAGTGACGTTAGATACCACGAGGTACCGTGATAACGTGACAAAATTGCATGAAAAATCGTATTCTCTATTTTGTCTTTTACATAATACCCGATGCATTCATATTTCAATTCAAATGTTTTAACATCTGGGGGCACGGCAGTGCCCCCGCCAAGTCGAGCAAAACAAAGGCACGGCCGTACCATCCTTTTCTCGAAGCCATAGATATTAAGAATCCTCCTCTACGGTTAAATAATAGGCAAGTCGGTGGAAATCGAGTTCTGTGGACACCCCTCCGGTACTGACTTGGTTTAACATTAGGTACATCTCAAAACTTTTTTGTTGTAGAAGAACTGCGTTACGAGACTTCCATTTTTTGCATGTAATGTTTTTGATGGGATTAGATCTAATCTGAACTTATTAGCTATATATCGAAAACAAAAAGATACATCAAATAACATATCATTAGATCTGACCAAATATTCCTAAATATCCATAAGGAGTCACGGGAGACACTCCCACGGGACACGGGAGTCTATGATTAGGCATTTATAAGATAGATACTTTATTTTTCCCTTTTTTACAAACAAGAGAAAAATGAGCTCCGCGACTAAAAAAAAAGTTTATGCAACGAATGCATGAATGGTTTAGGAGCTATGAATACCTACCTTAAAATTAATCACTGAACTCGTCCAGCCTAAGACTTTTTGCACAAATGATTACAGAAGCCTATCGGTCGTTACACTCAAAGCTCAACACTAACGAGTTCCTGGTCACGAGATATTAAGACTGCAACGAGTAAATCCACTGACTGTATCGAAAAATATAAGCAATTAACGAACCGTAACGCAATCATATCAGAAAAACTTTACAAATCCATATTCAAAACTTCCCAGTTTGGTTTTAAACTTTTGAAATTGGTGGTACCGAATAAATTGGAACGACTAACCAACTTGCACGGACGAGGACTTTATTACAAAGCGATAAAAGCTATTTTCAAATGGCTGACTTGCCGCTTTATATTGTTTAGGTTTTGGTGTAGTAACGATTGCAGTGGTTAGGTGGAACAGGTATCAATTTTAAGCTTAGCAGGTATTTTAAGGTTTAGATAACCGCCCAGGGCCCACGTGTTTATATTGCACTGAGAGGAAATGCAAGTATTTAACCTGGTTTGAGTTCTGTTGTAGTATGACATAAATGATATATTACAAGTCACGTGGTTTGAATTTCTAATTATATTCTTTCGACCGAAACAAAAACCAAATTTATAAGTCAACATGAAAAATAAAACAAATTGTGGTCATAGCTGTCTAAATCAAACACCTATTATATATAAAGAGTTACATCTATCCATAAACATCTATCTCATAAATAAACTAATATTTCACTTATAGTAAGTCAATTGACAAGTTTGGAATGAAATAGAAATATTAGGCATGTACTTACTTATCAAGTAATTTTTAAACCGTAACTTAACAAAAAACAGGTACGCAATCACTTGGAACAATCAATCACTATCGATAAAATAAAATCGATCAATCGAAAATGTTATGGATCGCCCATCCCTATTCCCTAATTTTTTAAATTCAAATTTAGAACGGAGTGAACGTACCAATCGCACTAGAGCCGCCATCTTGCAAATACTGTCTGCTTGCGCGAAGTTTGCTTATATATGGCGCGCGGGGCGGCCTTTCACTGCGTTACAATTTTTTTCTTTAGAGGGTGAATATATGGCATCTTTAGTTTATAGGTTGACATGTAGTTATGTTGACATTTTCAATGAGGTTGTATTCGTAATTGTAAGGAAGACTGTCATATGCGGTTCAATACGGGAATAACAACAGCAGAAGAAATAGGGTTGGCAATATTAAAATTGCGAAGTATCATGAAATTATCCATGCTGATTACTAATTTAGTTACCTACCTACTAATAAAATATTAACTCTTTATGGATCAAATACAATACTAAATAACTTGTATAGAACCACTTAAAATAAGAAACTGTGATTTTGTTTTGATTTAATACTTACATATTGTTTAATGTAGGGTCTTTAAATAGTCTTCAGTGTGTATAATATCATAATCCAGGTCACATAGAGAGTGTTTCTTTTCATTAATCCTACAAACACACAGAGAAAGTTAAAAAAGAAGTAGTACCTAGTAATTAATTCCATACACCATAACAAAAATCAAATGTTGGTAATATAAAAATGCAGATTACAGGCATTTATTTGTCCGTGCACCTAACGTGAAATTAGATAATCCAATATTCAAGAAATATCGATAAAGCTTTAAAAGTAACACTTTTCGTGTTTATAAGTACCAGAGTGACGAGATTTTTTGGTTTTGCCGGGATGACACCCATTTAGATTAACTATTTTTTTTTAATTAGCATATATATAAGGTCCTAATTTATTAGTTGCAGATATTTTTACAGCTGATAGTACTCGGTCTCTGGAGTATATTAAAGCATGAAACATTATAGCTTTTACGATGTTTTTTTGGAGAGAAAGGAAAAACAAATTTGCTACGTAATAACACCCTGTTAATGTGATTACTAAATGAAAACTCATTGAACAGATTCACGTCGATAAATCCCATCCTAATGACATTTGCAGTTTTCCCGCCGAACCGTTACGACATTTACGACAAACAATTGTTGACATGACAGATAGTGTTATTGTGCCATGTGATAATGCACATGTTGATTTTTTTTAGACGAAATTATAATTAATTTTTTTGTTAGGTAAATGAAATCAAAAAAGTTATATGAAAAGATTTCTTAATTTCTATTTAAAGTTAATTATTTTAATGTAAAGTATAATATGTTAAAATATCTGCAACTAATAAATTAGGACCTTATATAGTACATAGCTACTTCTGTATTTCATAATCAGAAATAAGAAAGAATAAATGTCAGAAAAATCGTTAGATCCGTTTCAGATAAATCAATTACAAACAGTAAACATATAAATTTATAATTATAGGTACTTTACCTATAATGTACATATTATATAGGTACCTACCAGTAGCGTGGCGTCCAAAGAACTCGATTCCTACCGGCTTGACTAATTAGGCATTTGAGTACCTTATTCTACAGCTCTTAAAGATAATGTACGCCAAATCTGCACCGGCTTGCCCGAGGATATCTTTTACGCCACGCCACTGGTACCTACATAAAAGAATTGACCGCTTAAAGTAATATGATTCTATTACCTTTAACTGACTTTACCACCTGTCTACGTGTCATCCCTGACCTTAGACAAGTTCAACGATATTAAGGCTACGCGAGGCGCATCACTGCGCATCATCAGTCCTCTACGAGTGCTACGCCGGCTACGGCGTAGCAACGTAGCGGTTTTACTAGTATTAATGAATTATAACTTATAACATTTATAACATCTCATTAATCATAATATACGTTATCGGTAACATCAAGTTTGATTAGTAAATTGATATTCACAGATTCTGTGTTCAATGCGTATGATTTTACACGTCCTATTTTCATCATAATTCTACTATTAGGTGTCATAAACAGCATATATGAAGAATAATCAATTAGGATATATTTGTCTATTCTACGTCGAAGTCAAAACAAGTAACCGTGTCTCTTTTGAATTTACTTTATATAATTACTAGCATTTGCCCGCGGCTTTGCCTGCGTTATTTCCGTTACTATCCAAAGAGGATTCTTTACCGGGATATAAAGTATCCTATGTTTCAATTCAGGACTTGGTCTACTTGCATGCCAAATTTCACCTCAATTCATTCAGTTGTTACCGTGTCGTCAAGCATCCCAACCTCCAAACATCAAAAAGTCTTCACAAACTTTCATTTATAATATTAGTAGGACAGGATTAGTGTAGTATTCAGTAGCTCCTGAGTCCGGGAGATGACGCGATTAGCAGTTCACATTCAATCTAAGAAAATCGTAACACCGGTACCTACGGAACCTTATTATTACAATTTTGTAACGGCATAGACAGTAGAGCTTAGCACATCATACCTTGAAGCCAGAAACATAACTTGTTTTAAATTCCTTAAAATCCGATTCAGTGTAATATTTTTGTTTCGCGTAGCGTGAGCAGCATGCAAACAAAAGTGCAACTCAGTGTGACGTGGCCAGAATATATAGTTAGGTTTCCACACTTACTTCACTCGCTTTACTCAGGTCACCTAGGCACCAAGGCTCTGTTTACGAAACATCTTTAAATCTAGGTTACTCTTATAGTTTATACTAGCATTAGGCTTCGCCCGCGTTGTTGCCGCTACTGCCCCAAGGGAACTCTTTACCAGGATACAAAGTATCCTATGTTTTAATCCAGGACTTGGTCTACTTGCATGCCAAATTACAGCTCAATCAATCCACTTGTAAGCTCGTTATTTAGTAACAAACATCCAAACATATTCACAAATTTTCACATTTATAATGATTGTGATTTATCATTTATAGCCAAATATAAATGTCGGAAATAATTTTGTGATGTGCCAATTCTAGATCGTATAACAATTTTCGTGTCTGTATTTTACTGAATAGATAACATTGCATTGTTTTCAGGTTTAAGAACTAAGAGGGTCGATGTAGTTACGGGCATACGACACTTACATTATCGTCCGTGGTGACAACATCTTTAATTATTTGCATTAGAATTTGCAAAGTGCGGTTACCTACTTATATTGTTTCTTATTGCATGGCATAAAAAGACTACTAAGGTAAACGTCCCAGTGTTTGACACGCTAATGCCCAATAGTTGACACCCTGCTGTCATCTCTATTGCTAATGACTTAACATTCAAGATAGCAACTGATATTTAAGGAATATATTAATGTTCAAACAATAACAAAACGCATTCTTGATCCTCAATGCAATATTATAACGCTAGCTCAATAACTGGACAGTATTTTTAAGGTCGCCTACAATACAGCATTCCTGCCAACAGAACAGACATGCTAGCTCGATACTTTGTATTAGGTTGAAGGTAAAATTGTAAGCTTGATTTCAGAAATTAGTCATGACTCACAAATATTATATACTTACTAGCTTATGCCCGCGACTTCGTCTGCGATGTAAATTATAATTAGGCAATTAGTTTTCATAAATAGTTTCTGATATTTGTTGACAAATGTGGGTGGGTAAATGATGTAATTAAAAAAATTGCTCAAATATCAGGCCTAAAACGGAGCATTTACCGCAAAAAACAATTTTTAAATGCATTTAAGGATTATTTCAAAATAATTAAATTCATTTCATAAACCACCGGTTACTTACATAATCTACTAATTGAAGAGTATACAGTTTCAAATCATCGTCATTACTCTTTTTGTATACTACGTATGGAGTTTCAAACCTCTTAATTTAAAAATTGTACGGTCCTTAACCAAACTCGGTTGAGTTTGGTTAAGGACCGTAGGTACAATTTGTACAATCTACTCAACCCGTTTTGGACATAAATGTAACATAAATCAAAAACACATAAATGTAAAATAACCCTTGAAATAATTTCAGTTCTATTAAATTCATCAGTTTTAGATCTCCTACTTCAAAAATTATAGTTCATAAACAAAATTTCGACCCCGTTATACCCCTTTAAGGAATTAATTTCGAAAAACGGTGAAAATACCTTTCTCTACTCATATTGAAGGGTCTACGGTACGAAGTCTCAGTTCTCCAACTTCAAAGATCGTTTGGTCCATTTACAAAGCTTCAACCCCTATTTAAACCCTTTTGGGGATGAATTTCTAAAAACGGTGAAATAATTTTTCTTAACTCTTACTGAGGAGTCTATGTACGAATTCTAAAATCTCCTACTTCAAAAATCGTATGGTCCCTATACAAAATTTCAACCCCCGTTATACCCCTTTTAGGAATGAATTACGAAAAACGGTGAAAGTACCTTTCTCTACTCATAGTGAAGGGCCTATGTACGAAGTCTCAGATCTCCTACTTCAAAGATCGTTTGGTCCATGTACAAAGTTTCAACCCCCATTTAAACCCTTTTGGGGATGAATTTCAAAAAACGGTGAAATTCGTTTTCTGATCTTTTATTGAAGAGTCTATGTTCGAAGTCTCATATCTCCTACTTCAAAAATCGTTTGGTCCCTATACAGAGTTACAACCCCCATTTAACCCCCTTTGGGGATGAATTTCAAAAACGGTGAAATTGCTTTTCATATTGAAGAGTCTATGTTCGAAGTCTCAGATCTCCTACTTTAAAAATCGTGTGGACCCCATATAAACTTTCAACCCCCCTTTTAACCCTTTTGGGGGTGAATTTCACAAAACGCTGAAATCACTTTTCTCAACTTATATTGAAGAGTCTATGTTCGAAGTCTCAGATCTCCTACTTAAAAAATCGTGTGGTCCCCATATAAACTTTCAACCCCCATTTGACCCCTTTCGGGGGTGAATTTAATAAAACAGTGAAATTACTTTTCTCAACTTATATTGAAGAGTCTATGTTCGAAGTCTCAGATCTCCTACTTTAAAAATCGTGTGGACCCCATATAAACTTTCAACCCCCCTTTTAACCCTTTCGGGGGTGAATTTAATAAAACAGTGAAATTACTTTTCTTAACTTATATTGAAGAGTCTATGTTCGAAGTCTCAGATCTCCTACTTAAAAAATCGTGTGGTCCCCATATAAACTTTCAACCCCCATTTGACCCCTTTTGGGGGTGAATTTAAAAAAACAGTGAAATTACTTTTCTCAACTTATATTGAAGAGTCTATGTTCGAAGTCTCAGATCTCCTACTTTAAAAATCGTGTGGACCCCATATAAACTTTCAACCCCCCTTTTAACCCTTTTGGGGGTGAATTTCACAAAACGCTGAAATCACTTTTCTCAACTTATATTGAAGAGTCTATGTTCGAAGTCTCAGATCTCCTACTTAAAAAATCGTGTGGTCCCCATATAAACTTTCAACCCCCATTTGACCCCTTTCGGGGGTGAATTTAATAAAACAGTGAAATTACTTTTCTTAACTTATATTGAAGAGTCTATGTTCGAAGTCTCAGATCTCCTACTTAAAAAATCGTGTGGTCCCCATATAAACTTTCAACCCCCATTTGACCCCTTTTGGGGGTGAATTAAAAAAAACAGTGAAATTACTTTTCTCAACTTATATTGAAGAGTCTATGTTCGAAGTCTCAGATCTCCTACTTTAAAAATCATGTGGACCCCATATAAACTTTCAACCCCCCTTTTAACCCTTTTGGGGGTGAACTTCACAAAACGGTGAAATTACTTTTCTCAACTTATATTGAAGAGTCTATGTTCGAAGTCTCAGATCTCCTACTTAAAAAATCGTGTGGTCCCCATATAAACTTTCAACCCCCCTTTTAACCCTTTTGGGGGTGAACTTCACAAAACGGTGAAATTACTTTTCTCAACTTATATTGAAGAGTCTATGTTCGAAGTCTCAGATCTCCTACTTTAAAAATCGTGTGGTCCCCATATAAACTTTCAACCCCCCTTTTAACCCTTTTGGGGGTTAATTTCACGTAACGGTGAAATTACTTTTCTTAACCTGTATTGAAGAGTCTATGTTCGAAGTTTCAGATTTCCTACTTCAAAAATCGTTTGGTCCCCATACAAATTTTCAACCCCCATTTAACCCCCTTCGGGGATGAATTTCGAAAAATCCCTTCTTATCCCTTACTTACATTATACAACCACCCTACTGTAAAAAATTCACGTTTCTAGCTTCAGTAGTTTCGGCTGTGCGTTGATGAGCCAGTAAGTCAGTCAGGACATCTTCTTTTATATACCTATATAGATTACGGTCCAGCAAACACAAATGACTTCAGTTACGCACTATGGTTGCCAATCCATAAATACAAATTAAGTATAAATTTTATTATACCTACGACATATTTCATATATTTTGTCCTGTCTGGTTTCGTACCACTTGATTTTTTTCTTTTTAATTTTAGGAATCGATCTTAGGTTTCAATTACGCCTACCGATTTTGTCTCTGGAATGTATATTAGTTAATCGAAAATACTGACGCCTGTTTAAAATTCCAAATCTTGGTTGTTATCAAGATGAATAAAGACGAAAGAACACATTAAGGGACCGACACCGATGGACTGCGATTTGAATGGGAACTGCGTCCCGGCTGCAAGCCGACTGCACAGTTTCTATACAAGATGCAGCTGTGTTGCCAGTCCATGTGTCGGTCCTATAAAATCCCGTGTTTATAAACGAGATCTAGATGCTTGAACTGATGTTTATAAGCCTCAAAGAAAAATATTCTGCGAAATACAAGTCTTTGGAAATCTTGGGATACATTGAGTCTATCAGATCGATCGGCTGATAGTGGCCTTCAGTGTATTTCCTCGCGAAGTCTCAGGCACTCGGCAGCTCGGACTTTGACATAATTTCTCGCGATCTAGATGTCACAGTTGGCAGCCCTTGCGGCCTTGGCAGGGCCCGATGTGCGCGCGCCTGTGTTAGGAAACCGTTATGTCATGAGGTTATGTGTAATGCATAATGGTTTCATTTGTTCAAGTAACAAGTAATGCCCGTAAATTCGTCCGCATACATATTATATGAACATATAAATATAAATGAGTTTAAAATATAAACATTCAAACATGATTCATTGTGCTCCAGCAAAATAGGGTGCCATTGAACCTAAATGAAGGACAACTAGGTACATAAAATACCTAATTATCATGTCACTTCAATAGTCATAATAATAGGCATTTCATGCTTAGTATTTGGAGGGAAAGTCTCACTTCCTTGCTATGGATCTATCAACAGATTGTGTATGCGTTTGCGCTGGCCATTGCAGTCGTTGTCACCGTTTCCGGTTGCCAAAAATAGCCAAACGGGGTAAAGGCCATTAAAAAAAAACCGGTCAAGTGCGAGTCGGACTCGCGCACCGAGGGTTCCGTAAAAACTCATATGTAGACCAACCATACGACAAACAGCAACACAACCCTGCCTAAAACCCACCTTAGTCCTATTAAACCAGGAAAAATCTTAACAGCGCGATGCAGCCTATGCTACAGCGACATCTATTGATACTAAATAGCGCGTAAATTTTAGTTGTAATTTAAACGTTTTATTATTTCAATCAGCCAATAACAAACAATAATTGTTTGTCAACTAATTTAGTTCTCATGTATCATTTTTCATGAAGGAATCATGTTTTGAAGCACACTTTTGTGTATTAAATTAATATTGCTGCCACAAGCTACCTTATTTTAGATTTGTGTCCCTAGATGGCGCTAGTGGTATTTTATTTTTATGGTATTTACTAGTGTCAGATTTCCTAACAAACTCCTATTATAGAGTTTTTAATAATTATTGTTACTTTATGTTTTTTCCCGATTCCTGATGAGTGATCATTGTATTTAATAGACATTTTTTATGTTATCTGAAAAAATAGCCACTTGATATATTAGCCCTACTTTCAATTTTCAAAATCCCATTACGGAGCCCTATAAAAAAAAAGTAAAAAAGGTATAAGATTTTTTTTATGTCCAATAAGCTCGGGTTAGCTACTTTTAACACTATTCCAAATTTCAAATCGATAGTAGCAGTAGTTCCTGAGATATCTGGCTGTGACAGACGGACAGACAGACAGACAGACAGACAGACAGACAGACAGAGTCGCACCATAAGGGTTCCTTTTTTACCATTTTGGTACGGAACCCTAAAAACGTTACAGTCTGCAGCGTTTTTTTGACATGAGACTTTGCGGTGCGGCTTGCCGCCTTGTGACCGAGTCAAACACGTGCCGGACACGTAGTCAGTGTGTACCTTTACGGTGCAATGCCACGTGCCGGTTAATAGTGCACTTTGACTTCGGTGATTTAATACTTTCGCTTAAGGCGTGGCTGTTAAATGAAAATTAATTGGTCACAGAAAACATTAATTAAATATATCAATACTAGAACAATAGATCAATACTTTAGTATATCGTAAAGTTTATTATTTCATTGGCAAAAATGTGGAATTAAACTCTAATACACTCGTTTTACCCGACTCATCATCGTCAGCCTATATACCTCCTGCTGCTGGCCACAGGTTTATTGTCACTGATGAGAGGGACCCCGATTACGGCGAAATATGAAAGCGAGCTATGCTGATTTTAAAAAGAATTACGACATGACTATACTTTCTTACAGTCATGTGGTGACTTACACGCAAATGTTGATTTGCGTAAGGTGTATTGCGTAAATTCGAACATGAGGTAGTTCCGAAAATTAAGAAAATCCATGAACATGTTTCATGTCTAAAAGTTTACTAGGTAGGCCAGTAGTGCTTCGACAAATCGTATACACCAAAAAATTTGCATGGTTTAATAAAATATCCCAATTTTCAGAATTACCCACGTTCGAAATGACCCCAATAGGTCTTTAAGATTTGGGCTTCTCGGCGTAGTCAGACAGTATGCGCCTTAAGAATGCAGTATTGGGGTGTCGGCTCGGAGGCAAGGCTGCAACGCGCACGCGCTTCCGCGAAAGCCTGCGCTTGCACTTGACCATATACAGATACCTACACACGCATACTATGTATATGTTGCAGGTTATAAATTGCAATTTCATTCGAGGGTTAGTAATTGTTCGTTAACTGGTTAATAAGGAAGGTTAGTTAAATATTTTTTCGTAACCCTTTTCAGCATTCGTGGTCGCGGGTAGACTCCCCGCGACCACGAACGCTGAAAAGGGTTACGAAACGTCGGGACTTAAAATGTAGTAATATACGCGATTTAATCCGTTTAGATTACTGATTAGAAGAGACAAAAAACGGAATTCCTTCAAGTACCTGTACTTTTAATCTACTTTAATCTTAACTTTGATTGACAGACAGCGCCAAGCCTAAACCGATGGAAATAGAAGCATGATAGTTTGCAGAACAGTTCTTTACATAATAAGTCAGTGAGGAGATAAGTTTTACAAATTCGTCCTATATACTCGTAAGTGTTTAAAAGGAATGAACGTTTTTATGGAAATTCCATCGACACGTATTCAACGTAGCGTTTTGAGTAGAATTTTAGGACTTTATTTTTTATTTAACCCAAGGTTAATGAAATGAGTGAATGTGACCCTCTCTATTTATTAGTATGAACAGTAGGGCTAGGACAACTGGCCGGGACGTAGCTTGTCACGTGATAGAGTGTAGACCTGTCACTTTCGCACTATACGATATGAAAAGAGATAGGTGTATTTGTATGGCAACAAGGGGAGTCGGGCATCACAATTGAGCTAAAAATAATTCAGTCATAAAATATATATTTTACTGGTCAATATTTCGCCCGTAGAGACATTAATGCTTCAACACAAATTTCGTCTGTCAATAATTAATGACAAATCATTAAAGCTAGTAAAATATCATTGTAAATGTCAACATGGGTGTTAATAAATTATACACTTTATTAAATAGTAACTTATACAAATTTACATTTAATGCACATGAGAACTAGGTTTCTGGCCTCAAAAATGACTAACTCAGAGAAATACTTTTAGTAAGTCGCACAGACTTATTTTTTGTAAGTACCTATACCTTCCAGTTGATTCCATTGCAACCAGGTCAGGAATCAGAATCTTGAAGAAATCAAGTGAACTCTTTGAAAATTATAGGCGTCATTTAACGACTTTGGTATTTTTTACAGAAACTCGTGTAGTTTTTGCGGGATAGGATCGCCTGAAATCGTTCATTAAAAAAAATTGCCTTAACTATGCATGAACCTTGTTGGGCTGATCCCATTGAACCCTGGAGACCACATGTATGGTTTCTGCAAACTGAAGGCTCTCTTACGCTCTGTAGCCCTATAGGTCGATACCATATGGTGGTATGGAGTGAATGTACACAAAGTACGCCTTACGTTGCCAGGATGGATGTTGTAGTCTTGTAAGAGCATGATGCAGGAATAAGGATATGATCACGAAAATGTACTAAACTAAATTTAATTTAATTACAATGTTTTGCAAGAATAAACATTATTATATCTACTAACATGTTCTAACATGGAAGTATGTAAGACTGTCTGATTTTATTATAGGAAATAACATTTTGCAGGACATTTTAATGGCTTTACGAATCAACAACTAGTGGGGCTATTAAAGCTTGAATTCATTGATATTTTATAGACAGTACACGTTATAGTTTAAGCGTTAAGTGATCTATGTCATAGAGTAACGTAGAGATGTCGAACGATGTTGAGATTTATTTATTTAAACTTCATTTCACAAAAGCAAACTTATCGTACAAAAGGTGAACTTAAAGCCGTAATAATATCTACCAGTTAATCTTAGGGCAAAGCAAATAATATGTAATATGGAATCAAAGTAACTTAAATTCGTATTTGACATATACCAAAGTTATATGGTTGCCATATAGATAACGTGTGTCTCCTTCTTCTACAACTTGTTTCGTCTGTTGGTATCAAAACTTACTGTGTACATTTTCACAAACACTTAAAAACACCGTAGACTAAGCTCGGCGGAGACCGGGACTAGCGACCTGGTACGACCCCAGGCGACCCCCACGAAAAAAAATGCAAAATGAATTCGGGATATGATTTGGTATCACTTGTTAAAAAACAAGTTGTTGATATTTTCTTTATAAATACGGCTACGCTGTAACTCCGACAAATAAAACTGTGCGTCTAGTGAAAAGGGGTCCAAGTCACATATAACCTAGGTGCAAAAGAGCGTAAGTCATACAATAGAGTTGTGACCTTTTCTACCTGGTATAAATGTGGCTTGTCCCCCTTTTCACTAGACCCACAGATATTAAAAAGAAAAACATTCGTTAAAAAAACATTTATTCAGATTTCAGGGTCATACAGATTCCAAAAATGTTTTTTTTTCTGTGGACAGTATAATAGTTAACGGCGTAGTTACATATTATTATGTTTTTACCCTTAAGGTCTAATGGTATGTACCGACACACTTACAAGGGTCCAGCAAAAAAAAATGACTTTTAAAGCTCTCAATTTTGGTGATGTCCACAGGAAAGATACGAACATTAACTTATACTAAAATTGTGTATATCCTGTTCAGCTTCACTAATACTTTTTGGATATGATATCCGTATATATTTTTTTACTATTGCCTCTGAATTTCGATACTCTGTATCGCAACATGCGTAAAACAAGGCGTGTGCGCAAGTCGCGACGAAAGCGACCTTGGCGCGGCCTAGCCACAACTAGAAAACTAATAGAGGTTATCTTAGTTTTTGATTTAATTAGATTGCATGCAATTTGTAG
Source organism: Eudemis profundana (assembly GCA_947034925.1). Classification (NCBI taxonomy): domain Eukaryota; kingdom Metazoa; phylum Arthropoda; class Insecta; order Lepidoptera; family Tortricidae; genus Eudemis; species Eudemis profundana. Next base: position 17,746,933 of record OX344796.1, on the reverse strand, counting down.
GGCATGCAATACCGGTTTTACTTGTATGGACCAATACCGAAAAACCGGTTTTTCGGTATTGGCCCATACAAGTAAAAGCGGTATTGTATGCCCTAATCATGTAATCAGGACTAGATTAGGTACACACATAAACATGACATGTTTATTGTAACTTTTAATACTTACACACAAATATTTTTAACTAAGTAGTATGCTGTCTAGTGACCTACATAAATATTTATTTTCGTGAAGACGCGTGCAGCGTGCACAACCTTTAGCTCGCTATTTGCTAAATAGGACTATTTATCTTGTCTAATTTATTATGTCTTCTCTAATTAATGTCTAATTATTTTGAATTTTAATTAGATCCAAACGAGCCAATTTCGTCAGCCGATCGACATAGTCCGATACCACCATAATGGACTACCTATCTCTGTCGGTAATCTGACAAAATGGGCCTGTTTATTAACTTCGCAAAATGATCTGTGAGAACTACCAAAGTACTTATTGAATTAATCTTTAACGATTTTCACTTATTATTATCACATCAATGTTTGCGCTTATGTTTTTTTTACGCGATTAAGTCCCGTTTTGTTACCAAATGATCTACGTATCAAAGTGTTTTTTTTTTCTTAAGAATTATCAATAATATGGCGGTAGAGTAATTTCAGGTAGGTAGCCTTTATTGGCCTGATAATAAGGATCAGAACAAATCGTCAATTGAACGACTTATATACCTATCCAATAAAATGTTGTACTGTCACTCCTGTAAAGGTCTTCAGTCGTGAACTTATAAATCGGAATAATTAAAAACCGGTCAAGTGCGAGTCAGACTCGCGCACCGAGGGTTCCGTACAAACTCGTAAGTAGATAGGTATGTGAATAGTTCAAGAAAAACTGTATGGCGGTTAGCTTAGTAGGAGCAAATACTTATTTACAAATGTGTACGATTTTTGAAAAATTCTAAAAAACGATGCAATTTAGGAAAACCGTTTTATTTTTCCTGTAATATTTAGGATGATATTAATAATTGGTAATTATTACAGATTTTTCTGTTCAGTAACTTCGAAGATAATAGAGGGGGAATGGTATTTTTTTGAACGTTTTTGGTCATAAATCAAAAACTATTTATTTAAGAAAAAACATAAAAATGGTATTTTAATCTACAAATTAAGCTCTTTCATTTGATACCCCACTCGATATATAAGCCCTACTTTCAATTTTGAAAATCCCATTACAGAGCCCTTTAAAAAAAAAGTAAAAAAGTTACAAGATTTTTTTTATGTCCAATAAGCTCGGGTTAGCTACTTTTAACACTATTCCAAATTTCAAACCGATAGCAGCAGTAGTTCCTGAGATATCTGGCTGTGACAGACGGACAGACAGACAGACAGACAGACAGACAGACAGACAGACAGACAGACAGACAGAGTCGCACCATAAGGGTTCCTTTTTTACCATTTTGGTACGGAACCCTAAAAAAGGCGGAGCGGACCAGTTCGGCGTAGTGGTGGCACTTGATTTAAATTGTCGCTCGAATTCCGACCTTGCGCGACTCACACTTGACATTTCAATAGACATTCGTATGTAAAACAGAACCAGTCAGTTTCCAAACTTGTATCAATCTAAAAATCGTAAAATTACCCAATACCACAAAAATTACACAGGAAGACGCAATAAATAACTTCAACACCACTAATAGACACTCTTGTGTAATACGAACCCCATTAAACATTAATAAGTAGAGACGTTAAATGAAATGAAATAACACTGTGCACAAACAAATGTAGGCACCTACGCGAGAAAATTATGAAATCTATATACAGTCAATATAAGTAGTTAGGTATGTATGATGTCGACATTATTTAAAACGTGTGGCCAATCTATGGTGTCTACTGGGACATAATGTTATGTATACAAGTGTCCGGTCAACCAGCGTCAAATTTAGAATTGTTTCTAGCACCGCAAGGTGTTCAACTTTCTTCTACTACTCTTATTTTCTACTCAAAAAAAGTACTTATTTAAAAAAACAATGCCATTGACAAAGATTTCATGTCACTCCCTAATACATTTCTCATGAGTCTCATGACGAATATGCAAACGTGTTTCAAACTTTAATATTCTTGAATACATTATTATCAGAGCCCGGAATTTCTTAGGCAAAATAAAAGACTATCTCAATCACACTAGTTTTAGAAAAAAAAATCGACATCAGTAATTGTATATCAAATAAAAAATCAATTTAAATATAAAATTTTACGTGAGGTTTGTATAAAATGATTAGGGTTCGCGCAGACAGAGCGCGGTCTGGCGTTCTGAGTTCCGAGTTCTGCGTTCTGCGTTCTTTCGAATGTACTGAGTCCCTTACGATAATGCACACAGCAGGCGGCAGCGGTCAATACACAGAACTCTGAACGCAGAACTCGGAACTCCAGACCGCGCTCTGTCTGCGAGCGCTCTTATAGAGACTGACGCAATTTCTTGTTCGACCACGTCAGTACACACGGCAGCAAATGATATTTTATTTGGTTTGTGCAAGAGTAGATAATCATTAATTTCCCAACGTTCCCTGTTTCGTTCATCACTATAAAGCCATTTATGCATACAAAATGAACGTTCAACTTCACTCGACGTCAAGGGAGCAAATTTATAAAACTCATTGTAATTGGTGTGACGTTAAGGTTTTGTAAGATTTTGACACGTAAAATTTAGTATTATTTTTTTATTTGAAGAACTGTTTAAATTCTCTAATATTACACAACTATCGATATCGATAAAAATATGTTTCTAAAACTAGTGTGATTGCGACAGTCTTTTGTTTTGCCAGGGAAATTCCGGGCTCTGATTATTATACTTTCTCTTTAAAAAAATGCGGTTGGTTCTCTTTTGCATGCCGCTGCAACTAAGGCCGCCCACTCACAACCGGACGCGCCCGCGCCGTTTCCGTTCGTCTGACAATACGTGTTGCCCTTTATTTATGACTATAATCGCTTCCTTTTACCCAAATATGTCATCTGAGGATTACGACAGTCGTTGACATGAACTGATTTCATTGGCTTTTACTTAAAACCTTATATTATTAATATATTACTTAAAAAATATGTTGTATTATAATTTAAATGAAGTTCAATTGTTGGGTGTATTAAGATTTTATTAGACTGGTTTGACATGCAGGTTGTGACACAGAAAGAGTACAGTAGGCAACATAAATGCTAATTACCTAATTTGATTGCTCCCATTGCGGGAGCAATTGTTGCAGGATGGCCGATTGTAACGTATGCCAGCGCACGCCTGTCATAAAAGCTGCCTCGTTCGCCTTTCTGCTGGACTGCTGCCGCTGTCCGCCGGGCTATAGTATGCCAATGCCCCGCCGAGCTCCGCCGAATGTCGCCGCATTCCGCCAGGCTTGCCAGCCTCGCCAATCAGCCAGACATAAGTCCGACCTCTATGCTGTTTTCCCACATTTTATTATGGTGGCAACACTGGAGTGAAACAGACAACTGACATTGACTGCATACAACAACTATCTTAAAATAAGTACAATATTATTATTTTTTACTTTTTAGAGTTTTTCTTTAAGTCGGGGATTTTCAAATTTTTACTATGATTGACGATTTTTACCAAACATAGCTAATAACACCCGCAAGGAAACCTGTTTTTAGGTGTCAAAAAAACCGCGTCGAAGTCGGTCCATCCGATCCACACGAGAGCTACAATGCCACAGACAGACACATAGACATTGGCGTCAAACTTATAACATCCCTTTTTTGCGTCGGGGGTTAAAAATTAAGAATTTATGCGTTATATTTTGCCAAAATATATAACTGCTAGAGCATGTAATTGGTTTTAAAGTTGGGAAAGGAAACTGCCTGGGATTAAAGTTATCCACATTAAACGTTGTAAAACGAGGATCGAAAGAGAAACCAAATCAATTCTTGATTCAATGTTTTATTCTTCCTGACATGAATTATTCCGACAGCAAACTTTTTAGGTAAGTCATCCTTTTTGCGCCATTGCGTCTGTAGTTGTCAGTCAATTGGCGCCCCCTGAAAGTGACGCACAGGACATATACCCCGGTTTTATTGATTATTGATTACATTTTTGTTTCGAATGTTGCTAAAAGATGGCGTTGCATGTTTATGTGCTTTTTAGGGTTCCGTACCCAAAGGGTGCCAACGGAACCCTATTACTAAGCCTCCGTTGTCTGTCCGTCTGTCACAGGCTTGTATCTTTTGAACCGTAACAGATATTAGACATGAAATTTTCACAGAATATGTATTTCTATTGCCGCTATAACAACAAATAATATAAACAAAATAAAGTTAAAAATAAAAGCGGGTCTCTATACATGGGACGTGTTTCTGTCGGTCAGTCACAGGACTGTATCTTTTGAACCGTAATAGATAGAGACTTGAAATTTTCACAGAATATGTATTTTAATTCTTCCTAAGAGATCAAGTAATAAAAAGAAAATTAAAGGGATCTCATACAAAAACGAGTTTTTTTGGCGTTTTTATACTCGATTTTAAATAATAAACACATAATAAAGTTTATAATAAAAAGGGGTCCCCATACAATAAACGTGCTTTTTGCCGTCTTTTTCTCGATGATGGTACGGAACTCTTCGGGTGCGAACCCGACTCGCACTTGACCGATTTATTTAAATGCGCTGACTAATCGTATGAAGCTATAAAATTAAACTTTCAAGCAAATTTGATTTCTTTAAAATGGTTTGTTAACCCTCTTTGTTTGTATGGAGAACCGGGCGAGTCCAATTACCTTGAAACAACTATAACTTAGTTTTATAGAGAGCAAGCTTTAGGTACCTCTTTCGAAACACATCTGACTTACATTTTTATCTTTTTCACACCTCCTATTCAGAAAAAAGTATTTTCACACCTCCTATTCAGAAAAAAGTATTTTGCTCCCTCATAAGAGGGATCAAAGTGATACTTTTCTGTTCAAGGACAACAGGGTATTTTTTTTTAGTTTGAACCTACTTAGAATATGCCATACCATAGACAGCTTTATTAATATATTACACACAGAGGGCGGTATAATAAGGAATGGCCCAGATCACAGGTGTTTGCGGTCCGAGCCGCAGGCGAGGGCCATAAATATAATATGGAAGTGGTAAATTCGTCCCGTCCGTAAAAAATAATAAACGTTTTATAAAATAATAAGAGACTAGACATTTAACAATTTAACATTTCATTTCATTAAAAATGTGTGATTCTCTTTGATTAACTATATATTTCGTTTCGTTATTTTGGTAGGTAGCGTTTGTATTTGAATTTTCCTCATAGTCGGTGTGAAAAGCAGTATGTGTCACAAGGTAGCAAAATTATTTTCACCACGGGCGTTAACACTTGAATCCCTCACTACGCTCCGGATTCTACTTTAGAATCCCTCGCTACGCTCGGGATTCAATTATAGAATCCTTCGCTTCGTTCAGGATTCAATGTACGCCCTCGCCGTAAATATATCATTTTGCTCCCTTGTGACACAATCTACTATTTGATCCCTCATAAGAGGGATCAAAGTGATATTTTTCTGTTCAAGGACTACCTACAGGGTATTTTTAGTTGGAACCTGCTTAGAATATGCCATTGCCATACCATACATTATAGACTCTACATATTGACTCTACATATCAACTCTACATATCGACTCTACATTATTGACTCTACATATCGATTCTACATATCGACTCTACATATCAACTCTACATATCGACTCTACATACCGACTCTCCATATCGACTCTACATTATCGACTCTACATTATTGACTCTACATATCGACTCTAAATATCAACTCTACATATCGACTCTACATATCGACTCTCCATATCGACTCTACATTATCGACTCTACATTATTGACTCTACATATCGACTCTACATATCGATTCTACATATCATCTCTACATATCCACTCTACATATCGACTCGACATATCGACTCTCCATATCGACTCTACATTATTGCTCTACATATCGACTCTACATATCAACTCTACATATCGACTCTACATTATTGACTCTACATATCGATTCTACATATCGACTCTACATATCAACTCTACATATCGACTCTACATATCGACTCTCCATATCGACTCTACATTATCGACTCTACATTATTGACTCGACATATCGACTCTAAATATCAACTCTACATATCGACTCTACATATCGACTCTCCATATCGACTCTACATTAACGACTCTACGTTATTGACTCTACATATCGACTCTACATCTACATATCGACTCTACATATCCACTCTACATATCGACTCGACATATCGACTCTCCATATCGACTCTACATTATCGACTCTACATTATTGCTCTACATATCGACTCTACATATCAACTCTACATATCGACTCTACATATCGACTCTCCATATCGACTCTACATTATCGACTCTACATTGACTCTACATATCGACTCTACATAAAGTCGATAATAAGGAATGGCCCAGACCACAGGTGTTTGGGGTCCGAGCCGCAGGCGAGGGCCATAAATATAATATGGAAGTGGTAAATTCGTCCCGTCCGTAAAAAGTAATAAACGTTTTATAAAATAACTAGCTGATGCCCGCGACTTCGTCTGCGGTGTAAATTATAATTAGGCAATTAATCTTAATAGGCAATTAATAGTTTCTGATATTTGTTCATAAACTTTGTTGTAATTAAACAAAACCCTCAAATATTGGGCCCAAAACTGCACAATGCACATTTACCGTGAAAATCAATTCTTAAGTCCATTTAAGGATTATTACCAAAAAATTAAATGCACTTAATGAACCGCTTGTTACTTACACAAAAAAACAATCTACTAATTGCTATATGCTATGCATGGAGTTAAAAACCTTTTACTTTAAAAATTGTACGGGTCCCTAAAAAAACTTTCAACCCCTACTTACTCAACCCGTCTTCGAGATAAATTTTAATGAACCGTGAAATCATTTGAGTTCTATTCAGTTTAATCAGTTTTAGATACCCTACTTTAAAAATCATTTGGTCCCTTTATAAAGTTTTGGTCCCCATTTATAACCCTTGGAGATGAATTTCAAAAAATGGTTTAACATTTTTTCTGTACCCTTATTGAAGGATCTATGTACGAAGTGTCAGATTTCCTACTTCAAAAATCCTTTGGACCCTATACAGAGTTTCAACCCCCATTTAAACCCCTTTGGGGATAAATTTCAAAAAACTGCAATCACTTTTCTTTTCTTTTTTAGATGAGTTCAAGATCTACTACAAAAATCGTTTGGTCCCTTTACAAAGTTTCAACCCCCTTTTGATCCCTTTTTAGGGATGAAAAAACGGTAAAACCACATTTCTTTTTTCTTATTAAGGAGTCTATGTACGATGTCCCAGATCGCCAACTTCAAAAATCTTTTGGTCCGTATACAAAGTTTCGACCCTCATTTAAACCCCTTTGGGGATGAATTTCAAAAAAACAGCAATCACTTTTCTTTACTCTCATGGATGAGTTTATGTAAGAAGTTTAAGATCTACTATAAATACCGTTTGGTCTCCATACAAAGTTTTGACCCCCGTTTGACCCCTTCTTAGGGATGAATTTAGAAAAACGAAAAATCACTTTTTCTACTCTTATTGAGGAGTTTATATACGATGTCTTAGAGCTCCAACTTCAAAAATCGTTTGTACCCTACACAAAGTTTCAACCCCCATTTTAACCCCTTTGGGGATGAATTCCAAAAAACAGCAATCACTTTTCTTTACTCTTATGGATGAGTCTATGAACGAAGTTCAAGATTTACTACAAAAATCGTTTGGTCCCCATACAAAGTTTCAACCCCCGTTTGACCCCTTTTTAGGAATGAATTTCGAAAAATGGTAAAACTACTTTTCTTTATTCTTATTGAGGAGTTTATGTACGATTTCTCAGAGCTCTAACTTCAAAGTTCAAATTTTCAACCCCCATTGGGGATGAATTTCAAAAAACCGTGAAATGACTTTCCTGTACTCATATTGTGGAGACTATGTACGATATCTCAGAGCTCCAACTTCAAAAATCGTTTCAAGCCCCATTTAACCCCCGTTGGGGATGAATTTTGAAAAACGGTGAAATTACTTTTTGCAACTAATCTCCTAGTTTAAAAATCGTGTGGTCCCCATTTAAACTTTCAACCCCCGTTTTACCCCTTTTAGGGATGAATTTCGAAAAAGGGTGAAATTACTTTTCTCTACTTATATTGAAGGATCTATGTGCGAACTCTGAGATCTCCAACTTCAAAAATCGTTGGTGCCTATACAAAATTTCAACCCCCGTTTAACCCCTTTTGGGGATGAATTTCGAAAAACCGTGAAATTACTTTCATACACTCATATTGTGGAGCCTATGTACAATGTCTCAGAGCTCCAACTTCAAAAATCGTTTTAACCCCCATTTAACCCCTGTTGGGGATGAATTTTGAAAAAAGGTAAAACTACTTTCTTAGACCTTTATCGAGGAGTCTATATACGAAGTCTCAGATCTGTAACTTAAAAATAATTTGGTCCCTAAACAATATTTCAACCCCCGTTTTACCCCTTTTAGGGATGAATTTCGAAAAAGGGTTAAATTACTTTTCTTATCTCATATTGAAGGATCTATGTGCGAACTCTCAGATCTCTAACTTTAAAAATCGTTTGGTGCCTATACAAAGTTTCAAACCCCCATTTAACCCCTTTTGGGGATGAATTTAGAAAAACCGTGAAATTACATTCCTGTACTCATATTGATGGGTCTATGTGCAAAGTCTCAGATCTCCGTCTTTAAAAATCGTTTGGTCCCCATTTAAACTTTCAACCCCCGTTTAAGCCCTTATAGGGATGAATTTCGAAAAACTGTGAAATTATTTTTCTGTACTCATATTGAGGAGACTATGTACGATGTCTCAGAGCTGCAACTTCAAAAATCGTTTCAACCCCCATTTAGGATGTTCCCCATTGGGGATGAATTTTGAAAAACGGTAAAATTACTTTCTTCGACCTTTATTGAGGAGTCTATATACGAATTCTCAGATCTGTAACTTCAAAATAATTTGGTCCCTATACAACATTTCAACCCCCGTTTAACCCCTTTTAGGGATGAATCTCAAAAAAGGGTGGAATTACTTTTCTCATGTCATATTGAAGGATCTATGTGCAAACTCTCAGATCTCTAACGTCAAAAACCGTTTGGTGCCTATACAAAGTTTCAACCCCCATTTAACCCCTTTTGGGGATGAATTTCAAAAAACCGTGAAATTACTTTCCTGTACTCATCTTGATGGGTCTATATGCGAAGTCTCAGATCTCCTACTTTAAAAATCGTGTGGTCTTCATATAAACTTTCAACCCCCATTTAACCCTCTTTGGGGATGAATTTCCAAAAACGGTGAAATTACTTTTTTTAAATTGTATTAAAGAGTCTATGTTCGAAGTCTCAGATCTCCTACTTTAAAAATCGTATGGTCCCCATATAAACTTTCAACCCCCATTTAACCCCCTTTGGGGATGAATTTCAAAAAATCCCTTCTTATCCCTTACTTACGTTATATAACCACCCTACTGTGAAAATTTCAAGTTCCTAACTTCAGAAGTTTCGGCTGTGCGTTGATCAGTAAGTCAGTCAGTCAGTCAGGACTTCTTCTTTTATATATTTAGATTTAGATAAGGAACTGTAAATTTAACAATTTCACATGTCATTTTATTAAAAATGTGTGATGCTCTTTGACTAACTATATATTTCGTTTTCGTTATTTTGGTAGGTAGCGTTTGTATTTAAATTTTCCTCATAGTCGGTGTGAAAAGCAGTATGTGTCACTCGGTAGCAAAATTATTTTCACCTCGGGCGTTAACACTTGAATCCCTCACTACGCTCCGGATTATACTTTAGAATCCCTCGCTACGCTCGGGATTCTATTGTATAATCCTTCGCTTCGTTCAGGATTCAATATACGCCCTCGCCGTAAATACATAATTTTGCTCCCTTGTGACACAATCTACTATTACGTTTAATTTCATTGCCAATTGGAATTGCATAATAATGATCTAAACTTTCACTGTTCCCAAATAGGAAAAGAAAACAACAAATACACGTAACATTTATTTAATCGATATTTACAATCGGCACGCGTCTCGTCGGCCATTTTGCGTCATGCGCGGACGCAGCCGTAGAATAATAGATCGTTTATTGGTTATTTCATAAGAAAGCATTGCAAGTTGAATGTTATTGTTATTGCGCTTGTTAGATAGTAAGTGATAAATTATACGTTTATTTAAGGTGTATGTTTCCAAAAACCAAAACAACTCTACTCTGCATCACTTTGTGCAGAATAATATTTAAGTAGCAAATATAAATTATTTGAAAATGGTGTAAGGATTTTTTATGATGGTTTCGGTTTTTGGAAATTGCGAATATTTTAGATAGGTGTATCTGATTATTTAAAAGTAATAAGGTACTTTAAGAAGTTACTTGTAGTGCATGAAGTACCAAATAGTCAAGAACAAATCCCATTTATAAAAATCTCTTTTATAGAAGTTTAAATTTGTAGCCGTCTTTTATTTAAATGAATGAGATGAATTACCAAATGAGAAAAATTAAGCGAAATATTGGCAATAATTATACATACAACTACGAATACCTACAATGCATACACTTTGTTGAATGCACGACAAATGCTACCTATCTCTTTCCATTCAATATAGTGCGACAGTGATAGGCCATGCTCTGTCGCGCGACAAGCGAAGTTGCGGCCGTAGGCGTATGATGCTACGCTTTGTCGCGTGATAAATAAATGATAAAGCATTCGTCACGTTCTGAGAAATACTGTGTGAGAGTGACGGATGCTTTATCATTTATTTATCGCGCGACAAAGTGTAGCACCATAAGCCTAGTAGACAGCCTGATGTTATTAACATAACACAATGGTTTTATACTAATACTAGTACTGTTTCCCTCATGTTTACTTCATGCCAAAAACGCCAGGGGATACTCGTAGTATATGGTATTGGTACAAAGTCAATGTGAATTATTAATCCTAGCTTGTAGGACTCCTTATAATATATTACAAAAATTATATCTAGTACACTTTGTGAAATATTGTGATTATATTTTTAAAGTAGGTGCAATAATTTAATTAGTATATTAGTTTAAATTCGTCATGTGTAAGGTTATATACTTCGTGTCAATGATAGAAGCATAATATCGTACCCTTGGTCAAATAACGACGCATGTGTGACTTTACGTCAAAAGTTTTTTTATTGCTCAAAAGTCATACAAATCATACGAATTACATGATACGCACAGATCCTGAAAAGTTGTTAGTTTGCAGATTCGTCGTTACTTGACCAAGGGTAAGACATATACACTAAACACTTGAATATAACGCATTATTTGAAATACACGTCATCATTTAGTACATTTTGATGAGTAAGGAATACATTATCTATATATATACAAGTAAATATCGAGTGTATTAGTTACAATAATTAGATTAAAGCCAACACTAAACCTACCTACTCAATTTTAATTGACTAGCACTAACTATACATATATAAAAAATCGTTCGTATTGCTTTGGGTGACACCTTACAAAAAACTAGGCATATGATTACTAGTATCAGACATGATCTCTTAGGCAGTTGTGCAGGTGATAATTTTTCTCAAATATAAAGACTGCTCAGGTATAGGTATACTCATTATGTATTCGTAAATTATGGCTATATCCGAGAGTTCATTATTTTTCATCTTAAGCAAGGTTTGACCAACTTTATATTTTGGGTTTAAACTGTACCTAGGTTGTTATTTCGAGTTTGAAATGTCCATTTACATTTGCGTTTTGTTTTGATCGTTTAAATCTTGGAAGAAACTTTAAACACAAAATTGGTGAAAATAAGCCTCTATCGATTCTTAAAATGGCCACTTCACAATTTCATATTCACTATTAAGACGCTGTCAACAGCAAAATGCCCTTGAGGATTCAGGATTTTGGCCCATCCCCTAGCCCCGCCTAATTGCTCCCAGCGCTATTCACAAGTGAGCGGCGAGAAGCGTAACTGTTTGCATTCGGCTTGCGATCGCGATCGAAATAAACACGCCTGCCGGTAGATGGCGTTAAACTCCTGTAGGTTTCCCAATTTCCCATAGAGCGCAGAATAAAATAGACAGGGCGTCGTTAAAATAATATAGTTGATTTTTAATTTATTTTCATAATTAAAGCGTGAACAGATAGAATGAAATTTGGATATGTAATACGTAAATAAGTAATGAAAACTTTCAAGCACATTTAATGAATTTTGGATATGTAATATAAGTAGTTAAGATTTATTAGAAAAAAATACAGTATTTTTGTAAGTAGTAATACGATTATATTGAATTAAAATATACAGCACTTCCTTTATGTTTTTCTTGATGACCTGCAATGTAAGGTCATCGAGAAAAACATAAAGGTAAGGTAAGGTTTACAAATAAATCAATCGATTTTCGATTTGACAGTATAAGGTATTTATACTTAGTATCCGTAACCTGGTATCCCATCAAAAACATTCTGTAAAAAACTAGCCAAGTCTCGATGGAGCTGCTTGTTTATTTCTAAAAAGTAATGAAATCTAGACAAAATCGTGTCAAGTTTAAGGTACCTTACTGCGATTTCTTTATTATTATACTTAATGTTGTGTGACTTGGCCGTTGAACATTCTTTATTCGTTATAGTAGGTACAAGTCAACAAAGAAACTTTGTAATCGCATGTATTTGTATAGGATTACAAACTTATGTGTGCAGTTGCAATATTTGGAGGTTTTTTAGGACTTGATAGGCTAAAAACTAACTATGTTTAAAATTTCTGCTCTCTGAGTTTATGGGAAGTACTAGTTCTATTCTGATGATCATGAGTCAGTGAGTGTCTGTCGTAAATGCGAAACTTTGCTTTCGCTTAACTTCGGAACTAAATGACCTACAGACTTGAAATTTTGGATTTTAAGTATGTGATTATAGCTTACTGGATGACGAAAATTTCTGCGTCTTATCTAGAGGTTCTCAAATAGGGGCCTGAAAATGCGGCGAAATGGTTCCAGTAAAGGATGGTACGGCAGTGTTTGCTTCGCGCTCGACTTGGCGGGGCCACTGCTGTGCCCCCAGATATGTACCATGCAACTCCGAGTACCTTTAGTAGCTAATGATAATGTATGTTACGTAGGTAATTAAATTAAATGAGATTGAATATAATATACAATATAATAAATACTTAGTACTAGTTAGTACAAATACCTTATACTAGGGATGCAACGATACGGCTATTACGATACCAATACAAATGACGAATACATCGTAATGGCCAAATACGATAACGAATTACGATACGAATGCATTACGATATTTGTTTAATACCATTTTGATGAATTTATTGGAAGCTTTGTTGTATGTTATTATTGTAAGACTAAGTAAAGTAAAAGTATAAAAAAAAGTTATGCATTTTTAATAGAGATTGGCCGACTACGGATTTTGCCGACTAGCTAATTGGCCGACTAATCGGTTCCCAATTTGCCGATTAATCGGCCGACTGCCGATCATAGTTATTAGCTATGTTCGGGTGCAATCCGAAATGCACGCGTTCGTGTTTTGATCAGTTTATAATTAAGTTGATTTTGTTTTTGTGTTTGAGTAAAGTACGTAAAAATATAAAATAATTTTGAAAATTATGGTTTAATTTCTTCTGTATCTTGTGTGTATTCTCCGCTAGGCAATAGTGCGGATGCGAAGCGTTCAGAAATTGACGCCTTATGCGTTTCGTTTCACCCGAAACAGTAAAAATTTAAAAATTTTGAAATAAATGTATCGTAAAAATATCGTATCGTAATATTTACGATAGCGAATGATCGTAAAGGTTTACGATAATCGCCGATATACGATTATCGTATCGGTATCGTTGCATCCCTACCTTATACTGTCAAATCGAAAATTGATTGGTTTATTTGTAAACCTTACTAACTGACGTGCCCGAAAAATTACCCTGGAGTGCGGTGTATGATAATACATACATACATATATCCATACATACATACATACATACATACATACATACATACATACATACATACATACATACATACATACATACATACATACATACATACATACATACATACATACATACATACATACATACATACATACATACATACATACATACATACATACATACATACATACATACGTACATACGTACATACGTACATACGTACATACGTACATACATACATACATACACCTTAGGCCTTCATACACAGGGTTTCGCACACAGGCACTTCCGGGTGTGGGCGCAGCCCTGAGCTTGCCTAATGCATTAGGCAAGGAAGAATAATAATTACGTCAAAATAAAATCGCGGAGTGAGACATGCCTGTTTCGGCTCGTTTCCTAAAACCACACTCGTGTATTGATGCCTCCCATAATACATAACTATTACCGTCGACTCCAAAACTTTATAGATCTATGCAAACAAAACGTTTCTCGATGGGCGTAGCCAAAACCGCATCTGAAGAAGCGTTGAAATGTGGACCTTATATCCAGTGACATAAGGTCCACATTTCAACAAAAACTGAATGAGTATTCATTTGGACAGGCCAGTGGCTATTGCGGTGATCATACATTTAACACACTTAACTAAATATTTACACTTCTTATATTATAACTTTGATTTATATAAGTACGTATACAGTATTTTAGATTTTTAACACAAGGTTAAACAAATTTTTGCGATGTTTTCGATGCGCAAACGAGAAGCATAGGTCCGTCTAGCACGGCGCGTCAGCGCACACTGTCTATTTGTATCGGAGTAAACGAGAGCCTACTGTCACTGTTTCTGGGCAGCCGGGTCTTAGCAGATAATATTAAATAAAAATTGAAATAAAAAAAAGTGTGGACTATTTGTGAAATGTGACTCGCTAGCGGTTTAGGTATGAATATGTTGACTTCATGTTTTTATTTGCAGACCCATACGTTAAAAAAATAAAGACATAGAACCGTTTAATGATGATTTTAAGACCAATCTTTGCAATTTTTTTCTATCGAGCCGATTTCGTGAAATTATGTATCGCGTCCGTCCACGGTCTTCGAAATATGATGAATATTAACATATATTTTTTTTGATGTGCTAGAACAAATGGTTTTTCTTAAAAAACTGCTTAAATAACATCAATTTCAACAAAAGTAGGTCTTGTCAGCCTCTTAACGACATGTTTTTAAGTTATACACATTTACGAATCGTGTGGTAAGTAGGTACACAACAGTTTTAGAAGTCGGTCGATACAATAATTATCAGAGTAGTAACTATATGATCGATAATACCAAAACTGCCAATTCTGTGAAGACCTTTCATACCTAAACATCGTTAAATCGCAAGATTTACTGGTGTTGTCATACATCGGTCTCATACTTACATAACAAAACAACCTCTCTACCAAACAATTAATTTGTACAATGTAAACCTACAAGGATTCCAAAATTAACCAGTGAAGTCTATGGTGTAAGAACCAGTGTTGGGGTCGAAGTTCTGCGCCGGGTGTCCTGTGAAGGGATTGTAATTCTGGTAATTCTGGTAGTTTTGCGGTTGCTGGTACTGCTGCTGGTATTGTGGCTGGTACTGGTTGTACTGAGGCTGCGAAGTGATCTGGTATGAGAACTGTGGTTGCTGGTGGAAGATTTGGTTCTGTTGTCTTTCCTGGGGGAACTGTTGGGGAGATTGGTTGAAAAGGTTGGTCGGCTGCGGTGATTGGGTGAAAAGCGGGCCCGAGCGGAAAGAGGACTGCTGCTGCGGTTGGTACTGCTGCTGATATTGAGGTTGCTGGTAAGTCTGCTGTTGGTACTGAGGTTCAGGCTGGGAAGGCTTCAAGAATTGTCTGACAGGGCTCGGGCGGGATTGGGCGCGGCCATTGTACTTCGGGTCTTCGTAAATCTTGGGGTCTTCCCGGTATTGTCCGTCGTCCTCTTGGCCATCGGTGAGCGCGTTGTGGGAGGTGGGGTCGTTCAGAGTTGGAGGGGGAACCATGATACCGGTTCCTGTAATTGGAGAAATAAGAAAATGCTGTATAAAATGTGCTGAGGACTTTAAATATAGAAAAATATTAATTTTTTTTTTTTATCTGAATTACTTTCATTTAAGTGCTCTACCTTATATTACTAGTTAAAAGAGTTAAAAATTGTACTAAGCACGGATAGTTTAATATCTAACCTTCACGCCCTGAAAATCTTAGCTGCATTTTGCTGAGTAATTAGAATTGCGAGATTTTATAATATTGAATGAATGACGAGGTGTGAGTAAAGTTGCATCAAAGTAAATATACGTAAATCCTACACCTAAAGTTTGTGCACATGTCGAAGTTCTTATTGTATTTATATAGAGTATATTATTGCTTGAATCACTTCTACATATTCTTGGTATTTATAACACCTTTTACGTGGAAATTATATGAGATTAATTTGATTAGCTCGCGACGTAGAGCGTGAGATTTTATAATTGCTCAATTTAAATAAGTTGTAGCTTCTGAATGAACTGATAACAGTTAAGTTTATTAGCAAATCCAATACTAGTATTACTTAACTATCATGTTGATCATCATTTCGCGGCACGAATTTAGCGGGCTATTTTATACAATGTTTTACAAAAACTTTTTTTTTAGATCTGAGATATTTTACATAATTTTTACTCAGAATCACGCGTATTACTCGTATCATCTCTGATAGATGAAAAATAAGACAGTGTTTCAAATTTTTCATACAAACATCGTTATTTCGTTCCGTTACCGCCATACAAGTGTATATGGAAAAGGAACGGAATTAGAATAAAAAATATTACTTAGGACACATATTTTCTCTTATCAGAGTCGATAGTACTCGCGATTCTGAGTAAAGTTTGTATATTTTTTTGTAAAATTACCCAGGTACTTCTAAATAAAGTGAAATTTTTATTAAAGTTAGGGATATTATCTCTAATCTAGTAATATAATCTATTTTAGACGCATTATAGGTAAACACATTTTTATGTGATTGATGTATAAACAACTGCAACGGTAGACAATATGCCTCACGGCATTCCGAGTCTGTACCAATCCATTATTTAACCACGGGTCCAAACGCCATTAGAATTCAGCAACGTTTAAAATGTCTTGCAATTAAATCGTAACACATTTTATTTGCCGGCGCGCGGCATGCCAACGCGATCGACACTGTAGTGATTTCCCAAGCACTACAACTATGCGAATTCGAGTAAGCCATTGAGCATACCGACTTAAGGTGATTCAAGTTGCTTGGTTTTCTATATAAACTTTCATCATCATCATCAGCTTATACACGTCCTAATGCTGGGCACAGGCCTCTCATACTCATAGATGAGAGTGAATGAGTTGTAGGTAGACCAAACTGTATAAACTTTAGTTAAATTTTGTTTCAATTTATAGCTTGTTACATTTTGTCCCCGCAAAATAACATGAGAAGTCCAAAAAAACACAAAAATATGCAATTGGGTCGATTCTAAACAAAACTTTAAATCTTTCAATACAGATAGTTATTTGTTTTGCTTTTTAAGACTTCTCTTGTTTTTTGCGCTGACAAATAGTCTCAAGTTTTGAGTTAAAGTACATTTTAACCAAAGTAAAGTAAATTTCTTAACCTTTTCGTTTGTATGGACCACCGGCGCTTGCACCACCTTAACTATCATAAGCTCCTACTTCTGTTAAGTTATTCTAAAATCTATACTCAATTTTAAAGCCTCAAGACTGCTTTTACAAGTGTACGCATTACGATACCTAGGTAGTACCTATGCAAGTAGTAAGTAGCCGATATTATGTAGTAATGGTGCCCTAGATCCGTTTTACTTGTTTGGTAACTGCCATAAACGCGTAACTCGTAACGGTCAGTGCCATCCAGTGCTATTAGCGTGTGATAAGCAGATGCAACAATTTTCATAACCATAATTTTGAAGTATATCATGATAATTATGTCTGGTTAACCTAGCCTATGGCTACTAACGCCAACTTATTGTGTAACCTCTAGAGAAAAGCAGTTTTCAATGAAAACATATCTTCATTTGTGTAGCGGAGCAATTTTTGCATTAAAAAAACGTTGCTGGATGATGCTATCAGTTTAACGAAGTTCAGCTTAGTTTGTCTCAAATGACTACCACGACCACTATGTCAAGAGTGATAATGACGAAGAAGAATCAGTTTAATAGTCACTCAATATTCTTTGCAACTGTACTGACTCGTAATGCACCAAATCACCAATGCATTAAAAGCCATCACTGAAACTTGCGAGTTTTAGGTAGTTTTATTTTTTTATCATCATTTTAATTGATATTTTACCTAATAAATCTAGCATTTTAAGTGTAATAATGTAAACACGGATTTTTTAACCTGCCCCATATTTCAGAAAGTCCAAAATGAGGGTAATGAGTTACAAAGCATATTTCCTTAGGTAACGCTTGTTATGTTATGTTCGTTGTCCAATGTTCGAGTAATTTTACGGCAGATTATACTGTGTAACTTGGCTAATTAATATTAAACAGAAGTTACAAAACGTGCTTTTCGCTTCTTAATTTTTGGAAAATACGGGATTACATATTTAAAATTTGCGTTAGTCTTTGATTGCAACATGGCTAACTGCATTAAATTTCGGTCACAGTTCAACGCCGTTGAACTGTTAATATGATGATAGAATAGAAATTAATACATGGAAGTATTATTTACATTTTCGACCGTGGGTCAATTGGGGTAAGAGACATGCAAAGCAATGTTTTTACGTTAATGGCACCTACGTTCGACGATGTCGTTATGTACTTATAAAAGTTATTATTATGACTAGAATATAGATGTTTATGAAATAAAATATTTTTTACTTTTATTGATTACTTATAAGCAAAACGTAAGAATCTCACCTTGCGGCTCGAATCCCCGCTTGCTGCTCGCGCCGTACGATATCTCCCTTTGCTTTCCTCCCTCGTCGACGTATCCATACTTCCCAGCCACATCTCCGTTGGGATACTTGGTCTCGATCTTGAACGAGCCGTCGGCCGCTTCGTAGCCGAAGCTGTAGGAGCCGTCGTCGTTCTGCCGGTTGATCTGCTTGAGGATGGGCACCGGGGTCGTGGTGGGACCTTGTTGGGATGCAGCGCAGGCTAGCGCTGCCAGTAGGAGTACAACCTGGAAAGAATAAAAAAAGTATCTGGTAAGTTTCTTTTGTCGACTGGATGTTCAAATGCAGGGCAAAGAGTCTTTTCGGCTTCCATCTAAAACGTCTTGCGATGATGATTATCAATACCATAGCAGAAAATTGAGAAGCAACAACTGCAATATTTTCGTAACTCCTCCTATTTGATGCCTTTTCCGGCCTCTTGTTAAGGAATGCTTCTAATCCCGCCATCTAGGCCTGTCCTGTCTACGTCACCCGTCTTACGGCCACTTGGTGGTTATGCTAACTTACATTTCCGGGTGCATGCGGCAGAAGTGGCCGGCCAAATACAATGTTACAATGTAATTTATCCAGTATTCATTTAGATAATACATGAAAACAAGTTGTAAGGTATCTAAGTCGCATAAAATAGGTAATAATGTTAGTTATTTTTAACCGACTTCCAAAAGAAGGCCGGTTCTCTATTCGTCTGAATGTTTTTTTTTTTTTTTTTTGTATGTTTGTTACGCGATTACTCGAAGACGGCTGGACCGATTTGAAAAATTCTTTTTTTGTTTGAAAGGGTATACTTCCGAAATGGTCCCATTGCAACCAAATCAGGATCTGATGATGGGATCCTGGAGAAACCGAGGGAACTCTTCAAATATTAGAGGCACACATATAGCGATTTCGGTATTTTTCGTAGTTTCTTGTCCATTTCTTACTAGCAATAAGTTTTTAGTGTTAACCGACTTCAAAAAAGGAACAAATGTTTATGTAGGTTTCTTCCCCGATTACTTAAAAACAGCTGGACCGATTTGGAAAATTATTTTTTTGTTTGAAAGGGTATACTTCCGAGGTGATTCCATTGCAACCAAATCAGGATCTGATGATGGGATCTTGGAGAAATCGAGGGAACTCTTCAAATATTAGAGGCACACATATAGCGATTTTGGTATTTTTCTTAGTTTCTCGTGCACTTCTTATTAGATATAAGTTTCCAGTCTTAACCGACTTCAAAACAAAGATCAATTTTTATGTAGGTTTGTTCCCCGATTACTTGAGGCTAGACCGATTTGGAAAAAATTTCTTTTAACTAAATAGACTTTAGTCTATTTGGTTAAAATAGTATTTTTACAGCGCCACTAAAAATTTAAAAATAAAGTAAATTTTTAAAACAAAAAATAAAAACCGACTTCCAAAAACTTAAACTAAAAAGCAGAAAATAATATGTTAATTACCCGAAAGAAATGGATAATCAACGATTCATATATACATATACAGATATTATTTATAGTTTTTAACCTGCTTTTTTGAAGTCGGTGCCAGCTAAGGATAAAAGGAGCTCAGCATAGCCAGCTTTGCGTGGCAGGCACCGACTTCAAAAAAACAGGTTAAAAACTATAAATATCTGTATATGTATATATGAATCGTTGATTATCCATTTCTTTCGGGTAATTAACATATTATTTTCTGCTTTTTAGTTTAAGTTTTGGAAGTCGGTTTTTATTTAATCTATGTCAGCCAGATGCACTTATGTTATTTTCAAAACCTCCTGTGATTTAAAAATATGAATTGCAACGCCGTTTACCTAATTTATAACAACGCAGTTGAGTTTAACTTCCATACATCTAACATATCAATTTCAACCACAAAACCACAACGCCGACTTGTATTTAGGTATTTCTACATATAACATTGAAGACGTAGAATACAAAAGCCTGGCATAAATACTTAATTTAGCGTAGACGTAAAATGGTATTTTTCCAGTTCCATCTACCTTAACTGTAACATTCCGCTTGTCTTTGTCTCTATTCTGTAACAACTTGGAATTTCTAAAAATACTCTTCACGGCTACCAACATGGAGAAAAAATCTCGGCCAAACAAGTGTAATGAGGTGTTTATTACGCAAGTGGCTGAAATGCAAGCGACCTTGATCTTGTGCGTGGCGTGTAGCGCAACACGTAACGTGTCGTGTATCAAATGTAATACCTCTAGCCTAGATAATAGATTAACCGGTGTAGGTACCGGCCGGTATTTCAATTGTCATTAGCACTATATTTATCGTTATTATGAATATTTTTAATCATTGTATTTAATTCAGAGTTTGAATTAGAAGGAAAGCTTATTTGCTCATTGAAGTGTAAATTGGCAAATCATTTAGATTTAAGCTCTCATATATCTATCTACAGACAGTCGTGGAATTAAAAGGTTCGTACTTTTTCGACTCTATGTCATTGAGATAAGGTTTTAAAGTGACAAACCTTGCATTCCAAGACTATAGTCTTATGCTCGTTTTTTTGCTAATTAAAAAATTAAGTACATACTCCTGTACGTTTTTATAGCCGCGTTCTTTATCCAAATAATATTACCATTAAAATAAAAACTGACTATAGACTAGAAATCCTTAAACTATCAACTTTCTTATTCTACAGGTTTCAAAGCTTAAATATATTCCCAATAAAATGTTAATATGTCCTACGAAAATGAAGCAAAGTTCGTTTAGATAATGAGCCGGCGCTCATTATCTAAACGAACTTTGCTTCAATTTCACGGCGGCGGCGTAGACTGGAAATTTTCGCAGCGGCGGCGGCGTCACGGTGGCGTGGCCTTGAATCTTAATATTTTTATTAAAGCCCGATTTGTAAGAAAACATTTAGAAAACCATATTTTGATACCAAAGTAAGCTGTATTTTATTCTAATAAACGAACGGAGGACATAAACAACCATAATTGTTAATTTTTAAATTTCACACTTTAAATTGTGTGTTTTTGTGTCGTGGAAGATTTTTCATAGTTGTTATGTGAATATCTTTTACTTGCGTTGCAAACATGAATTGGAGACGATCTAAACGAACACACGTTCATTCGACTAAATATTCGACGCGTCTGAGTGAGCAGACACGGGCAGGTTACGGGTGCGAGCGAGAAAGCAAGCCGCAAATTGTGGCGGCGCGCCGCGTGTTTTACTCGGCGGCGGCGCTCATATCTAATATCACTCGACTAGGATTGCGTCATTTTATCCTTCGCGAAAGCGGTTATTAAAACACTGAAGGAAAAAAATTTGGTTGCTCTAATTACAGCCTTACTTAATAGCATCAGTGCTCTGTTTTTTCATCCATTTGTCAATATTGTGCTTGGATGAAATTAAGTAGTAGAGTTAAATTACTGTAAACTGTCCGAAAAATATTTTGCCTATGCAATAAATCTATACTTATACCTACCCCGTTTGAACAAGAATTTGTCATAAAAAGTAATAAACAAAGCCAGCCAGTCCGGTGAATGTCCACAGCCTTGGTAACTATAGCACACTTATAAATATAACTACAGGTGGGTGCCGAGCTGTAAGGTTATTTTACTTGTTTGTATCAAAATGTAAAGATCAATGCACCTTATTGTATATAAGGTAAATTGGATTTAGTTTTAAATAGTTAGTTAGTCAAATATGTGTATGACATGTGTCAAGTATATTTAGTTGATAGTTGACCCAAGTTTGACTTGTATGTTTATTTTGACAGCAAATTTTAGCGTAACTAGTAATGGTTTGTAGGCGCACGAGTGAAAACATCTTGAAAAATAGAATAAATTTCTAGACGGCGTGAAAAAAAATGTTACCGAAAAGTTTTGCCATGTTTTTAAGCCCATTTTCTAGGGTAGGTACGAATGTGAGTCAATCAATTAGAAGTTCATTAGATTGAATCGGGTTCTTTATAGCTTACCAAACTGAGTCAATTTATAAATTAGTACCTGGCGGTCAATTGTGAGAGTTACGAAGTAAATATCAAGCGATATATAATGATTACCCAGTTTACAATTTCTCACAACTCTTCTAGCCAAATATTACGCCACACATTAATTTCAAACGTGATAAATTCCAAATTTATTCAAATTTGCGTAAAATATATTTACGGTTTTAAGTATCACATTTTATTACATGCCAATTACTGTCTAAGTGTAAAAATGTAATCATTAACCTGTTTAGAACATGTCGACCTTACTTAGGAATCAATTAATTTGCCATTGCAAAATGGTCCTTCATGATTTGGAACTAGAGCATGTTATTTTAATTATAAGTCGCTGGACGATGGAATGCGATGTCAATTATTGAAACAAAAAAAAAACTGTTTTATTCGAATGGTCGAGTTATTCTACTAAGCTGAATTAAAATGGTACATATACCTACTTGACTTATAAAAATATACATATCTTTATATAGTCATTTTCTTACCTACAGTTTCTTTACGATCAGTGTATCCATTTCAATAAATTTCAAATATGTAGTTACAGCTTAAAATAATATTATGCAAGAAATACTCCATCAATACTGTCATAAAAAAGTAAAAAGACAGTAGGTACAGTCACCATCAGATACATCTATACACTTCAGGGTGCTCAATAATATCTGAGCATAACGCCTTAACCGCTCAATACCAAAATACCGAATTCCCAAAATACCAGATTCTCGATATATCAGTTTCTTCGTATACCAGACTCCCAAAATAATACATCCAACAAAATCATTTAGATCCTTGAGTAACCTACGATTTTATCATTTAATGTAACGGGAATGTGGTAAACCAGGAATCTGATATTCGAGAACTTGTATTTTGGGAATGCAGTATTTTGGGCATGAGCGGCCTTAACATTAGAGACGTGTTCAGATGTTTGTGAGCGCCTCGTTTGCTCCGATGTATCTGATGGCGACTGTACATTCGATTCTTTATAGCACAAAGGGCGTTGCGGTACTTATCTTCTAACATCAGAAGAACCTATTGAAATAAAAACAGATCACTCACGTTATACAAAAGCCGACACATCCACTCGATATTTTGTTTGAGTGGTCCGTTTATATATATAAATACGAGGGCGGTTTGATAAGTCCGTGACTTTGAGCTTAAAAATAAACACTTTCACATATGAACTTATTTTTTCTAATTCTTAACTCTTTGGGGACTAGCTGTCATTATAATTTTTTTGAATGGTGGGTAAAATAAAAAAAAATGAGTCGAATGTCAGATAAGTCCGGAAAATTGTTGGAAAATGAAGAAAAGTGAATTTCGTGTCTTAATTAAACACTACTTTTTACGTGGAAAAACGATCAAAGAGACTGAAAACCGACTTAAAAAATATTATGGGGTATCTGGTCCGTCTCATGGAATGGTACACAAGTGGTTTTCTGAATTTCGTACTGGACATATCACCACCAATGACGCAGTACGCTCTGGAAGACCGATTGAAGTGACTACTGATGATATCGTGAATAAAGTCCACGATATTGTTTTGGATGACCGTCAAGTGAAGATACGTGAGATAGCTGAGACTGTACACATTTTATCTGAACGAGTTTTATAAATTTTGCGTAATATTTTAAGAATGAAAAAGCTTTCCGCAAGATGGCTGCCGCGTTTGCTGACAGCCGATCAAAAACGACATGGCGTAAGAACTTTCGAGCAATGCTTAGCCAAATTCAAGTGGAATCCCAATGAATTTTTACATCGATACGTGACGGTAGATGAAACATGGATTCATTATATACGCCAAAGACAAAATAATCTGTCAAAACAGTGGACTTTCGCTAGCCAACGGGCCCCGAAGAAAACGAAAACCGGTATTACGGTAGGAAAGGTTATGGCCACTGTTTTTTGGGAAATCCAGGGGATTATTTATATAAATTTCCTAGAAAAAGGTAAAACAATAAATGGCCTTTATTGTGTTATTTTGTTAAAAAAAATACGCTGAAGTTGTGAAAAAACGACCACATCTGGCAAAGCACAAAATCCTTTTTCATCACGACAATGCCCCTGCACACTCTTCGGCCGTCGCAACCGCCAAATTAGTAGAATTGCGTTATGAAATACTGCCGCACCCGCCCTATTCTCCAGATTTGACACCGTGTGATTTTTTTAATTCCCAAACATTAAGAAATGGCTTGGTGGGAAAAGGTTTTCATCGAATAAGGAAGTCATAGCTGAAACTGAAGCATATTTTTTAGGGTTTGACAAAAAGTATTTTTTGGAGGAGTTGCAAAAGTTTGGAACATCATTGGACGAAATGCATCGAGTTAAAAGGAGATTACGTAGAAAAGTGAAAATAAAAAACCGTAAAAAAGTTTATTTTTTTACTCAAAGTCACTGACTTATCAAACCGCCCTCGTAATGTTGAGTATTTCGTTGTTTTTGGCTTTCCCGTTGTGTAAAAAAATTACACGCGATGTCTTCTCGGACCCCCGTCCCCCCATTGTGATCATTCGTGATATTTTTGACCCCCCCCCCCCCCCCATAGGCGATCACATGATTTCTGGACGAGCCCTTAGGGTTGACAGGCGAGACGAAAATGTGTATGTAAAAGTCGGATTATCACGTTGACGAAGTCGCGGGCTGGCATCTAAGTAGTTTGCAGATAAATAAATGCTTTCGGAAATAATTAATATTTTCACACCTAAGGTATGTGAGCCATTTTCAAAAGATATTGCAGATTGCGCTACACTCGACGCAATTCGTTTACGTTTCACCATGAATTCTATTATAAGCGAATTTGTTAATTTTATTGTTTTTTTTTTATGGAGGTTCTTCTGTAATTTCGACACTGGACATTTTACGACTTTGACGTAACAATCCGGAGGGATATTTTTGAAACAGGCCCGCGCCGACCCCCGGCAGCGCCTGTGTGCAAACCTATGAAGCAACCTCTTTATTGTCGTCGTGTTTCGAATTCCGGCGCCCGTAACGCCTTGGCGCCTGTGTGCGTTGCACACTTCGCACACAGGGGCGGCGCGGCCCTGTTTTGAAACAATTAGATACCTATGTTTTCTGTCTTTAAGTATAGAACATCTGTATGCATGAGTTCTAAAGTTACTCAAGCTCCTGTCACCGAATGAAATTCAAGACAATGCCTTGACAAGTATCCTCATTACTATGCCGATAGCCGGGCTATATTTCCATTAGCATTCCATCACTGGGGCACGCGCCCTACTTGCGCTTGCGCAATCAGGTGTGAATTGCGATGTTTATGACTAATCACAAATGAGCAGAAGCTGTTCAGTTTGCCGCAGTTTTTTCATTTACACACTCACAAATACATGTATAACATACTACACATTCAAAATATATATAACATATATGCAAATTATATGCAAATTACAGAACATTTCCTAAAAGTTGGGAGAGTTCTCATAAATTTCTGGAAATTTTCACAAGAATTTTAAGAAATTTTTCACCTTGGAGTTATGTATAGGAAATTTAAAAAAAATACCGACATTTTCCAAGTGGTGGTGGTGGTGGTTTCGCCATTTTTGAAACTTTCTATCTGCACATCAGTAATTACACATTTAATACATCCTACAGCGTATGTTGCTTCGCACCCGCCCTATCCCACGGAAATTAAAAAAGTCACCCTTCTTCTTTATAAAAACCGGTTTTAGAACAGGTGATCGGTTAAAGAGCAATCTTTTCCGAATAATCATTCTGGGTAACCAATATCGACCATGAAACAGATGAACGTCATCGAGTTAACAAGCCAGTAAATTCAAGACAAATAGACATCAACGCGCGGTCTTGAGACTGTACAATAGCGCCTGAAGTCTACTTATAAGTTCGTACAGAATAACAATAGACTCTAGAAGGACACAGAAGCAGGGATTCCAAACATTTTCTGTAAGTATACTTGTAATAATATTTATTTAATGTAAAATTGTAAGACAGTTTGTAAACCATAAAATAAACATTCACTTCTTATTCACGGTGGTCGAGTGACAATGCACGCTAGAGCAAACGCCTCTTCCACTGCCCCACAGAATCATTCATATTGAATTGAACGTTACAAATAACTATTCACCAATTAGGTACTTAGGAATAACAAACTATAACTGAAACAGTATACAATTAAAACAACATACGAATTAGACATAACTCTTTGATAATGACAGCTCTGATCATCGAGCACAAACTGTCTCACATCTTGAATGTTGCTTGTTGCTTATCTCTGGCTCTTTGGATATTTTATAAGGATACTTTTTTATTTTCAGCCAACCGAAAAGTATGGATATCATCAATATTGAATTTTTGACCAACTACTTTAGAAATGTAATTTATTGAATGTCAACCTAAAACCGACCTATATAAAGAATTTTTGTTTTCTTCTGTCTATTCCTATTCTTATACGGACTGTAGGTCCCCATTTACCTTAAAAAGTGGTATTTAACAATTAATCTTGCATCATTACACCGTGGCCCCGAATGACCCGAAAATTTTTAACCACGTATTCCTGATGGTATTACAAGTAAATAACGTTATATCAACATAGGTCGAATTTTGACATTTTACATTAATAGTCTTATGGTACAAAATAAATCAGTTAATTGAGCCGCTCCTTATAAACATCTCCTTACTTGAGGAAAAGATATCAAAAAGGAAAAAAAAAGCTAAAATGGAAACAAAAGGTCAATTTTTTGGACTCGTAGTCGCTTACCATCAAATACTGCGAAGGTTAATTGCTGTTTAGTTAGAATATTTAAAAAAAAAATGTAAAAGTAAGTCACATTCATAGGGGTTGTTACACACTTGGGAGTTTTCATTTAAAAAATAATGAATATCTCGGAAAGTAACCGTTTTTCGACATACATCATATAACTTTTTTTACTCCTAATAGTTGTTAGAATCCATAGTTAAAGTTTTTCGGGTAATTCGGGGGCACGGTGTATATCCTACTACTGGGCACAGGCGCACTCTCATAGATGACAGTGAATGGGTTGCAGTCCCCAAGCTGGCTCAGTACTCTTGCATACAGAGTTAAAATAAAAGTTAATTACTGTAGTGCAAAGCTATTAAAATTTCCAGGAACGTTACGTTTTTCGCTAAACGCCTTTCACACAATGCCTTCAACAAATTTCTCATAATGTTGCCGACATTCCCCCGGTTTCCCACATTTAACGTGCAATACCTGATGCATTTTATGTGCGCAATTAGTTAAAGCCGCAATGAAAAATACGCTTGTCACTCGAGCGGTGCGATGCGGTGTAGTTTCGAAAATAAGAACTGAGAAAAGATTAATTTACGATCGAATGTGTGTATCACGGCGCGGACGAGCGCGGTGCATAAGCATAAAAAAAAGTTTCTGTCAAAAAATAGTTTTTTTGTATTATCGCAAACGGCGCATCAAAACTAATGGAATAAGCCCGAAGACGATGAATTGTATGTAATTTAGGTGATCCTATGGCTACCATCCAGCTCCATCATTAGATCAGCTTCATGTCATTATATTGCATTGTGACCTGATTTACATACCTTAGTAAAATTTCAGGGAAGGGAAGGAGGAAACCGGGAAGCGGATCAAATTTAACTTACAAGATTTGATTACAGACAAATACACGGGCAACGGGACAGGTGAAACTGAATAAAGGTTTGTAATAATACATATTACGATGTATTCTTAGAGTACTTTCACTGATTCAAGTCGGTGATGCCTATTCCCTACTAATTAGGCGTGTTTTCAAAACATTTGCAAGTCACATCTTTACTGGTTTAAATTTTTTCAGTTGCAAGATTTTTACAGACGAACCCCAACCTATCCGTAGTTACCAAATTGCGTTAGTGTGACTCTGGTTAATTTATTTTTCTGTAGTCACACAATATAATAGTTCATAGTGCGGGTCGGTTGGGATATAAACATAGAGGATTCAAGTTAAATGTATAAGTACTTGGGCGACCGATCTTTGCTCGGAGAAAAACACAGGAAAACTCGAAAACACGCGTTATCCTAAAGATAAAGCCAAGCGAGATTGTTTGCCCTCGAAAACCTATATATGTAATAGCAAATTTCACGAGTTTATGCACTATTTTAAAGAATCATCATATTTACTGGAAATATTTTGAATCCTCATAGCTTAATTTGGAAACACCACAATTTTTTTTTTATTTTAGGCGCTAAGACTTTCAAACAAAATGGTACAGAGGGCGCTAGTATCTCGATACGAATGCATTCAAAACTTGCGTGCGGTGACGTCAGAAGCTAATTGGAGAAATTGGATAACTCGCTGTCCCGGAATCACAGAGGTGCGGGTTCAAATCCGGCACTAGCTGTAGTCAATCGTATTTGATTTTTCAATGAATTTGCTCAATGTATCTATAATTACAATTTTAAATTTCACGAGGTTTCCCAGATTTCCGAAATAAATATTGTGCATTGTGCAATACTTAATGCTGTTAAGACCGTAATTAACTAATTGAACGTGAGATAAGTCCATTGTGAGTAAACACAATGGACGTTGTGACAAATTGCTGTTTGTTTATTGTGCACAGTTGTTTACAGAGATTCCGGTAAAAACTCGGAAGTGTTTTCTGAATTCGTTAATGTACTGTGAAGGATATATGACGTGACCACAAACCTCTGTAAGTGAAGACGTGATATATGGTAACGAAACTACAAGGAAATATTCTGAATTGTAGTTTGTAGGACATAAAGTACGGAATGGTTAGGTTTGTACTGGTAGGTATATGTAGTAGGTATATAGAGGTATCTACTCTAATCTCCAATGGAAAATTGTAAAATACACGTATACATAATACCGTAAGGTCGGGGTACTTTGGCCAAATGTAAGGTAACATTGCCCACTTTGTAAATCACATCTCAAATTTATTAAGTTCTGATAATAAACATTAAAACATGAACGGTCAGTTAAAACCAACCACATGGCAACGTGTCGTACTTTAATAGAAATGCAATAATAAAACCTGAATCGAGTTAATCCCTGTGGTCAAAGTTACCCCCCAGGACGAATGTACCTCTACCTTACTAAATAAGTACCTAAATAAATATGTTCAAGTATTATTTTATTATATCTGCACCTGTATTCAAAATATCTCATTTGATTTCATGATAGGTATTAAATAATATAATTATAATTGTTTTTCATTTTGGTGGCGCTGCGGCAACAGCATACCTACCCTTATGACTTTAGTGAAGTGCAACCGTCCTCTAAGACTTGTATTTGCTATCTCATACAATTGACTAGTAATTCGGTTGTATTATAGGGTCCCTGTAACAGGACGCGTTTTTCTGGTTCTCCATCGCTTCCTTACCAACTAGATCCAGTCGGTTACCTACTCGTGGGCTAAATCATTATTTCTTCCTAGTCCAATCTAGAGCAAACTCTTGCGTAAGGCCACGCCCGCTACCTGACTATGCATTTTGCATTCCAATGCTGGCTGTAGAAATGCCTTCAAACCCTGATCAAAGAATTTCGATAGCAGCTAATAATAACTCCAATGAATTTAGGATAAAGTGTGTATAGTGGTAGCGTAATATAGTTCTTTATATACTTTATACTGTAGATTGCGTGTGAGACGTTTTTTTATTTTTGCGATTGAACTCGTTAAAGAGGATAATAATGTGAATAACACAGACGAAGCCCCGTGCAAATGCTAGAGTTTAAATAAATAAGTAAACATTTGGATTAATTTGAATATATGTAGTATGCAATTTTAAGTTTCGCTTACTATTTCTCTGTTAAGTAAACACTGACATTACTATGTCACAATCTACTTAAACATTATATTGCACTAGTTTATGTGAACGTTTGAGTCATCGCGTATAATGACACTGCTGGGCAGTATTGGATTCCGAAACCTTAAGGATGTGAAGTAATAGGTAACTATGTAATCATAATTAACACATTTACTCGTTCAGATTTCAGTGACCACTAGGGGCTATATATATATACTCGTATATATCTCATACGATGGTATGATTCCTCACGTCACAAGTATTAGAAAAGTTCTATTAATTAGAATGGCATTTTTTGTATATCGTGTCGTGTAGAACCTGCCATGTTCAAGCGACCATACAAACGTCGAGAAACCAACGTGTAACCAAAAATACCGTTCTAGTTAAGTAGGAGGAATCTTCTGCGTATCCGTCAATACTCTATATGTAGTTAATGGAATCAGGTTCTCGCAGAATAACCCTAGTCATATTATTTAATTACTTTTTTACAAAATTATAAAAGAAAATGGAAGGAATTAGGTGTTTTGTACCAAAATTGGTAAAGTGGAACTTAGGGATTGGAGTTTTACCTGTGTCACGGGCATTTTTTGTCAAACTCCACCCAACCTCTAATACTTAGTTGAACGTTTCTTACGTGTCAAGGATCCTCAAAACGGGAAATATAGGTCATCGTCATGCGTTGCCGACCTAACTTTGTAGATTTGTTAGGAGAGGTGACGCATAACGTCATCACACCAAACATTATCATGGGACAAAGAGCTCAATAACTAAATATTTTTACTAAAAAAAACCCGGTTTTTTTAGTAAAAATATTTAGTTATTTAGGGGTTGCATAAAATCCGCCATTTTGTTTATTTTAACGAACTTCATACCCAGTGACACTCGCGCCATCAAGACGAATCTAATGATGTATCATTTATCAAAATCGGTTGTGCCGTTGAGTAGTTACGAGCGGACACAGGAACGGACATACATACATACATACATACATACATACAGGTCAAACACATAACCCTCCTTTGGGCTTCGTCGCAGTCGGCAAAAATGTATACAAAGTCTAATTCTAAAAACTAACCTAACCTAAGCCAGCTGCTTAATACTAGCTTTGACTTGGGTACAGCCTGAAAATCGAAGCCAAAACCAGAAAAAGTCTAATTCTCAAATGTTTGTACACTTCTCAGCTTCCCAAAGTTGTCTGGAAGAGCTCTTTAGCGATAAGCCGGCCTGTTGTTTACTTCTACTCAGAATCTACTTGTTATTATTTTTATTTTTTGCTCGGGTCGTGTGTAGATGTGTTTGATCTCCTTCTCCGAATAAATGCTTTTTCTGCTGACTATATTGTGCAAGAGAACTAACAAACGTCTTTGGAATCAGCGCCTAAAATATTTTTATACCTATGTAGGTACAATACAAGAATGAAGAAGAAATGTACTTATACCTATGCACAGTTTCGCTGCTAAACAACCCTTTAGGTGTACACACTTGATAGTATCTCTAGATACTATTAACTCTCATCATACCGACCAATACATAGTAGATTTGACTGTATAGGCTGTGTTCTGTTTAGCGAAGGGCGACCAGTGACCAGTGCTCTCTTAGGCAAACAAAGGTTAAACACTCAAGTTTTTCCTACGTGCGTCGTCAATTTTAATTAAGGTTAAACGAGAACAACTGAGTAAAAGACTTTACGAATTCACGTATTTTTGTGCTAATTTTTATATTAAAAACAGTAAAAGCTTAATTAGTAAGTTATAAGCATAAAAAAATCTCATCAGAATTTAACCTTATCATCTATTTGAACTCATATTAATGTAAGACGTAGTTGATATTGTGCAATAATTGATCCTGTATTCCTTGCAGGTGTTTCCGAATGTTGTAACCTATCCTTTCGTCATGTCTTCTGTTTCCATTTAGGTTCCCATTATATAAATCTTACAGTACGAAAATGAGCGTATGTCCGATCATCACTTGAGAACAGTACAACAGCTGATTGGGCTTCGTTGTTTTTAATCGTCAGGACAAGGTTTTTTTTGGAAAATTCATAGGAAAAGTCAGAAATGTTAAGGGTATATTTGTATGAAAACCATATTGAGAAATTATTGTACCCATCCGAAACCGTAGCGGGTTGCTAGTAAGTAATAAGTATAATCTAGGACGACCATATTTTGTGCTAGAAAGTGTTTTTGTATACAAACTTTTTAAACTCGTTTTTGAAGACCTTGTAGTCTAAAATATAAAAATATTCTATGGAGAGGGATAGTAAATGTATTTTTTTGTAAATAAATGGTATTTTCTACATTTAATTGTTTAATTCGTACTTATAATTATTTATATAGAAAAAAAAGGAAAAAATGTAACTTTCCGAGATTTGATCACAAGTAGCAAATTTCACATGTTAGTTACGGCTTTCATTATTATATAATTAGATAGGCAATTTTATGCTTAATCCAGCGATACAAGATAATAATATAGCCTTTCATAATGTTTTTTTGAATAATGGTAATTTTTTTAACATTAATCGAATTCGCGGTGACCACCCATGGAGGCCCCTGCCACTTGAGGGAAATTCGCGGAAAATGGCCGCGCCACTTGACGGTAAATGACAATTGGCGGGAAACGGTCGACCGCCACTTGAAGGGTTATAAACAATCGCGGTTTGTAAGAAAAGCTTGCAAAAGCTTGTTTTCTCTTAACGTTGACAAGTATGCATATTTTGTAATTGAAATCAAATCATCTTTGACAACACTAATCACTAATCAATCACAGAATTAAAAGAAAAACTGACCTTCAAAACAAACATGGCGACTTTTCTGGAAACGTCAAACTTTTCCCGCCTTCGCGTGCAACAGCAGTCGAACGCAACAGACTTATGCGCCGCGCCTACGGCCACTTGTATTTATAATGTCGCCGGCTTACTGAAGTTACAACAGCCACAATATTGTTATTCGGCGTAGGCCCTGTGTGGTAACGAAACGTTGGGTGATACGAATTTGTTTTGGCAGAAGCTATTGTTATGAAAAAAGTTTTAGGTCATAGACTACATAATTTAGTTTCGCAGATTTTTTCAGGAACGCACTTTGTTAGCCAAAAAGGTTTTACCTAGAATTTATTGAAACTGACTTACCTAAATCAACATCATAACAATTTACATATTAATTTACAGTACTGTACAATGAAAACACATATCAAAATGTTTAGAGTGTTATTAGGGTTCCGTACCAAAATGGTAAAAAAGGAACCCTTATGGCGCGACTCTGTCTGTTTGTCTGTCCGTCTGTCACAACCAGATATCTCAGGAACTACTGCTATCGATATGAAATTTGGAATAGTTTTATAAGTCGCTAAAAACCTTACTAGACATAAAAAAAAACTGTTTTTTTCTGTGCTTAGTCTTTCTAGGAAGTTAGAAGAGTGCACGTAACTTTTTATAAGTGTCGTGTGATATGAAGATGGTTAATTCACACATTTTTTTTAATAAGTATAGTATCAATGAATATCATTGACTTAATAAATGACTCAAGAGCATTTTCATCATTCTCATCATTAAGATTACTTAATAATGCTCCATATACCTAAGGGTCTGAATGTTCGTAGAGTCAGGGTCGCTTTTGTCATCCAAGCCCTGTTCTGCGCGAGCCTCTGCCCTACCTACCCCAAAGTATCTTTGTCCTTATTCCAGGCAAGCCTAGACTGGCACGAGTGAGGAGCCCTCCAAAGAAGACCTAAAGTACGACCTCACTCCGTATTCCCTCTTACACATGGCTAAAAAAACCTAGATAACCTAACCAGTAACCTATTTCTCCCAATACAAACAGTAAGTAGGTATGTCCTTTTTACTTTGCATAGGTACGTTCCTCCCTACAAAATCCGACGCATTATAGTGGTGGTCTAATTGAAGGAATGCGCGGCATGTATCATTATTATGTATGTATCGAAGACACCCACAGAGCGATGCAAGGCCAGACAACCAGTTTACAGGATAGTCCAAGAGACAGACGACATTTTGTAACAGCAAGATTAATAGGAATATAATTAACCTTTATTAAGTTTGAGTCGGACCCATACTCCGAGTTTTCCGTAGTGCCAATGCTAGTCCCTACAATCAAATTCAAACTACATAAAACAGTATTTTAAAAAAATTAAACCGACTTAGGAAAGAAAGAAATTAAAAGTTTTATGCGAACTATTTTTTTGAGGTCGGTGCCAGCCTTAATATTTGGAATAAGGGTACGAGAGTCGAGTCGGTTTAATTTTTTTAAATTACTTTTTTATTTCTTAATTTCAGTAGTAATCAAATTACGCTGTTAATTACACGTTTTCCTAGTGACTGATACACATATAACTCTCTATCTGAAAAACTACACAACAGCAATAACTCAAAAAGTTAGTAAATTTAACGAATGTAGTAAATAACTTGCTCACTAAAGCATAGTACCTAGACTATGAGTAGTAACTCAGAGTCACTAAGGTATAGATAAAAGCTGGTTAGCTCTTAGCCTCGGACGACGCGTGATCATAGTCGGATAAGCTGCTGCGTTACAGCGATGTGTCAAACACCGCAGCGGTGGGCGGAAAAGTTATTGTTTTTAGGGTTCCGTACCAAAATGGTAAAAAAGGAACCCTTATGGTGCGACTCTGTCTGTCTGTCTGTCTGTCTGTCTGTCCGTCTGTCACAGCAAGATATCTCAGGATCTACTGATGCTATCGACTTGAAATTTGGAATAGTGTTAAAAACTGCTAATCCGAGCCTATGGAACAGAAAAAGAATCTTATACCTTTTTTACTTTTTTTTTAAAGGGGACCGAAATGGGATGTCATAAATCGAAAGTTGAGCTAATATATCGAGTCGGATATCAAATGAAAGGGCTTAATATGTAGATTGCAAAACAGTTTTTATTTTTTTTCTTAGACATGTAGTTTTTGATTGAAGACAAAAACCGTTAAAAAAAATACCGTTCCCCCCCTATTATCTCCGAAGATACTGAACAGAAAAATCTGCAATAATTACCGATTATTAATATTGTCCTAAATATTACAGGAAAAATAAAATGGTTTTGCTAACTTGCAGCGTTTTTTAGAAATTCGCAAAAATCGTAAGACAACCTTATTTGCTCCTACTAAACTAACCGCGGCATATGTCGATGTATGGGCACAACAGTTTCACAAGAGCAAAGTTAAGTTTGTCCCACCATACAGTTTTTCTTGAATTATTCACGTATCTACTGACGAGTTTGTACGGAACCCTCGGTGCGCGAGTCCGACTCGCACTTGACCGGTTTTTTTAGACGAGGGCTCGAATTTATTTAATGGATAACTCCTTCCTTTGGGAATAGGAAGGAAGATAAATTGTATAAGCAGTCATTAAGTTAAAGACGAACTGGTGCACCGAGGGCTTCCTAATATTTGTACATTTATTTGGTCAATACTTAATTAGGTATTGACCAAATAAATATCTTCTTTCATCAACTTAGATGCATGTATCTTTTTGCCATAGCTAGAGCAAAAAATTTAGCTACAGAGAACGCGTAAAGCAACGCACATTGCGTGATAGCTGTCTCTTCGTAGGGGAGACCGAGGGGTTTTAAAACAAAGGTGAGTTGACACAAGGTCAATTTTGCGAAATCTCTAACCGTTATCGAGCTGGCAATAACTCTGTTTAGCTGTGTCCTAGCACCCGCGGGCCCACCAGCATGCGTCCTTGCTACAAGGCGCGTGGTTGAGGAGTTCTAGCACCCAGTCGAAAAAAACACGAAAAGTAAGTTTTAATCGTTTTTTAACCGACTTCCAAAAGAAGGACGGTTCTCAATTCGTCTGTATGTTTTTTTTTTTTTTTTTGTGTGTTTGTTCATCGATTACTTGAAGACGGCTGGACCGATTTGGAAAATTCCTTTTTTGTTTGAAAGGGTAGACTTCCGAGGTGGTTCCATTGCAACCAAGTCAGGATCTGATGGTGGAATCTTGGAGAAATCGAGGGAACTCTTCAAATATTATAGGCACACATATAGCGATTTCAGTATTTTTCGTAATTTCTCGTCCATCTCTTATTAGCAACAAGTTTCTAGTGTTAACCGACTTCAAAACAAAGAGTTAATTCGTATCTAGGTTTCTTCCCCGATTACTTGAAGACGGCTGAACCTATTTGGAATTTTTTTTTTGTTTTAAAGGGTATACCTTCGAGGTAAACCCATTGCAATGCAACCAAATCAGGATCTGATGATGGGATCTTGGAGAAATCGAGGGAACTCTTCAAATATCATAGGCACACATATAGCGATTTTGGTATTTTTCTTATTTAGCTATCTATAATTTGGTAATGTGTTAGTATTTTGGCTTGTGTTATGTATGTTTCGAAAGCTCATTAGCTAAGGATAGAATTAATAATACTGGTGCCAGCCATTGCTTGTTGTTTTACTTTTCGGATATAATTTTATAACAGATGGGAGGATTTTTGCTACTGAGGGAATTTGAAACAGATTGTTTCAAGTCTCCTCGGTTCAATTTTGTACCTATGTTTTTTTTTATTTTAGCATACCTACCTACTGGGTACCACGGAAAAGATAGAAGCATGGCGAGACAGGAAATAATATATATAATCTATGGTAGAAGAGGTTATAAATATTACGCCAAAAACGGTTTCGGGATGGTGCCTTTAGTTTTCCTCAACCTGAGTAGAAAATTCTTAAAAAAGAAGATTCTTGGATATTGATTTTTTAATAAAACCCTTTAAATTACATAATTTTTTTTCTAATATACAACTCTAGTTCTTCAAAATCAAGAACTCTTTCAACTCCACTCACCCCCTTGTTTCAAGCTACTTCGGTATTAGGGGAGTTGAAACAGAATGACTTGTCACGATTGAATTATTTTTTCGCGCAAACAGCCATACTTAGTCGTTTTTTGTTGATGTGATACAATAGTAGAAGAAATGAGCTATCGATTAGTCCTAATCTCGTATGATTCTAGACAATAGATTTTTGTGTATGACCCATAATGTAAAAATTGTTTCAACTGCTCTCGGTCTCCCCTATATTATACAAAATTACTCAGCAAATTTGCTATTTACTGCGCATATCGTACCCCCATTGTTCTTTCATGTCCACGTCAAATTGTCGGCTCTAGACTTTTAATTTATTTCGCAGATGCAGGAATGCCACTACGCTCGTTTCTGATCCCTCGGTTTTCCTTATAAATATCATTACCTACATTAAGATGACAATGCTAATTTAAACTTAACACATTTCTATTATGTTCACTTTAAAATGTGACGGAGTTATAAATGCTACCTCCTGGGAGGCCTATAGGTACCAGTGGCGAGGCGTCCAAAGAACTCGATTCCCACCGGCTTGCCTAATATCAGGCACTTGACCACCATATTCTACAGCTCTTAAGGAAAATGTACCCCAAATCTGCACCGGCTTGCACAAGGATATCTTTTACGCCACGCCACTGATAGGTACCTAATCTTTCAAACAACAAGTCGAATAAAAATAGAACTACCTAATTTTAAAAGAGATTCAATACAAAATCGTTTAAATTAGCTGAGAAAAGAATGACTATGGAAAATGTGTAATACTTTTTAACTTATTTCTTAAATTAGACAACGACGCTAAATCTCTTAGGCGACGTATATAAAGGACAGGGCTAACGAGCGCGCAGACGGTTCCAACGCGTTGGTCCTAAAAATCTGTTTTAGGACCAACGCGGCAGTGGGACGCGCAGCGCACAGCGCAACCGGACGTTATAAAAATGCCTAATTGCGTGGTAAAAGGCTCCATTTACTGTTACGGGGAATATAGACCCGGGTGGATTTACGTCCGCGACATTTGTATGCCATACATTTAGTTTGGCATACAAATGTCGCGGCCGAAAATCGACCCACCCGAACTGTACGGATCGCCCTATCCTTACTTTTGAAATCTTTGAGATTTATAGCTTAGCTGTCATCTTGTAAATTTGAGATTACCTATGGATGGTGTTAAAATAAAAGTCAAAACCCGATTTCCTTGCCTTAGGGCTCACGAGGCAGCCAGTTCGTAGTACTTATACTTACGCAAGGTCGGTGATAGCGGTTCCGTGTTGAATACCAATCATGAGTAACACTGACTCATGGATAGACGTTGCGGCTGTAATGCAATTAGCTCGGGAAATGCCAATACTTATAAGTAGGTAAGTAAAGCAAAGGTAATGGATAGCTTTATTAATATTCGTCACATGGTGCATCCACCCTGTCGATAGGTATACCTGTTGCTGACTGTACCTTCTTAGTGGCACAGATAAGAGAATATAAACAAATATCTCTCTCTCGTAGTCCTTTCATGCAAAATCAAGAATAACTGCAGTAAGCAGGCACTATTTCAGATTCCTTAATCGCCATAGAACGAGATGCAGACATCAAAAAACACACTTTGACAACTATTGATTTGCGCAGACCAAATATGTATATCAAGCTACATATTTATTTCATAGCTTGAAATTAGAAAATATTTATTGCCACAAAAAAATATGTTACAACAAAATAATAAAAAGAAACATGAATAAACTAAAAACTACAAAGAAAAAAAAAAGGAACTTAAATATTTTTTTGGCAATGGGTACCAATCTCAGCGAATCATTTTGATATCATATCTATTGTGAAATCGCTCCGGCTAGTTCAAAATCCGACATTAGGGATTTGCAATGATCTGCAACAGTGTTTTTTCAGCCTTTTTCATGACACATATGAAAATATTTTCACCCTCTGTATTTGAGCTTTTGAGCCCCCAATATATGTTTGAGCTTCTTTGTAATTTTCCTTTGACCTGAAGCTTCGCGACAATCTCTTCTCGAGGCTCTGCGACTCCCTCGGGGGTCGCGACCCACACGTTGAAATGCAATGATTACCGACTGTCCGACTGTCAAGTAGACCTATAATTTATTTCTATTGCATGGGACGTACGGGGAAACGAAGAAAAACGCGCAGGACAATAAAAGAAACTTTATTCCCTAAACGGAGATGAATAAAAATTACAGATGGCATCTTTGCACTTATACTAACTTAATTTAGCGAGAACTTATACCTAATATCTAGTCATTCATTTTTGTACAGCACAATTTTAAAGACTCCCACGGGAGTCAGATTTTTACCCGATTAAAGCCTTCCAAAAAATTTTCAAATAGGTATGAAGTCACATACAGTATATAAGAAATAAAGGGGAGCGGCGCCACTTTTGTTTAAAACTTTCACTTAAAGTGTATGTATGTGTGTTGGAACAAAATTGTTAGTTACATTTAAGGCGCAGTGCCGGCTTTACTTATGGTGCAGGGTTTGCGGCGCACACGGGCGCAGGGTCTTATAGGGTGCTGAATGCCGCGAGCGACTCTTCCTACGAGCATGCAGCGCTCGCGGCACCGGCGCGATCAGAGACTCCACGTCTGTGCTGCCGTCCTAGTCTAAAAGGCGACTTTTACTATGAGCTTCCATAATAAAAAGTCGCCTTTTACACTAGGACGGCAGTGTGTTATGACTGACGCCCGGCGCACAGTAGCAAAGCAAGGCGCGCCAGGTGCAGCTCCTTTGGCTTACTTGAGGGCGTAAGGGTACGTATTGATTGCACACGGGCGCTGCCCGGGCTAGGGCCGCCTCTGAGCAAGCCTTTTCCACATGTACAATCTAGTTAAAAATTGCTCCCTCCCTTTAGGAAGTTTTAACATAACGTAGGCACGTGTAGTTAATCTGCCGAAGACGTCCGGATATTTTTAGAAGGCTGGACCGAGTAAAAATTTCTTGAATAACTGAAACGTTTTATGCTAATTTAGACATTCGAAACACCGACAATCTTGTATACGTTTACTGTCACGATTCAAACACTAAGCCTAGGACTTGGCGCTTTGGTACCTTATATTTATTAGCTAAACTTTAAATAAATATTTAATGGAAAGCATTAAATGTCAGAAAAAAAAATCGAAAACAGCTAACTCAACGTCCTCGATGATTACACTTTTATTATCCTGTATTTTAACAACACCTATGTCTGAGTCTTTTCAGTTTCAGTCTTTTCAATATTCGGTGTGCCAATAGTTACGTGCGGCAAAAACAAAACGCCAAGTCCAAACGCGTAACCAAAAACAATCTTATAACAAAACAACAACCATGTCACATACGAGTACAATAACCACACCATTTTACATATACGTTATGTACAAAATTTTATAACTTTTACTAAAAAAATACCAAAAAACAATAACCCGAATTAAATTTCAATTACAGATTAAAATCTTCATTTTATTCCACTACATACTTTAAAAAGCTAACGTATGAAGGAGCAATTACATCTGCACAATATATAATTAATTAACATGACGAAATGCAGAATATATATTTTTTGTTACAGTACAGTATACGTATTTATTAAAAGTAAGGCATACACTCGTTGACTTTTTCGTACAGGCACTAGATTTATATAACGGATCAACCAAAGCTGTACTATTACTCTATAGTAAAAAAAAAACATAAGGCATACATTGTCCTAAGGCACTCTTACAAAATATAAGGCGTTGTAACAGAAAAGGTATACAACAAAATATTTATCAAAAGCTTAAGGTAACATTGATACCGAACACGTAGAAAGATAACTTCAACTATAATAAATATCCAATGTGGTCCTCCAGTACTCTGACAAGATCGTATTATAGTACATATTAACAAGAAGCATTAGGTAGTAATATTTACTAATAATATTAAGCTGTACTTTATTACCTATAATATGTCAAATGAGATTTCGATACAAACCTTTATCTTCTATTTAACATTTCGTCATTACTTTAAAAAAACACGTAAGTATCTGATACTGAATCCAGGTAAAAACGCAGTTGGTGTACCTATATGAAGTTCATATGTATCTTTTGACGTTTTTAGATACGAGTTTTTTCAAAGTAGTGACGACTTTGTCATTGACTTTTGAATATAAGACCAGGGACAACCATTGTGCATTTTGGGTAGCTCAAGTTTTGTATCAATGTTGCGAAAAATATAGTATTTCCCACATTAATCGTTGAGAGACACAATATTAAAAATACATTTTTTTTATTTTATATAAAATATTTCTTCTACGTGAATGTTTTTAATGGATGAATCATTCATCCTTGACCAAAAAGGTTTTTTTGGGTTATTGGTTTATTTGGTTGTTATTGAGATAAATATAAAACTACTGTCTACTATTTTTCTTTTGTTTAAACATCGCGCTAGTTTATTCCAAACTACTTTGCACACACACCATTGTGAAAATGATTATGGAGTATATTTTTATAGTTTAATCCTGCGCCACTTTTACTGGAAAATACCCACAAAGTTCTGGACGTGAATAAATCCTTAAAAGCACAGTAATAGAACATATTTTTAAATAACAATGTGAATGACAAATTGGCAATACAAACTAAATAGTATGTACCTATTAAATACCTTCAAATATGTGTAAATACCTTTATTGCCCCCAGAACTCGAGTCCCGAGTTTATGTGGTACGATATAACCCATGTAATTTTTAGGGCTAGCATGACAGTTAATGCTGCAGTTTATCCTTAAACTTTGTTTAAAAAAGTTACATACACATCGGTGACCATACGGCGTTATAAAATTAATACATATACATATTAAGTCATACAATTCTAATGAAATGTGTCAACATTTGTCACGTTTTAAAAATGTCTGATGGCAAAAACAAATATCGATTTCTTCTTGTCATTATATTTATATTGACGTAGCTTATTCGCTTTATTCATCAAGAGCAATTTCTATTTTTGTATATAGACTACGCGATATATAAAATATTATGTCGTCCTCCGCAGTTACCTGAGGTTCAAGGAAATCCTGAAGAACTTTTGCTCCGAATGGCATATACTTTTAACTCACTTTAATGTAAAGAATGACCTGAACACCGCGCAGTTTCAAGACCTTAAGCACTGATAATTACACAATTTCTATACACACATTATATTGGTATCACAACACGTCTACAAAATATATTATCATATCATATTCATTACAATTGCACTATCAAGGCGCTGGGACGTCTTCAGGAACTATAAGCTCTTAATATACTTTGAGATCAATTTTATCTTTATTTTTGACATACGACGTCCCGATTTGGTGTCAAACACTGAACTGTACTATTCACCCGGTTTAAGAGTTCACTGCGCATAAATTCTGGGATGTGAAAGTGACAACTTTTAGTAAAGATTTAACCGCGTAATATGAGGCTTTGGAACTCGCTACAATTGGCTTAACGTCACCCCTCCGCCGATAGGGCTGTGAAAGGCTCTTAAAACAAGTCAAGTTCTTTTCTGTCAACCGAGATAAGCAGTGGCAAATACGAGGATACCCATCATTTTATATTTCACTGCAAATTTTTGGATTACTGAGCTCATTACACCTGAGTGAAACTCTCCATAATTTTAACATTCTGTCATTTTTAACTGAGTCTTTAGTTCATAATTTAAATATTTTAATAGAGTATAGTTTTAGAAATCAGGCGGGTTGTTTTAAAAAAAAAACTGTCCGCAGTTAAGGGATTCACTTAACAAAATATTAATAATCTAGTTCTTTTGTATAACGAAAGTTACTATACAATTTACATGGTTAACTTACGTGAAACAAAGGAATAAGATTAAAATTTTATTAAATTAATCCCTAACTAAC
This sequence comes from Eudemis profundana, assembly GCA_947034925.1. NCBI lineage: Eukaryota > Metazoa > Arthropoda > Insecta > Lepidoptera > Tortricidae > Eudemis > Eudemis profundana. Next base: position 17,703,620 of record OX344796.1, on the reverse strand, counting down.
ATACCTACTGAATATGCTGCGCTGACCGACCGCATTAGGAACACATCCGCGGCAGTCTTCATGTCCGGGATAGCAGATAAACTGCGAGAGAACCGCTTACGCTGGTACGGCCACGTTTTACGGAAGCCAGCAAGTTACGTGGGAAGCAGATGCGTCGCCACGCCTTTTTTTAAGCCTGACTAACTTGCAACCCTTATTGGGCATAGCAATCTTCGCATCAGGTGGTCGGCCGTGGCGTTTCCTGGGGTCGAACCAGGTAGCTAGCCGGAGCCGGACCACCTCGAGTGAATCGGACTAGGTGGGGGCCGGCCCTCGCCATGCCACCTCCGCCAGGCCCCGGTAGAAAGGGTAGACATGCGTGCCAAACGTTTCACAATTGGACGTAGTTTAGGGTAAAGGATTCATCCCACAAAAAGTCAACCTTTTGTGTAAGCATTTAAAGTCTATAATTCTAAAATTGGCTCGTGTGGGTTAGATCCTTCCTAAACTACGTCCAATAAGAGATGCAGAACACCGTGCGAAGTGGAGAAGAAAATGTCGGAAAGCGGACCCCGGGCTTTGAAGCTGTGGCTGCTGATGCAACCGGGAAAGCGCCAAGGTGAGGGAGAGAGAAGCCTTAACTACGGACATATTTTGTTTGTATTGTATTGTATATTTAAAAGAAATTTAAGTATGCTTCACTATCAAAGCCAGGAAATTTGTATATCTTTATAAATATTGTGTATGTTAGCACAATCATTACAATAGCTGGAGGACGTTTCTCTAAGGTGAACATTATAGGATGAATCAATTATCCGTTACGGAGTTTTAAGGCATATTATTATTTTCCATACAACGTGCTATTTAGTATAACAGTAACAATAAAATAGTGATTTTATTGGGTTTGAGGCACGTATTATTAGGCACCTTAATCGTAAACGTTAACTAAGTAATTACCTTAGAAAAGATATTTTGAATTTTCAATTTTCGACATAGCTTAACTTTGACTACTTATACAGTTATGTTGTCCATGTGATGCCAGAGAAGTTACACAAACGTAGAAAAGAAACTGCATCCAATAATTATAAATTTCGATTTACTAAAACCGTAATAGAAATAGGGTTCCTTTTGTAGGTGTTAGGGCCTGTGCACACGGCGTCTTTTAAACGCGCCGTCGACGCGCGTTTCGTAGCGCTGTCCCTTTTACACCCTAAAAATAAACAGAGACAGCCCTACGAAATACGCGACGACGTTTAAAAGTCGCCGTGTGCACAGGACTTCACGTTTGATTGGATGTTTAATAAGGTATTGTTAATTTATATGGTTTGATGTTTTGTTATAACTGTTTTGTTAATGACAAGTACGATGTAATAAAAACAATAACTTACAAACAATAGTAGGTGTAAACCTCCACGATGGCACAAAGAGTATGCTATATCCTATATGTAACAAAATACCGACAAAAATGTCATGCGTTTACATTTTCCAAGAAACCACCGATTTATTATTATTTAGGATGTTCCGCATTCTGAACACCATCTAACCACATTTATTTGTATATATTTTCTTCGAATTTGTTTAGAATGTACCTACTGCATACACGGATGTATAAATAAAAAATATCTTTATAATCTTTACAAGGCGAATTGAGTGACGTAATTTATTATTTGTGAACAGAATTCAAGCAAAAGTGACGATGCGCCACTAAACATTTCGAGATATTTTCCATAATCATGAAAATGCACTACCTGAAGAAAACAATTGATAAAACCTATCATGTCACAATGTTATGAAGTTATATTTGAAAAATCAATAGAAATTAACGTCAACGCGTTAACTCACCCTTCCATTAAATACTTAGATAATCTAAAACTGAGTATAATGACAGTTTCCTAATAAAAAAAATAACAGTTTATTCCAACTATGTGACAAAATAAATGTCTATGACTGTCTTTTCGAGAGGTCTGAACTATTAGCTGCAATATAATACGAGTACGATCAGAAACGTATCGAGGCGCATATATTTAAAGAATGATTACATATAGAACACATATCCCTTAACTATTATCTGTGACCTACACTATTTATACCACGCATTTCAAATTACTTTTAAGGAGTTCATAACCATCCCTCACAAGATTCTGCTAACAAGAATTTAATTACAATAATGTTTCAGATTCTAAATTGTTCAGTTCAGTTCCCAAGTTTATACATAGATTCAATTCTACAAGTCTTAAATAAGCTAGAATCTTCAGGAGTATTGCAGTTATAAGGCTTCAAAATCATGACTTTTTTTGCATATAAATAATTTAAAATATATATTTCTTCTATAATGGTATAAATACTGTGAAGTCACAAAACATACATGATACACAGATATAAAATTGCATTTCCGACTAAGCTATAAACATATACTTAAATTCTTATAAAATTATGTCTTAAAATAACATACGATCCGTATATATATCATAATATCACCGATTTACCTTGACAAAAAATATGCAAGATTTCATGCAATAATTTTGGACTTGTTTAAAAAAAATACCATCATAGAGCATTATGTACATAGATAATAATAATATCTATCTTGTCATAAACATTCAGGAGTATAATTATTTCCTAGCTTATGTCTTTATATTTATAATAACAATTACACTTAGATGACTTACGGCTTGGACACTTACTTTGAGCTTACTTTCAAAAACCACATAAGTTTTGACTGTAAACTTGCTTTTGTAGCCAAATTATTATTCTACTAGCCATAGTGCTAGGAGCGAAAATTAACTGTGACATATTCTTATAAGAAGTGAACTTTCGTTAGCCTGTACCAGATGTGTATATAGTGTATACATTATACAACCGGCGTTACATCTAATACAATGCTCCCATCCCTGCAAACCCTGTATTATTACTATTGTCTTTAAATCGGAAACATTAATCGGGCTTAAGTTGTGCACTAAGTATGCGTAAAACGACGCTGCCTAACATGGTTGCCGTTATAATAATTAAAGTACCAAATTCTGTCAAAAATAACTTGCACAATATGGACTATTATAACATTATGACAAATTCAGATTACAGAATGTAGTTACGTAATTCAATTTTATTTTAGCGCCCTGAGAGTGTAATATACTATGAAGATAATTGTGATAGCCAGCTTCACGACTACCATGTAATGACAACAAGTATGGGTCCGATAAAATGAGTCTTATAATAATTAATTTGACATTACGATCGATAGTTTTCGCACATACGAATCACATCAAATTACATGAAATTTGTACTTTAATTGCAACGTGGTAATCTCAACAGTAGATGTTGGGCAAAATACTAGCTTACGAAAGTCTGTCGTCGAGTAGTTAGTTGCCTGTATTATTTAAAACAAATACATGTATATAAATTTACATGCAAATGATTGCGCTAAATAAAACGGTAAACAAGTTTAAGAATGTACACACGTACAACATTTTCGCGTTAAAAATGCACTGATACGATGGCAATTTGCGTACGGCAAACGGTCGCAAAAAATACGAAACAAAATACATACGGTGGGGTCGGAGGTCGGCGATCAGCTAGGATACAGACGAGATGGCGTTGTGTGGCGAACCCATCTGGGTCAACACTTTGTCCAGCCACTGTAGCGGGCCATGGAGGTGGATCTCGATCCAACACGGGGTCGAAGTCACGTCCTGGCGGTGATATTCGGCCCCCCATCCCTTAACGAACGACATGCGAATCGTACACATCTTCGTGAGCTCGTATACCGCTTCGAAACCATGATTGACACTTTGAGACAGGAGCTGTGCGAACTCACGGTTATTAAATATCTTCAAGGAACACCCGGGCGGTATCTTACACACCGTCGATGGATGGAAGCCGTGGTGGTGGTTGCAGTTGCGACTCTGGACGAAAATCGCGGCATCAGACAAGCACTCCGCGTAAACTTCCCCGCCCACATAATATAAATGCACACCTTTCCCTATGTGGCGTCTGGTGTTCTCTATCGTGGAGTTCCTGTTCACATTACTCAGTTGTCCTAAGCAGAATCTGTCACTATTGTTAGATGGATCTGTAAAGCCGTCGACGACCACCGCATGAGAATTACAATGGAACACCTCACCGACTCTGCAGTTCAATTCGTAGTAAGCTACCGACGCCCAATACACCGGTTCCTGGTAGGACACTGGCGCTACTTCCCCTGGTGGTTCCATGTCATCTGAAGGGGGTGAATACGCGGGCGGGGGCGTATCGGGGAGCTCAGAACTGGCTGAAGGCGGGAAGCCTGATCCGGAGTAAGATACATTATGGGGCATAGCCGGCTCTGTAGTTCTTTGGAAAGGCATATGAGAATGTCCCGGGGGGAATTCAGAGTGTCTCGGGACTAAGACAGGGGGGAGCACGGGGCTTTCCACCCGTTTGTAGTGGTAAGGGTTGATGCAGACTTCTTTCTGTTTGGCGCTGAAGGGGTACTGGCAGATCTCGAGGGGCTTAAGCTCGTGGTGGCTCTGAAGGTCGGGCCAGCGCCACACGCGGCAGTAGATCACGTGCGGCAGGCCTTTGCGGTGGGATACCTGGAATGGATTAGTTGTGACATGAGAATCAAAATAGTACTACCACATACCACACCATTACTGACATAACAGTCATTTTTAGCATCTGGCTTGTCTACAGAACAACTTTATATTTGAACGTATGGTTAAAGATTACTTCAGGTAGCAAGAAACCCTGATTTTATGAGATGCTCTGCTGAAGCATTGTGGCACCAGTGACTGTTGACTCCTATGACAGAAAACTGCTGCAGAAAATTGAATGTGCAGGGTAATCAACAACCTGCACGCCGAACAAATATTGCCATGATCTGAATATTCTTTAACTGATTAATTTGTTGCAACATTGTCGATTTGAATTTTGAATTTGAATTTGAATGATATGAAGACATATACCTGTAGTCTTCCATCGAGCGAGCGGGGTATGGTGACGCACTTTGACGGGGTCCCGGGGCAGGAGAGTGCGCGCTCCAGCTCCTCTATAGCGCCTTTCCGTTTCTTCAGCTTTTTCACTAAGCTGTCGACGGCTTTCTCCGCCCATTTCTCTTCCTCATCTCCCTGCACAATTTGATAGGTTAATAAATGGTCACAGGAATTGTGCAACATACAGAACCAATGAGTTTTGACATATAGAAACTAGAAGAGGGAAGATTATACAACTATAATGACACTGAAACCAAAAAAATAGGAGAAACATGAAAGGAAGGAAGTCCAGCGCAAGAATCAATTATTTACATCCGATCCGACCTTTACGCCCTGAAAAATCTTACCTGCTATTTGCTGTGTAATTAAAATTGCGAGATTTTATAATATTGAATGAATGACGAGGTATGTGTAAAGTTGCACTTGCATTAAAGTAAATATACCGGTCAAGAGCGAGTCGGACTGGCGCACCGGGGGTTCAACACAAACTCGGACGTACGTTTGTAAGATATGCGAATAGTTTAAGATAAACTGTATGGTAGGACAAACTTAACTTTGCTGTTAAAAAACTGCTGTCCCCATGCATCGACGCAAGTCGCGGTTAGTTTAGTAGCAGCAAAAAATTTTTTGTTACGATTTTTGCGAATTTCTAAAAAACAATGCAAGTTAGGAAAACCCTTACATTTTATTTTTCCTATAATATTTAGGATGATATTAATAATTGGTAATTTTTACAGATTTTTCTGTTTAGTAACTGCGAAGATAATAGGGAGGGATTGGAATGGTATTTGTTTGGATGTTTTTCGTCCGCAATAGCAGCAGTAGTTCCTGAGATATCTGGCAGTGACAGATGGACAGACAGACAGAATCGCACCATAAGGGTTCCTTTTTTACCAAGGACTGAAGGAAACTGCACTAAAATAAGGTATTTTTATTTAATAGAGCATACATAAGGCTAAAAATCTTTCACTTGTTTAGACTCTCAATCAAGGCATCTATTTTAAATCTAACCTAACTAATTTAATATACCTACCCATGCCAAAAAGAACTAAACAAAATATATATTACAACTAAGCATAAAGTTCTTGTGAAAAAAAACAACATGAGTGAAGTGTTTAGTTAGAAATATACCATGAAAATATGTTTTGTACTTCATGATTCACAATTCACAGAACTACATGACGGTGACCAATGACTCATGCGACTTGAACATAAAAAATATTCATAATATTACAATTTGTAATACAATTTAGATACTACAAGTTCAAAAAGAGGGGTATTATAAGTTTATTTGACTATGTTTTGCCTTTCATTATCATCATCATCAGTCCCACTGCTCCCACAGTACTACTGATGACTAGATGAGAGTGACTGTAGTCCTGTGTAGTGGGAGGGTTGGAATTTTGTTTTTATTTCTTTATGCCACACCTGGCCATAAAGTGGCTTTTTCCGCACGCTGCGCGTACGGAGAAAGCCGCTTTCTGGCCAAGTGTAGACATAAAATGATGTACACAACACGAGATGTAATAAAGAAAGCCCTCGATCGCATATTTACGTCTCTCGCTTGCAGCTCGGGCCGCAAACTTCTGCGATCTCAGCCTTTCTTTATATTACCACCCTAGTTGTGTAATGTACTTATTATAAATGTATAGATGGACATGTTATGGATCTTGCAACTGTGCTTGCAATCATAGCCGGAATGTAAGTACTTATTACCTCACTGTATTAAAAGTATTCTTGGAGTGCAATTTTCAGCCCACTATGACAATGCATAAAAAGGGATTGTATTGCCTTACATAATTTGTTTACACAAGGGACAGGATTCTGAGTATCCTGTATTCTTATGGATGTTATTTTTAGTGATTCATAAATATAGTTATCAGAAGCATTTAGTATTTGGAACTACTCCAATGACTAGTTGTTTACAAACAAAGTGTGTGTGAATGTGAAGGAAATGTTTTTAGAATAAATATTTATTTCCATCAGGTTTTAAAAACATAATGTCTCAATACTACAAGCACTAAGCATAATTCGATTAGAAATCATGAAAAATTGAAATACCTACCAATAAGAGGTTCTTCACAATCACATTTATAATCATAATAAAATTATATTTGATATTCAGGAAAAATCAAAATCTGGAGTTTCAGAATTTCATTCAGACATAGGGTACTTTTTTTGGGTATAGACTACCTATGATTTTCTATGTAGGTAAGTTAAGGGTGATTCTTGAAGGACATATTTTCCTTGGACACAAATATTCCAAAGATTCCGCCTCATTAGAAAGGCACTTCTGATTAATTTGTAGAGCTTGGCCGGAACTATATGTATAATAACCAAAAATGCCATTCTAAAGCCAGATTTACACCTGTAAGTTTTACTTACGTAAGTAAGAATACAGCTATCATTGGCGTGGTGTTCAAAGAACTCGATTCCTACCACCTTGCCTAATATCGGGCATTTGACCACCTTATTCTACAGATCTTAAGGAAAATGTACGCCAAGTCTATCAAGCCCAAGGATATCTTTTACGCCACGCCACTGGCAGCTATACATTAGATATGGTATGTTAGACTGAGATAGTCAGTAGCTGCATCCTTACTTACGCCAGTAAAACCTACAGGTGTAAATCCGGCCTAAAGAGGCAGGATCTTCTAAATATTTGCCAATATGCACAGAGTAATGATAATTTTCATGAATGACCTTTAACGAGAGTGAGTTTTCCTCAACTTCTATTTTGTATGATGGGTTAATGGCACTAATCTTGCCAACTCTGTTCTACTCTACCAGAAAGCCAAGCAGGCCCTTGATGTTGCCAGCAACTTCTGGGAGCAATATGTTTTTGCAAGATTTAAAGTTTCCTTTATATATCTAAACTAGCTGAAAACCCGGCTTCGCCCGGGTAAAATGTAAAAAATTACAAACCCCATTTAACCCTTTCACCTCGTCAGAAATAGCATTAAGAAAAGAATCTCTTTAGTTAGGTACATTTTGTTATTTATCTTTCGAAGCCTTTTATTTTTAACCGAAATCTAAGAAATGTGGTTTCTATATGTAGTTATGTTTTGTTGAAATTCAGGGAACTTCACAAACATTTAATATATTAGGTATGTAATTTACATATCAAAGTTTACTTTCAAATATCTGAAATAATAGATTCCTATTCAAAATTTTACCCCTTTTGGAGCCAAATCCCATTTTTTTAGTCTAATCTATCCCGCTTGCAATGGTTCTGGTCCAAAGGACCACCCAGACCAGCCGTTAAAAAATACGTCTAGGTTCTAGGTTGTCCTGCCATTTTCACCGTGGCATGCTACGTCCTCGCCACCCAGCCTGTACCTCGGGCTCACCCCACCCCAACATGCCCTCGACCTTGAGTTACAAAATATGACAGCCGTCCCGGTTCCGAGCTAACTTTGGACAGCCGTTAAGAAATGCATTCAGGTCGTCTCACCATCTTCGCCGCGGCCTGTTCTAGCGTCGTCGGACTGGCCATATAGTTAAGTTGGTGTTTTCCAGTTTTCCTAGCCGCCGCGGAGCCCCCACGGGCCTGGCCGTCGGCTTGTGGTTGTTGTTATTGGGCCCCGTACTCGTGGGAAGTCAGGGAGCCCAGTCCGGTCCTGTCCATTCAGCATGTCGCACCTACTTCGAAGCCAGTTTAGCCCGCCTATTTGGATACATACTACAGACGTGGCCGGCCTAGTCTTACTTCAACCTAAGGGGTTAGCATCTACATCATCAATGCAGATTGCGGTGCGCAGCGTGGTGTTCCGAACTCTGTCGGTTTTTTTGATTTGACAAACCTTAAATTTTGTTTTATTAATTTTACCATGTTCTTCAAAAACTACGGACTCATCTTATGGAGGTAAAATTAACCGGCATCCTCTATGTTGCTTTCCGTAGGTAGAAAAAAAAAATCGAAAACCTTATTTCAACGTTCCTATTCCTACCTCAAACATGAAAAAAAAACCGGTCAAGTGCGAGTCGGACTTGCGCACCGAGGGTTCCGTACAAACTCGTAAGTAGATGCGTGAATAACTTAAGAAAAACTGTATGGCGGTTAGTTTAGTAGGAGCAAATAAGTATTTGTTATGATTTATTCAAAATTTCTAAAAAATATCACTTAATACAATAGCACAACTTGAAAATTTCAACCTCCCATTTCGGCCCCCTAAAAAAAGTAAAAAAGGTATTAGAATTTTTTTACGCCCAGTAGCTCAGGTTAGCGACTTTTAAAACTATTCCAATTTTCTAATCGATTGCATCAATAGTTTAGGATATCTGACTGTGAGAGACGGACAGACAGACAGAGCCGCACCATAAGGGTTTCTTTTTTACCATTATGATACGGAACCCTAAAAACATTGAGACCTGCATCCTCAAGTTTATCTGTATTATGGTCGAATATTTCAAACGCCTGGTTAATTTTGTGTTTTCACCTAAATCATAAACATTTATTTTCACTTTTCTGTCTTTGTACTAAAAACGGGTCTACCTTATTTCGTATAAAATTAAATGGTATAAAATCAAAACGTATAAATTCAAAACGTATAAAATCACTTCATATAATCATTCATTTCGGTTAAAATTCATTTTGTATAACATTTAAAAGCTCTAAATACGAAATCTCTATTCTTCAATATGTCTAACATTCAAAATGTATAAAATCATTATGCATAACATTTAAGATGTATAAAATTATAACGCATAATATTCATTTTGTATAACAATTACTTGATCGCATATTTAAAACGTAGAACATTCAAAATATCTAATCATCACAATGTATACAAAACAGTCGGTCGGGCTCCGTAACTGCTCCGCCGCTGCGGGAAGAGCAGCCCCTTCGCCCTTGCGTATCAAAGCATATACAGGCTGCTCCATATACAGGGCATATACAGGGTGTCACTGTTTTATATACAGGGTGTAACTGTGATAGATACAGGGTGTCACTGTGATAGGTACAGGGTGTCACTGTGTTATATACAGGGTGTCACTGTGTTATATACAGGGTGTCACTGTGATAGATACAGGATGTCACTGTGATATATACAGGGTGTCACTGTGATATATACTGGGTGTCACTGTGATACATACATAGTGTCACTATGTTATATACAGGGTGTCACTGTAATGTATACAGGATGTCACTGTGATAGATACAGGATGTCGTCGATAACCTACCTATTTTTGGGAGCCGTTTCGTTTTAAGGGTCATCAAAAAAATAACCCTAACCTACCTATTTTTGGGAGCCGTTTCGTTTTTAGGGTCATCAAAAAAAATAACCCTAACCTACCTATTTTTGGGAGCCGTTTCGTTTTTAGGGTCATCAAAAAAAATAACCCTAACCTACCTATTTTTGGAAGCCGTTTTGTTTTTAGGGTCATCAAAAAAAATAACCCTAACCTACCTATTTTTGGGAGCCGTTTCGTTTTTAGGGTCATCAAAAAAAATAACCCTAACCTATTTTTGGAGCTGTTTCGTTTTTAGAGTCATTCATAAACAGCAGTATAATTTGGAAAAGCTTATTGCTTAAAAATGTGAACTTGGAAAAATATATATGACTAGATTATGACTAAGCTGCGATATATTTTGAAATATACATTACACCAAATATTACTTAAAATACATTACAGTGACACCCTGTATATAACACAGTGACACTCTGTATATATAACAGTGACATCCTGTATCTATCACAGTGACACCCTGTATCTATCACAGTGACACCCTGTATATAACACAATTACACCCTGTTTATATCACAATTACATTCTATATATATCACAGTGACACCCTGTATACATTACAGTGACACCTTGTAGTTAACACAGTGACACTCTGTATATATCACAGTGACATCCTGTATCTATCACAGTGACACCCTGTATATCTCAATTAAACTGCTTACAGACATGTTTTCTCTGCTGACAGTGACATACTGTATCTATCACAGTGACACCCTGTATATAACACAATGGCACCCTGTATATATCACAATGACATTTTGTATATATCACAGTGACATCCTGTATACATTACAGTGAAACCTGGGCCTCATATTTCAATAATATTAAGGGTTTACAAAAATTAGAGCTTTTAACAGTTATACCCCGTGAATGTTATACCTTATAATACTTATAACAAATAACGTTTCGAGCAAATGAATGTTATACCTTATAATACTTATAACAAATAACATTTCGATCAAATGAATGTTATATCATACGAAATTATACAAGATGACTTTAGAGCATTTGAATTTTATACGAAATGTAATTATACACTTTAATTTTTATGCCATCTGAATTTATACGAAATGAATCATTATCCGAAATGAATTTCGACGAAGTGATTTTATACGGATTGATTTTATACCAAATAAGGGGATACCACTAAAAACGGGTATAATTTAATGTGTTTTTTTAAGTCAGAATAAATTTAAGAAAACTTAAAAGCTACCTACAGAGTTTCGCCCCTAACTTACAACTTCACCTTCAGAGGGATTAAAAAAGATGTGCCTATTCCTTTTTTTTCGTTTAGAAATTTATCTGACACCTTCGCCCACGTTTGTTACTTTTTCTTGGGTTATATTTCAATAATATTGTACAATATTATTGCCAATATTATTACATTATTTTTCAATTATGTCAGTAAATTATTAATTATATTCCCGTTTAAAGATTGTTTTCTTTGAAATAAAATTATGGAAACGTATGATTTTTCTAGTTAAAATAAATAACGGTTTTCTTACCCATGCCAAGTTTGTACAGCCGCGCCCGCAGTTATAGTCGCATGCTACGTGCCCCTGCACTAAACTGTGACAATTTCAGAACGAACTCGAATTGACGCAAGCAAACATGGCCGACTGTTTTTGGTATTATTCGAATTATTTTACATCTTTATACGCTTATTTCTCCGTTATACGAATTTTGCGAATATAAGTTGTCGATTCGAAAGTGTTATTTTTTTTCGCTTTAATTTTTGAGGCGCTTTTCGTTCAGGTCTACCGTAGGCCCCGGCTAAATTATTAATATAGATAAGGAAAAATAACAAATTGGATTTTGAACTTTAATCAAACTATTATTTTAATTCTGCTGTGATATTTTAAAATAAGAATTACACTAGTATTTTATAACCCAGTTAAGCTTCCACCTTTTTTAATGTAAAAGGCAACAGGTGCAAACTTAACACCACCTGGCAATACCAAGTCAAGAGAAAAGTTGCAGTGCAAGTATTGCAGTGGCTTAAGATGTCCATTTAATGTGAAGAAAGTATTTATTAACTGGATTTCGAGGGTGGCACTAGTAGCATCATAAAGAGAGTACATAGATGTTGTTATATAGGAAAAGAGAAAGATATTAAGAATGCTATGTTTAGAAAGTATACAGCCAAAGGATTCATCTCTAACAATCCTTTAAGACATGTATCCCTTGTCACCATAATTTATCTTAACCTATCTGATTCACTCTCATAATCATTGCCTCTACTTTATCATGTAATTCTAAGTAATACCTAGACAGATTACTTGCCATAAAAGGTCATGACCAGTTTGTTTCACTTAGAGATTACATATTAAGCAGATTTTTCCTTGTTAGCCAGAGTATAGAGGAATAAAAAAATCTTAGGGTTCTGTTATTTACTTTCAAATTCATATACTCAATAATATTAATCAAGATTATTAAAGAATAGGAAACTTATTTATCAAACAGGCATCAGTTCAGGGCATCAATTGAAAAGGGAAGCGAGTATTTACTGCATATATGGCCTCTAACCTGTTTCCAGCCTAGGAGTTTCTTGACGGCGGGGCTCGTGAAAGAAAACAGGCTATTCAGGCTCGACATCGGCCCGCTGCTGGAAGATTCTCCATCGTCGGTGTCCATGGCGACCACCCGATGCGATGCCTCGGTGACTCACTGTGCCAGGAGTTCAGTAAAAGCACCACGGAAGCGCTCAAACGGCCATCGATATTAACGCACTTGGTATTCCCCACAAGTACGATACTAATTACAAAACACCAAGCGTCCCGACACTGATCCAAACGATCACACTAACACTGAATTCCTGTATTTACAACATTTATACGTTGCACTATTAATTTGCGCTGCAACTTCTTCTCAGGTTTCTCGCTTGGGTCAGGATAAATGTCGAAAAATGAAAATAAAACGCTTGTCAAGTGCCTCCATTGGACTTTTTTTTTAATTTATGTCATTTAGTAGTGATGTGAACTAACGGTCGCTTTGAATGATCGTGTAATGAACTAACGAGTTTACGACACTTTAATTATCATTAAATAATGAAAACGACCCTGATTATTTATCATTTAATTAATTCACCAATTATTTGATGCATGATTAAAGTAAATTAGTGCACAGGTGGTGCACAGTTATTAAAATTACTCAAATAATACAAATCAACGGTTTTTGTTCGATACACGATAGGAAACAAATTCAACATATATAAATGGACGTGTACCTTTATGTTGTTCCTTTACACGCAGTGCAATTTGTTATACAAAAGCCCAAAAAAAGCGTGAAGCCGTGTAAAGGAACGACCTTTTCGCATTTTAGCGAGAATTTTCTCGAATTATTTTGAATTGTCATTTCGTATTCGGTTTGGTTGGTGTCTTGCGCTAGGTTGTATTTTGTGTTCGACGGACAAAGAGAAATAACTGGTGATATCTACATTGTGTATTCAAATACCGTTCAGTCTTTAGTAAGCTTATCACAAGTCTAACTTTAGCAAACATGGAGCAGGTGAGTGAGGTTATAATTATCAAGTAATCGTTAATTATGAATGAGATCTTTATAAGTAATTTACGATAATTCTTTTAGGTTAATCAGTTAAAAGAAAAAGGTAACGAGGCATTATCCGCCGGGAATTATGATGTCGCGATTCAATGCTACACGGATGCAATCGCCTTAGACCCGAATAACCACGTTCTATTCAGCAACCGGTCGGCTGCTCACGCTAAGGCGGGGAAATATGACGAGGCTTTAGAGGATGCCGAGAAGACAGTGGCCCTCAACTCTACGTGGGGAAAAGGGTATTCGAGAAAAGGGTCGGCACTCGCTTTCTTGGGTAGATTCGATGAAGCAATTGCGGCTTACGAAACAGGCCTTAAACATGAGCCCGGTAACCAGCAGCTGGTGTCAGGGCTCGAGGAGGTGAGGGGCCAGGCTGGCATGTTCAAGGATTTCATGCAGAGGTTGCAGAATGACCCGGAAACTAGGGAGTGGCTGAAGGATCCAGACTACATGAAACTAGTTATGGTGAGTTCTGTTTCTATGGTTACTTGATTTATAAGTTTCTGTTAAGTCCTTGAAAGATTAATTTAGTTTTACACAGATCGGTGTCTACCAAGTTCAATGTTCTCATAATTTATTTTTAAATAATTAACCTGTAGATAACCTACATTGATGAATGACATTGTTTTCTGCTTGTGGCTTTAGATTAACATACTTTGCGCGTATTTTGTTTTGCTATGCGTCTTAAATAAATTATTGAAGGCTGAAGTGATTGCCGGTTATTCAAGGAAGACATATCTCTGCCCACAAAATTTAATAGTCAAAGGATGCCTCCTCACTAGAATGGCAGTTTCAGTCAGAACTTGGCTTTTTTTTTTTGATAGCCCTACATGCCTGTAGGGCAACCTCGTTGGGGCCCTCCAACAGGATGATCCTAACTGCACGAGGGGGGCTAGTCCCCCGCGGGTGCGGATATACTATGTTTAAGTATTTTATAACGAAGCTAACAATAACTATATATATATATATATAGTGTGCTGGCTCTATTTTTAGCCTAGCTGTTAGCAAACAAGAGTATGGGTGGGTTGTGTAGTTTGAATCCTAATAGTGTAGAACTTGGCAGTTTCTTATACACATAATATACCTAATAAGGCTGCTCATTTGTGATACAAGACAAGAGTTCATCTAGAACTCAAATAGTGATACACATATTTCTATGTGCAAATTTCAAAATAATTAAATTTATTTCAGTCCATTGCTTCAAACCCCTTTGACACGCGCAACCTAACAAAAAACAAAGACAAGCGTTTCCCCAAAACACTTGGGCATTTCCTTGGCATCAACCTCAAGGGCTCAGAGTGGCCCATGGATGTAGACCCACCAGCACCTGAGAAGAAACCTTCACCTCCCCCAGAACAACAAGAACCACCTAAACCAAAATATGAGGATTTACCGGAGAACCGAAGATTAGCTTTACAAGAGAAAGACCTTGGCAATGAATGCTACAAGAAAAAGGACTTTGATAATGCTATCTCACACTATAGAAAAGCTATTGAACATGATCCTGCAGATATTACATTTTACACAAACATGGCCGCTGTGTACTTTGAGCAGAAAGAGTATGAGAAGTGCATCAAGGAGTGTGAGACCGCCATAGAGATTGGAAGGGAGAATAGAGCTGATTTTAAACTAATAGCTAAAGCCTTCACCAGAATTGGTAAGTAAAGAAACTTGTATTTATTTATATATGTGATAAATAGCTGATTTTTTCATTAATATAATCTAGAATCACCTTAATTTTTTAAATTTTAATAATGACTAACGTTAGTCATAACTAAAAACATAAAAATTTGACTACCTCAACAATTAGAGCTATGAGTCATATCATTCTGCAAAAAAATGTAGCCACTCACAGGATATATTGTTGCACCTGAGGCCCGCCATATGATGATAGCATCTGCGAGTTTGCCAGTATCACATAGTCACATCTATGCCACATTCCATTTCCAGGTAATGCATATAAAAAAATGGAGCAATGGAAGTTAGCTAAAACTTACTTTGAGAAGTCAATGTCCGAGCACCGCACGCCCGAGATCAAGACCCTCCTCAGCCAGGTAGAGAAGAAAGTAGTGGAAGAGGAACGGAAAGCCTATGTTGATCCGGTAAAGGCTGAACAAGAAAAAGAGTTGGGCAATGATTACTTCAAGAAAGGTGAGTGTGAGGACAACAGTATGATACATAGTATCCGAAAATATTATTTACTAGAGTACTTTTTTCAAGGAAAATTCAGTTAAAGTAACAAAATTAAATATTTCTTCATTGCATTAAATGTTTTTTGACTATAGCAGTCATTGTTTTCTGAAACAGGAAGCTTTAAAGCATTACATTTGTAGGTTTTTTTTTTTCGACATGTGTCCCAAGCATGTCTCAAGCATTAAAAGTAGAATATTGAATTTTCGTTATATAACTCGCTACAATAAAATTTGCAGGTGACTATAGCAATGCAGTGAAGCACTACACAGAAGCTATCAAACGTAACCCAGATGACCCAAAGCTGTATTCCAATCGTGCAGCTTGCTATACCAAGCTGGCCGCCTTTGACCTCGGGCTCCGGGACTGTGACACCTGCTGCAAGCTGGACCCCAAGTTCATTAAGGGCTGGATAAGGAAGGGTAAAATCCTGCAGGTGAGAGGACCTTTTGTAATAATGAATGTGATTTAAAGCAGTACTTCAAAGTAATTATATCCAAAAAAGTCAAAATTAGGGCTCAACTTGCTGATGGAATATGGCTATTGACCCTGTTGGTTGATACCCTATTATTCAGAGCCATCCAATTTTCTTATACTTTGGGACACAGGATTAAAGTCAGAGCAGCCGGAGAGATCAGTTTGGAAGCCAAACACAATAACAAATTTATTATTATTATATTATTATATATAGTGAGCTAATAACTTATTAACGTGCTTGAGTGGAAATTTGCTAGTGTTGCAAGCATAATTTAACTAACTATATCTCCAGAATCATGATTTTCTATACTAAAATTAAACATATTTCATTTTTAATCCACCACAAATTAATCTTACATCTCTGTGCTAGTAATATTGATTAACATTTATTCCACACCAGGCCATGAAGTACTGGTCGCACGCTACGCGTACGGAAAAAGCCGCTTTTTGGCCAAGTGTTGACATAAAATGCTGTACACAACACGGGAGGTAATAAAGAAAGCTCTCGATCGCATATTTACGTCCCTCGTCTCTCATCTGCGATCTCGGCCTTTCTTTGTTTTACCACCCTAGTTGTGTAATGTACTATTATATTTATAATATCGATAAGGAAGTTCTCCACTACGTAATGTTATACTAGATGCCGTCCTGAGACGTCAGCTTAAACTGTTTCACCTCCATAGAGGTTGAATTTAGGACGACCCCTCCTTAGTGCACATCTAACCCCCAAACGAATATGTGAATTTCATCCTGGTTTATTTAGGGATATCTGTTGTCTGTTTTAGTTAGTCACAGAACAGTTTTATAAGTATAGTTTGATGGTTTGCAGGGCATGCAACAGCCATCGAAGGCGCTGACCGCGTACCAGAAAGCATTGGAGCTGGACCCCAGCAACGCGGAGGCGCTCGAAGGATACCGCGCATGCTCCACGCAGCTCAATTCCAACCCTGAAGAGGTACGATTTTTTGCTTACTACATTTGCGAAGCCGAGATGTTGATATAAAAACAATACATCCCGATTTTTTTTATTAAAAAACACATCCAAATCAGGCCTTCCGTTTGTAGGCTAAGTTGCCATTAAATTGCAAAAGCAATATTTTTGAGTCACAGTTTAAAAAAATTATAAGGCAGATAAAATTATAATATGGCTATAAAAAAGTAAAACCCTTACAATATTTTGACAGATTTTGAGTTTAGCAATCAAATAGATAAAATAAAATACCTTTATGCCGCACCTGGCAATAAAGTGGCTTTTTATGCACGCTGCGCGTACGGAAAAAGCCGCTTTCTGGCCAAGTGTAGACATACAATGATGTACACAACACGGGAGGTAATAAAGAAAGTCCTCGATCGCTATTTACGTCCATCGCTTGCAGCTCGGGCCGCAAACATCTGCGATCTCGGGATTTCTTTATATTACCATCCTAGTTGTGTAATGTACTATTTTAAGGAATTGTTAATATTTATACAGGTTCGCAAACGCGCGATGGCCGACCCCGAAGTGCAAGCGATCCTGCGCGACCCGGCCATGCGCTGCATTCTCGAACAGATGCAGCAGGACCCTCACGCGCTACAGGACCATCTCAAAAACCCAGAGATCGCCGCCAAAATACAGAAGCTTCTCGAATCGGGCCTCATCGCTATACATTAAATTTACCTAAATTAATTAGTACCTAGGATTTATTCAACGTTAGCATTGTTGGGATTCTACCAAATGGTAGATTTTTGATGTTCATGGCTACTCCGCCTGAGGTAATAGTAGTACAGTGCCTGAAATGTGTTATTGGTCCTATATCCCAACATGATTTTACAATATGTTCGTGTATTTTCCGCCGTTGGTATATCTACTTAAGAAAACATAAATGTATTTAAAATGTTTATCTTCTATATCTCCAGGAAATCAAGTTAATTGAATATCGTTCGATGCCTTTGCCTGTTGATCTGTGATTTTAATTCACAAATGTTGCTTCTAAATGTTAGAACCATTCCAAAGTTCGCTTTTTTTTTTAGAGTATAAAATATCACACCCGGCGCTGATTTTATACAATTTTGTTTAGCGTATGTTATGAAGGATATAATTTATGCAGATGTACTGCCTTAATAATTCAAGGGAAGTAAAAATAATTACACAGTTTTTGTAATTTATTCAATAAAGAAATATGTAGGCAAAAAATATGGTTTACTTTATTCATTTGATTCAACTCTACTACAAACACCTTATTGTATGTGTAAGTTGTTCATGTGATTGATTGAATAATATTTTAATATTATTCACTGTCGCCAACACATGAGTTCGTTTACTAGTTTGTTCTTAGGGGATATGACCCGTCATTGAATGCGTTAAAGTTACCATATCAGTGGCAATAGGATTGCCAGGATATGAATATCCCAGGATTGGATGCCCTAAGTGGCAACCATACTACGAGATCAGTGACACTAATGGCTGCGATTTTGCAGACCAGACTGTCATTTCGCGCTGACAAAATGTATCAAAATGACAAAATATAATAAAATACATTTCAACAAGGAATGATGTTGTGGAAGCAAATGATGACCCTCTTTTTGTTTGTATGGAAAACCAATCGACTCAAATCACCTTAAACATAAGATTTTGGTAGAAGTAGTAGAAAACATATTTTGAGATGGCAATCATATTTTGCTGTCATATTTGACAGCTGGAGCAGTTTGAC
Source organism: Eudemis profundana (assembly GCA_947034925.1). Lineage (NCBI taxonomy): Eukaryota > Metazoa > Arthropoda > Insecta > Lepidoptera > Tortricidae > Eudemis > Eudemis profundana. The sequence continues at coordinate 17,684,506 of OX344796.1, read as the reverse complement.
ATTGTCAATTTCAATTATTCCTTTCCTAAAAGTCAACCACTCACTCAACCGCAGCATAACCGCATTTATTTGCAGTGGTGAGTGGACGTGTGTACCGTTCTTTGTCCATTTTACCATTTTTGTTCGTATTTGTTTATGTTAACTACATCCCCAGTGCTTCGTATTGTTTTACCGACAGTTTGTAGTAAACCGCGTGTGAAAAGATTATGAAGTTTAGTTAGAATTACATGAGCCGTGAAACCATGTAAAGTGATATATCTGAAGTAAACAAGAATCGCAATTAAGTATTTATTAGGTGAGTAAATTGGATTACGAACTATAACACTGTAGGAAAAAGGTGCAAGGGAGTAACCGTAACATATAAGATTGTACATAATTAACTCGCGTAAGAAGGTACATACATAGGTCTTATTTGTTTTTTTGATGATGGATAATGACTAGCAATTTGTCGTTCAAAAATACATTTGTATTGAAACTCTAGTTAGAGTTAGAAAGCATAACTTTACTGAAATTTTGAGGGTATATTTAAAAAGTAAGTTGAAGTTGTTTGATTAATTTTTTAAAATAGTTGAGAGAATTTCGGAGCTACTCCTAAATTTTAAATTCTAAATTATGCCATCCCGCTCACAGAAAGAATATTTTACAGGGATGCGGTGATAAGATTTTTGGAAGTTGGAGTAGCCCCGCTGGCATAAGCAAATTTGCCCTACAATTTAATAATGGTAAATCATTTAAAGAAAGGAGGTATTGCTCCTCGTAAGTTAATAAAAAAATACTGATTGAAGAAAAAATATGATGACTCTTAGAAAGTTTTCATAATTGTCAGGAGTCCTATAATTTTTAGAACATTAGTTAGGTAATTAGTTGTTATGGATTTATACAATACAATACTCTTTAATGCACACCAAAAGAATATACAGAGATCCCTAAATAAACAAGATACTAAAAACTAATGGTAGACAACAGGCGGTCTTATCGCTAGGAAGCGATTTCTTCCAGACAACCTGGTCTGGTCTGCGATTTATGAGCAGGATATGCATCTATCTTTTAAAAATTAAGAAGTGTGTATGAACTTGAAGCAATGGACCTGATTTTTTTTTCAATAACCCCTTTATCACTATTAAATAAAAAAAGTGGCTGATTATTTCAAAATAAATTAGTCTATTGCAAGGTTATCATATTAATGATGAAATAGTAAATTAATCAAATTAGATTGTTTATGGCCTTAACCCATTTCATAACTAACTGGCTTAACATTACTGTGTCTGTAAGATAAACACTTTGTTGATAAAGTGCTATTTTGATTAAACCATATATGATTATCACTTGAATTGATTATACACATAATTGACATTGATTTGCCTGTCCCTTACCCCAATTAAATGTATGGTTGTGAATATTATTTAATTATCTTAGATTAGTTTTTTAAAACCTTGAATAGGAGAGAAATAATATATCATTAGTTACTATAAAAAATACTCTAATTGCTGTAGGTGTGCATATAACAATATGGGCACAAGAAGCAAGGCACAGGAGAAGACTTAGACCTTGGATTATTTTCTGACACTCCCCTCACACTTTCATCCCTAATAAATACATCTCATAATTTATTTACTTACTGCGGAATTTTGCTCTAACTAATAATTCTTAAAAAATCTAACAATAATACATAAAAGACGTTGCTCTCCAACAACTGTTTTATCTGCTCCGTAGTAACTCGTCGATGTAAACGTCGAACTGTGTCCCCTACTTGGACTTTGTGAGCAAAGTCTAAAGGAGTGCTAATGTGGCTAGCACTAAAAAAAAAATGCTTATTACCTATGGTGTGCGGATCGTAACGGAGGCGGTATACTGTATATGCCTTTGGGGTTAGAGGTTTTGTGTGTGTGTGTATGAGTATGTACGTCTGTTACCATTTTCCTGGACTACTGGACCGATTTCGATACGGCCTTTTTTGTTTGAAAGATGACCTGACAGAGAGAATTCTTAGCTCGATTTTACCAAAATCAGTTAAGCCGTTTATGAGATAGGTATTCGATGTGCGATTCGAATGGCCTTCCCGTGTTTTATCAAATCATCAATCAGACGCGTCACGCGTTATGGTGACGTCAATATTGCAGTTTAAGGATTACTTGCATAAAAAACTGTTTTAATCCGCGTACGGCTATAAATAGGAACTTTACATTTTTTGTTATCAGGAAGCAAACAAATTCCACAATGGTATCTTCAGGCATGAAGAGCGGGCTCCTGATGGGGTTCGGCTCCGCGTTCGTGGTGCTTGGGGCAGTCACCGTCGTCTACTGGCCGGCTCTGTTTTTCTCGCAGCTGAAAAAGGTCAGTTTTAACAACAATGTGTATTTAATTGATTTACTCTTTGAATTGGATTACTTTTGTTGGTAAGTGTGACCAAGCCTGTTGCCGATTTGAAGTTGTAGGTACCCACCTGACGAAGCCTGCGTTGCGGATTTAATCTTATGTGGTGGTCTTTTATTTTTTCAATTTATTATGTGTTGATTAAATGAGGTTTTGTTGATTTATCCTCATTAGCCTATATACTTTCCGTTGCTGGGCCTATATGTTAAGGCTCTTACACACTGTGCTGGCGGACATGCCGCCAACATGCTCGAATGTAGGTTTCCTCAATATGTTTTCTTTCACGGAAAAGCTAATCGTAAATATCTATGTTATTTCGTAAATACATAAACTCGGAAAAACTCATTGGTATGAGCCAAAATTGGAATCCACGATTTGTTTGAAGCCGCATGTCTGAGTCACTCTGCAACGGGGTTATTCCGTGCACATAATAAAAACAAAATAAAAATAAAAGAGAGTCCCTATACAAGAAACATGTTTTTTTTGCTGTTTTTAGGGTTCCGTACCTCAAAAGGAAAAAACGGAACCCTTATAGGATCATTCGTCTGTGTGTCTATCTGTCACAGCCAATTTTCTCCGAAAGTACTGGTCCGGTTGAGTTGAAATTTGATACATATATTAAGGTTAATAACCCAAACACGGACATGTCACGAAAATATATGAATTTTAATCATGGGGGCCACTTTTGGGGGGTCAACTAGAAAATTAAAAAAAAGTTAGCTAACTATATCGTGTGATATATTAAATGAAAGGGCTCACCGTGAGAATCTCAAATATATATTTTTTTTATAATTTTTATATCAATAGTTTTGAAGTTATTTAAGAAAATAGGCAAAAATTGACCATTCCCTCGTTATCCCCGAAATTAGAGGACGTAGAATTTTGAAAGAAATATGGATAATAGTCCTACACCTATAGATTACAGGAAAACCTATAAGAAGTCTGTGCAATAAAGTATAATTGTTTTATATTGTTTTAAACGTACGGAACCCTCTCCACGCGAGTCTAACTCGCACTTGTCGGTTTTTTTTTGTTTAACGGTGGTGGTACAGAACCCTTCATGCGCGAATCCGACTCGCACATGGCCGGTTTTTATTACCTATTGATTCGGCTGTTAGTTATACCTAACACATTAAGACACCCGCCGTATCGATGGCCTAGTGCACAATCATACTAATTGCAACACCTTTTGTGTCGTAATTAGAACTATTGTGTTACGGTATCTATATTGGGTGTATGGCATAGTGAATAATTTATGAAAAGTAATTACTTAAGGAACTAGCTAATGGACGTTCTGTAACAAATTATTTTAGCATTAACGTCTGCCTCGCTATATTTCATTATATAGAGGAGAAAAATTTAAAAATTATATGCCTCGGGCAGGATTCGAATCTGCGTCTTCAAATGGCTCTCCAGGCCAACACAGATAAACAAGATGAAGAGACTGGTTGAGAAATAGGATGACTTGGGTATCGCTTCAGTGGCACAATTAGTAGTGCGCCTGCGTTGGCCCAGAGAGTCGTTGGAGACACAGGTTCGAATCTTGCCCGAGGCATATAATTTTTAAAAATTTCTCTTCTAATTACTTAAATATTTGTTCGGTAACAAATTATACAATATTGTGGTTTTGCTATTAAAGAACAGTGGTTCCCAAAGTTGACCGGACTCTATATAAGAAATAAATTTATCCGAGCTTAGTTGGTTAATTCAGAACTTTGCCGTCAACCTCGTCCTAGCGCAACGTAGGTACCTACACTTTCTTACACACGAGTAGGTAAGATAAAAAATCGTCTCGTCACTACGATACTAAATTACTAAGGCGTCGGTCGTTCTGACCCGCCGCCCGCGGCGTGCACCGGCTGAGGGTAGACGCTGGACGCCGCGGACAGCGGGTGCTTGGTCGTTCTAGAACGTAACCGCGGCGGCCAAAACGGCGGCAGTTTCCGAGGTTTTCTGTTTGCGAAGAGACGTTTACGCGAAATGGAAAAAACACTAGCATATTTATTGCTTCAGGAGAAAGAGGATGAGGACCTTTGAATAATGTTGAAGCTAATACAAAGGAAAAAGAAGAACAATATGTTTAAAGCTAGACAAAAGGAGGGTGCCTACAACATTTCGGTGCATGGTACAAAATACTGTTGCACTTCAAAAACTCAATCAAAAGTTCGTCTTTCTCTTTGGTAAATTTTTCCATATTGAACGCTAGCGTCCACCCGCCGCAATGCTTCAAAATGACTAAAGACGCCGCGTGCAGCGGGCGGCAGTCGCGGGCGTCGGGCGGACGTCGCACGCGGCTGGCCAGAACGACCGCTCCCGAACATTTTCGAATACACCATACAGACGCCGCGGGCGACGGGCCGCTGCCCGCCGCGGGTGGCGGGTGAGAACGACCAGGGCCTACACACAAACAATTTCACGGCCACAAAGATTCATTTAAAGACCAACTGGCCTTGTTGTACCGCCGTATATGGCCCGCGATAATATATTTTGATGGATAATTTTTTTTTTGGAAATAAAACAACACAATTTTTTTTCTATAAATTTTCCATGAAGACAGTTTGCCCACCACTGATCTAAGACTTGTTGATATCTTTAGTTATATGATGTAATAAAACACGATAATCGTCCGGTTTTGGAGACTTGGAACAGAATAAAAGCTTGATGCCCTTCAAACAAAAGAGACCTACGAAACGAGTTTTTGATTGCTTGCGGTTTTTCCTCATTTCCACTGACCTTTTTGAGAGGTATAATAAATATAACGGCTCTTCCTACCATTCGGCATAGCCTAGCGGTCTTATACCTATAGGTATCTTCAATACTGTTTACGTGTACCTACCTATTGTACCTACCATACGGACACGTCTAATAATGCATAATCTTTATAAAAAATCAAATTTACAGCTTTATTTTTAACAGACTTATAAAAGCTGGTCTTAGTTCGTCGGAAACCTTTTTTATGCATGTTCTCTGATTACTCGAAATCCTCCTCGCCTTCAAACCTCTATATTGATGTGTTATTGTTGCAGATGATGGTCCTCTCAAACACCTCCACTTCGTTCGGGATCTGGCGGGAGACGCCCATCCCCATGTACTTAGAATGCTTCTTGTTCAACATAACGAACGCGGACGAGATACTGGCGGGCCACAATGTTCCCATACGTGTGGTGGAAATGGGCCCGTACGTTTACAGAGAGTTTCACCTAAAGGTAACATTGACTTTCGATCCTTAGATGATTTATTGGTACTATTTTTGCAAAGAGCTGTGTAGTAAGGATTTTTCCATACTTCTATCTCCTATATGGACTTTGGTTTGAGGGTAAACTTTTAAAATCCTTTCTTATTGCTCAGTACTCACTTACACTTTATAAGGGATCAATATCAACATCAACGCGCGTGACACTAGTAGAGCGAGTGTGGACTTGCCAACGAAACATTTAAAACCTTATGCCCAAGGAATTTTAACACTTAGATGTACTAGATTTTGAAGTGTGACGTCATGAAACTTAAGACCCCTCCCACTCCTTGTCACACAATGTCACACTTCTTCGACCCCCTCCCTCCCCCTTATCGTGTGACGTACTTTATGGATGACCCCCTTATAACCATTTTTGCATGCTGTCATTGCTCTATCTCTGTAACAAAAACGGCTGAAATCCGTCCAGCCCTTTTGACGTGATGTGGCTAGGCTACAAACTGATAACCAAAAGGTCCAATAACCTTCAAGTGATTACAAACATTTATCTAATTTATCTGTCATGTAGGGATTCCGTTCTGTTATTTGGCGATAGCAAACGGATGTCCTAACGACAACAATAGATATTTAGAAGAATATTTGTGATAACTATGATGGTATTATGATTATCATGATTAAACACTTATTAAAACGAGTATGAATGAATTGAGCGGATTATACAATATTCACCCACAGAGTTCTTCTCAGTAAAGCTGTACCTAGGTTATATTACAGGTTACATTACACAACTAGGGTGGTAATAAAAAGAAAGGCCGAGATCGCAGAAGTTTGCGGCCCGAGCTGCAAGCGAGGGACGTAAATATGTGATCGAGGGCTTTCTTTATTACCTCCCGTGTTGTGTACATCATTTTATGTCTACACTTGGCCAGAAAGCGGCTTTGTCCGTACGTGCAGCGTGCGGAAAAAGCCACTTTATGGCCAGGTGTGGCATAAAAAGTTTTAACCTAGGTACTGCTCTACTGAGAAGAACTTTAACTTAAAACGTGACCGTAACGCGGTCGTGCTATTGAATAGTGATATCTATGCGCAGTAACTAATTTACTAATTCGAAGAAACAACAATATACAAGAATTTACAGTGGAATATCGTGCAAGTTATGTTAGAGACGACTTGATATGATAGTCTAGCACAGAAAATATACTAGCTAAGACAGTATCTCAATTCTGGTTTTTGTGGCATTCTTACACACACACTCGCCTGCATGTCTGGACGGAGGGTGACGTGGCAAACGCGACTGATAGCAACCAAACACCTACACAGATTCCGATTGGCTTCGTGCTTATGAGTGTTTTTCTTTTATTTGTTGTACGCCGTTTGGACAGCCAAAACGACAATTTTGGGTAATAAGACCTCTTCTTCTCTGGGTGATCGGTAGATGAGTGCGTCCTTTTCGAACATTTGTATGTATTTGTTTTATGGCAAAAGTTACGGATATCGATTTACGTCTACCTATGTGTTGCATTTGAATGACGCATCACTCATCTTGTTAGCAAACACGCCAATATACCTCCACTTACGGCATTTCCTATAAATAGATCGAATGACAATGAAATAGCTTCAAATTGGCTTCATTACGGTATGTAAATTCCAGTTCTTACTGAAGGAAAGGATAATAAGATTATACTATTATTGTTATCTCAAATTATTGGTATGGTATGTCGTGTAGGTATTTAAATTACTATGATTACTAGAGGAAATTTTCTCGAAAAGTGTACAAAATTACGATAAAGATACATGATATAACGCACCTGCTTCGGGAAATTTACCTACTGTTATCGTTAATCCATTTGTTAAATAAGGTTGTGTGTAATTGAAAACAAAAACAACTTCAACATTGAACGTTTGGAACTTTGCCTTCAGTTCCAAATAAATATAACCAACCAAAGAACGTCCTCCTTTTTGCAATGTTGGTTAAAAATAAAATACTATTTCTAAGGAGGTAAAAGGGTAAAATGGGAATTTGTGATTCATCTCACCCGGGCGAAGCCGGGTTTACAGCTAGTATTATAATATTGCGGTCGTTGTCAAAAAAAAAAGTTAAGGGCTTAATTTAAGAAAATATTAATTTTCTTCCTTTGTGTAACGAAAATTAACCATACAATTTACTAGTACCTATATGGTTGCACAAACGTTACTCGAGAACGTTAGGCATATTTCTACAGTCTTGTTTTAATTGCGATTACATACTAATATTTGCCCATGTTTGATAAAAGAAATCGAATATTCGATAAGCATACTTCCAGATTTCAAGCGGATGCCCATCCCAGTGCTCAGTGGCGTAACACCAGGGTGGTAGGGTGGACAAAAAAACAGGGTGGAAAGGGCCTCACTCGAGAGGGCTGTGAGCAAAGAAGTTATTGAGTTTTGAGGAAAGTATTTTGATGAATTTGCCACAAGTCTAGTTAGGTGTTTACACAAAAGATCCCATTGGGTCGAAGTGTATCCGCAAGGACCCCTATTACCAAGATAGGTGTAGTTACGCCACTGCTAGAGCCAATTCATATTTTTCAGTATTGGTAACTTAACTAAATGGTCAGCAATTTTGCTTACCAATCCTTAGAACCCATTAAAAATAGCATTTTTTATCTCGTATATCAATATTATATTTCTGCAAATAATCACGTCACTCCGATGGAAGGTATCTTCATTTACGTCTGCGGTTTTTGCATGGCTTCTGCTACCTTAAGAAAAATCAATATGGTAAACTTAATTTAAGATTTATACGTAGGTTGACTAGAGTTCCATGTCTAATATCTTTCGTAATTTGGTAGAGGTTTATTTACTTTAATCGATAATTTGATGCAATAATTTATTTAAACTTTATTGCACAAAAGAAAACTTATCGTACAAAAGGCGAACTTAATGCCATAAGGCAATCGTCGCTCTTGCGGCGTATAGTCCTTCCTCTACAAACAGTTGCGGAGATGATAAAGTAATCATTGTAACCTCTGCACTGTGGACTAGTTGTGAACTCATGGACGCTATCATGTCTCATATAGCCAATATTTGATCAAGGCCTCTGTTCGTGCTCTTGTTTAATATTCATTTATTTGTATTTCGTGCTTAATCGCACCATCCACTGTTTAGAAATCTAGTTAAATTTTTAAGTTTTAGTTGTCAGTTACCTTACCGAAAATCAACCTCGTGATTTGCATGTTAAGTTCCTTTTTTAACGCGCACATAAGTTGTATTGTTTTGCTTCTATTGTATTGCGCTCAAATAAATAACTTCTTCTTCATATTTTATATACTAATAGGCTGTTTTGTTTATCACCCGTTTATCTCCAGTACTATTAAACATCCCTGCATTGTTATCAGGAGAACATAACATGGAACGACAACAGCACAATAACATTCTACAACAAGCGGACATGGCACTTCCAACCGGACTTGTCCAATGGGAGCCTGACCGACTTGGTCACCAGCATCAATCCCGTCATCGCGGTGAGTGACTGAACGTTTCAAAAATAGCTTTTTGAAGACTCCACATTAATTTATCTACGTATACTGATAGTAGGTCGACTTCACGATGGGTGTAAAAGGCGGCTAAAACATTGCAAAAAATATCAGCGCCGTAAAGGTTTCTTACGAATCGTCCATTGCTCATTTGTTTTATTCGTATTATTAATTCTGAATTACTAAATTGCTAGACGAGTATGATTCGTGTAAGATGAGGCAGACTAATAGACCCATAATATGAACATGTCACTAAAAATCTTTCCACGTATCGATAGTAAATTGCATGTGCATTATTATTCTGTCGATCGTAGAGAAAGTCAGTACTTGATTGTTCTGTATATATCCTATTCATTCGCAATCATTTCAGTGTTCCTGATGCGTGCACTAAGCAATGATACTCGGTCCCGTCATCTGTATTCCCTGACAAATATATTTCAAATCTATGCGAGGCAAAAGTTAATAGACTGATCTAAAGAGATACGTTTTTGGCCTCACAGACCATCAGGCACTATAAAGCTGCGTCGCTAGAGTTTTGGATAAAAATAACTGTTTTTGTCACAGACGGTAGCGCATATGGTGCGCTACAACAACAGGCTGATCAAAACGGGCGCCGACCTGTTTATGCGCGCGTTCCACAACAACATATTCCTGACTGCCAACGTGTCGGCGTGGCTGTTCGACGGCATCGACGACCCCGTGCTGGACATAGGCTCGCAGATACCGGCGCTTCAGATGCCGTTTGATAGATTCGGGTGGTTTTATGCGGTAAGTTACGTTTTTAATTTTTTCTACTCCTGTACTATCTGTCTTTTACTTGGTCACGAACACTAATATAAGAACATACATAATATGAGTTCAGAGAAGTCAATTCTCTATTCCCCATAACAGCACTAGTGTCGTTATAGTCACTTTACGTTATTGCTAGCAGCCACAGACTTCTAAATCTAGGTTAAACTGAGGTCAAGGATTAAGCGCTCAGTTTTAACTTTGCGGTAAAAATTCACAACTACCAACTTAACAAACAATTAAATTCCTACGGATTTTAAGAAAAACAAAACTTTCCGAACTAAATTCATTGGATTTGTTAGACAACTTTCGCGAAATCGTTTTTCCGTGCAGTGAGTTTCAGCAGTCGCGTTTTTCCGCGATTTCTTTTTTTCAACTAGTAAAATTTCTTGGTCTTACTTTTATGTAGTAGCGTAAATTTTAATTTTTTAGTTAATCACGTCACGTCAGTCAGTAATTAAAAAAAAGTTTACCATAGACACATACTGTCGGTCATACGTCATATTTGCCTTATTTGCAGGTTATGCTTTTAATTTTGTATTTTATATTTTAAAACCCAGTCGTAGAAAAAATATTGTATGCAACGTTGTATAATTAAGTCAAAAAACGCTCATTGCGTCTCTATTTGCGATACTCGCCGCGTTCGGGGCTCGTATCGCAACTCACGCAATTCGCATTTTTTGAACCCACTTATACAACTGTTGCATAAAATACTATAAATCGCTGTATTTTTACGTCTTGATTAGTGATATTCATGGTTGGCTGGTAGGCTCAGAAGGATTATGTGCATATAGCATGATTCACTCCAGATTTTTAATTGATTTATCTTTCTTTACCGGAATTTACCGATATCATAAAAATTATGAATTAATTCTAGTATGCGTGTTTTACCGTTAACACTAACCGATGAAAGTAGTGCATCTAAATATATAATAGTACATTACACAACTAGGGTGGTAATACAAAGAAAGGCCGAGATCGCAGATGTTTGCGGCCCGAGCTGCAAGCGAGGGACGTTAATATGCGATCGAGGGCTTTCTTTATTACCTCCCGTGTTGTGTACATCATTTTATGTCTACACTTGGCCAGAAAGCGGCTTTTTCCGTACGCGCAGCGTGCGGAAAAAGTCACTTTATGGCCAGGTGTGGCATAAAAGAAGAAACTGACCTGACTGACTGACATCAGCGCACAGCCCAAACCGCTGGTCCTAGAAATTTCAAATTTGGCACGTAGGTTCATTATAAGGTCTAGGGGTGCACTAAGGAAGGATTTTTCAAAATTCACCCCCTAAGGGGTCTAAATAGGGGTTCAAAATTTATATCCCGGTAAAGAGTTCCTTTGGGACAATAACGGGAACAACGCGGGCGAAGCCGCGGGAAATTGCTAGTTAATTTATAAATTTTACGATACCGCGGTAATTTACGTTAACGGTAAATCAATGTAAAACCTAAACTGAATCAACCTGTATGTTATCGGCTTGACGTCATCGGCAAGCGGCACCATAAGTTATATAAGATATGAATTTAAAAAAATCGCAATGTTAACATTTCAAACTACCAAAATAGTTTTTAGATATATTTCAGACGTTTTTTACGATACTGGAAACTGTAATATAACCTGCACATATATGTATAAGATAAACATATGAAAAGATAAGCATGGTGCGATGAACTGTCGAAACCTCAGAGCAACGTGGACTTCGTGGGGAGTGCCCTTGCTTAGTGTTTCCCATCTGCCAAGCAATTTGCGCTAGTGATCATATTCGTTTAGTTCGCAATTGAATTATTCGTCAGACTAAATCTAGTAACTCACCTGAAGAGATCTCCGTGAATATGCCGAATTGTTTCGTATATCGCTACAAAAGGGGATCTAACACGCCCAACGTACAAAGAGATGGTGTTTCCTTTCACATCTAAAGTATTCAGAATCACATTATCATTATTTAATTCCTTTAAAACATAAACATTACAAAAATCTGATTTGACATTATTTGAAGTTTGTTTACTAGTTGGCATACAAGAAACCTCGCGTTGCCATGGTGTTCTGCTAAATTTATTAATGTTGTACGTCACGTCATTACATATAGTGTAATTGACATTGTCATTTCGTGTATTCATTCAAAAATGACATATGTGCTCAATCGCATTCAAAGAGTAAAGTAATATATAGATCGTATTCTAATCGCGGTTTGATAATATGTATTTTCACAACAGCGAACATGACAGCGCTCAGCTTCCCGTGATAAGGTTTTGTTACTGTTACTGCATTTAAGTTAAAAATAGCACTCTTTATTGTTGGAACGCGGACTTTTATATTTCGTTTCGGGTGGTTGAGGTTGGGATATACAAAACATTGGTGTTTCAACGTATCGTTCTGTTTCACATTTAGCAGTCAATTAACTTTTATTATAATAGTTAAAATGGGAGACACTGTCAGTCTACAATGTTAAAGAGACAACGTGACTCATACGAAAATTCTTGTACCTAAATAGTTGATAATGCCTTAAATAGTACGCACGTAGGTATCTTGTTCGAACTATGGACTTATTAGTTAACTTTGTAAACAATGATGAGACGATGACTAACTCATTATTTTTGTTATCTAATAAGGAACTGTGGCGGTGACGTGACATAATAATAAATTCATTATTTCCTTCGATCCGATCAAATCCCTTCAACGTAACACAATGACTCAGTTTTACTACTCGTAGTATAGTATTGTTTGTCTTTTGTTAATTTCACCGCAAGCAAGCCATACCAGGCCCTGGGATGTACCTTCTATTTCTTGCGATGGAATTAACAATTAATTAGACTTTCCCAAGGACGTGCCAAAAACGCTTCATACTAAAGCCTACTGTAACGTCACAATACATACTTTATTTGGGGGAATCAAGAACTTTGTTCTGCAACTATGTTAAAACATACGTTTTTAGGGTTCCGTACCAAAATGGTAAAAAAGGAACCCTTACGGTGCGACTCTGTCTGTCTGTCCGTCTGTCACAGCCAGATACCTCAGGAACTACTGCTGCTATCGATTTGAAATTTGGAATAGTTTTAAAAGTCGCTAACCCGAGCCTACTGGGTGTAAAAAATCTTATACCCGTTTTACTTTTTTTAAAGGGGGTCGAAATGGGAGGTCAATAATTTAAAGTTAGGATTTTATATCAGGTGAGATATCAAATGAAAGGGCTTAATTTGTAGATTTTAAACCTATTTTTATTTATGTACTTTTTGAATTAGGACGAAAAACGTTGAAAAAATACCATTCCCCTTTATTATCTTCGAAGTTACTGAACAGAAAAATCTGCAATAATTACCAATTATTATATTAATATTATTCCAAATATTACAGGAAAAATATAACAGTTTTCCTAACTTGCGTCGTTTTTTAGAAATTCGCATACGCAAATAGTTCGAGATGAACTGAATGTTGGGACTAACTTAACTTTGCTGTTGAAAAATTGTCCCCTTACATCGGCATAGGTCGCGGTTAGTTTAGTAGCAGCAAATAAGTTTGTATTACGATTTTTGCGGATTTCTGAAAAACGATGAAAGTTAAGAAAGCCATTATATTTTTCCTGTAATATTTATGTATTGGTAATTAATGATTAAACAAAAAGTACACGATTAAGAGAAAAATTAAAATGTTTTTGGAATGTACAAGTTAAGTCCTTTCATCCACTTGATATTATAGCTAAACGTTTAATTTTCGACCTCCCATTTCGGTCCCCTTTTAAAATAAAAAAAAGTAATAATGGTATTAGATTTTTTCATGTCTAGTAGGCTCGAGTCAGCGACTTTTAATGCTGTGCCAAATTTCACATCGATAGCAGTAATAGTTCCTGAAATATCTGGCTGTGACAGACAGACAGAGTCGCACCATAAGGGTTCCTTTTTTACCATTTTGGTACGGAACTCTAAAAATACCATAACCGGTAATTCCACATCCACATACAGGTCCATCAACGTCACCATAACCATTTTGAGTAAGGACTAAGGACTCAAGACTTTCGCGAAATATTCCCATGTTTTTAATTTAAGCACAGGATCCTAGTATTTAAACACAATCATAAATGACAAACAAGAAAGGATCAAAGGCCAAGAAAAAAAAACTACACTCGCAACATTGGTCAAATACAGCAACGCCATTGGTTGATTTCGCCAATGTGGCTAGTTTATACTTGTAAAATTGTAACTTGTAGCTTCCTGAAACGGGGCCCTGTTGGGGTTCGAGCCCATTAAAATGGTCAAAATTCGCACATAAACTTTAACACGCACTATAAAACAAAATAACGTCCGTACGGTTCCGCTCCCAATCGGTTCTCCCTGCTCCGCGTGGGCCTCCCTAAATTTGGACTGTGTGAGGAAGACTTTTAGGTGTATAAACTTTGTCCTAGTAATAATAAAATTATGAAAACGGACTCCGGCGACCTATTCAACAGCCCTGGGTTGATGTTCTGGGCTAGTCCTTATGTCATCCTATTCTACAAATCGTCGCTATACTTACTCAACCACGTATCTACTCGAATAGTTTGATAGAAAACGCACCTGTGTTACGAGTAGAAAAGTGCGATTTTCCACTGAATTCGTGGCCCGCGCACGGCTGCGCTCGCGGAAATTAGTATTTATTGATGTTTTGTCGGAAAAAATCGCTTTTTTTAAATAAACGCCATAATTAAAGACAATGTAACTGTCTATATTTTCATGAAAGTACCGTGTCAGTATCACTTATGGTTTAGGATTTTATACTCGTAGTTGAAATCGACTTCATTTCAAGAATTTTCTTGACATAGTATATATAGATGTACAAAAAATTCTAACGTCCCAAATATTAAGAAAATACCGAAGTATAATACCTATATATTTTTTTCAGAATCTTCCGTCAGTTAGGTTACGAGCCTTAGGACTTTAAAAACCCTTAAAATCACCGATTCATCCTGTGGATCGCCTTAAGTTTGAGAAGTCTTAATTTTTGGATAAGTTGCATATCGTTTAAAAGATAAAAATCTGTGATTGGTTAAGGCAAAGCCTACTGACGTGAGAATTTCATTTGCCGCTACAGTTTTTTCTTCAGTACTAAGTGCTAGCTCCGCCCCGTTAGTACTTATTCCGTGGGGCCGATTTTGAGTTTCAGATACGCTTCCATACTTATTATATTTCGATGATGAAAAGGCCATCATTATGATCTTTACCAATATCACGTAAGCCAATAAAAAATATATGCAAAAAACCACAATATAAATGAACATAAGTACCTTTGAATGTAGGAGCATATATAATAGTATTTTATGCAACAGTTGTATAAGAAGGTTCAAAAAATGCGAATTGCGTGAGTTGCGATACGAGCCGCGAATGCGGCGAGTATCGCAAATAGAGACGCATGAGCGTTTTTTGACTTAATTATACAACGTTGCATACAATACTTTTTCTACGACTTGGTTTTAAAATATAAAATACAAACAAGGCATAACTTGCAAACAAGGCAAATATGACGTATGACTGACAGTAGGTATGTGTCTATGGTAAACTTTTTTTTTTAATTTTAAATTGACACGCAGTGAATATATTAAAAATACTTTTTTTATGTTGGCATCAATTAATTTAGTTCGGAAAGTTTTGTTTTTCTTAAAAGCCGTAGGAATTTAATTGTTTGTTAAGTTGGTAGTTGTGCATTTTTATCGTAAAGTTAGAATTGAGCGCTTAATCCTTGACCTAAGTTTAACCTAGATTTAGAAGTCTGTGGTTGCTAGCAATAACGTAAAGTGACTATAACGACACTAGTGCTGTTATGGGGAATAGAGTATAGACTTCTCTGAACTCATATTATGTATGTTCTTATATTAGTGTTCGTGACCAAGTAAAACACAGATAAAAGTATAGGAGTAGAAAAAAATGATTATGACTCGATGAAACACTTTGTTTTTGAATGTCACTAATACGTGGTACGATAAAAGGGATTAGGGTCCACTGACTTGTTTGAACGACGAAGAAAAATTAGATACATAATATTTTTTATAGATAGTAATCAAATGAAGTGTGGAACAAGAAAAAAATTGCAAATAGGTATACAATGCTCTACCTATTTTACATGAAACGTGACCTTGGATCTTAACGTTAGAAAAATGTGCATTATTGGTTTCTTTCTAATTTTCTATTAACACATTATAATATTTATAATCATTGGTCTTGTTACCATTGACCTTGTGAGTATTCGGTGTTACCATGTCATCGCACACAATTGAAACTTGTACCGTGCGGTAATTCCGTGAAATCGTCCCCTTGCCAATTTCCAATGACAATCATTCACGTGAACAATAAATACTACTGCCAGTGCCAAGGTTGCAAAAACTCGCATACTCTGCTTTGTCCTTTCTTTACTGAACCACGCCTTATGAGTGCATTGTTTGCAAAAATAATTTTTCGACCAGTTTTCTGCGCTGTAGAATTATTGCACGCTATAGAGGGCAGTGCTGAATAATTATGAGAAAAACATGCTGCAATTTTGCATTTTTAAAATGGGAAAACTTTCTTTTTATTCCGAATAAAATTAAATTTGGATTTATATCTTTTCATTCATCGATATTTTTTTACACGCGGATACTTAGATGAAAGTGAAGTTACAATTACACGTGATGTGCACGTTTTTTCTTAGAAGTTGCCTTTTAATGTAAATTGTACTTAAACTTTATTTACGTCACACCTGGCCATATAGTGGCAATAACAAGCCGCTACGCGTGCGAAAAATCCCACTTCATGGCCTGAGGGCGACGTAAAATTTTGTACATAGGTACCTACCACGGGCGGTAATAAAGATAGCCTCAGATCGCACATTTATCGCCCTTACCTTCTTCGGCTCGGGCGTCAAATACCTGCGATCTGAGACATTCTTTGTTTTACCGCTCTTGGTAAGTAATATACAATTTTGCAAGCCTGCAATATAGTACTATTACAGTAAGACCTGTTGCCTGTTGTTTTTGAATCACAACACTAGGTGAGTGAGACTTCTGGCAGTTTTACAATCGGTATCGCGGTTTCTTTCCTGACTCAAATAGCTATAAAATAGGTTATTCAAGAGGCGAAAGCGTCCGGCGAGGAATGCGCCGCGCGTAATGCGATCGTCAGCGTAATCAGTCATCAACACGTAATTGTTACCAAACAGCAAGCAACAACATCTGATCGATTATAAGCGCCTAGTAAGTATTCGAAGCGCTCATATTGGTCAACTTCTATGCGGAAACGAATGACGACAGAATCAATTGACACTAACACACTCGGTCCTGGTTTCGATCAAAACAATAAAAGATGAATAACGGCAATAGAACGTACAAAACCAATATGGTTTATCCTCTGTAGGTGACATACTCGGCGATGTTTCAGACTGCATACACATATCTGTCCCTTTTTTGTTTTTTTTTTTTTATGTTCGAACCATTTAGATATGCACTTTCTAATAATGTACATGCTGCCATGAATTCTATGTGTTTTCTCTGTACAAATACGAATAATAATACTCATAGTATAGTAAGTATAGGTATATTGTGCAATCTAATCAACAGGATAAAAATTGCATGATATTATGTACCTATCAGTGGCGTGGCGTCCATAGAACTCGAATCCCATCGGCTTGCCTAATATTAGGCAGTTCAGCACTTAATTCTAGTGCTCTTAAAGAAAATTGAAGCCAAAGCTGCTCCGGCTTGCCCAAGGATTTCTTCATCGCCACGCCACTGGTACCTATACAACACTACTCGATAAATACAAAGGTATGACAAGAAGTTAAATAAAATAGATCATACTATAAACTTTACGATGTAAAAGATATATACAGCCTTAGATTACCATATTTTTGCATTATTAATTAGTGTCAAGTGAACATTATTATCATTGTTTCTAGATTTGAACTTTATTATCAGGGATAGTCTAGCTAGAACGGTATATGGCCCATTAACTCATAAAAATAATTGTATTATATGAAACTTAAGATATATTCGATAAGATACCTTGTTTATTATTGCTTGATTGGCGGATTGCATATACGAGGCAATTTCTCATTTGCAATTTTTTTCGTTTACTTTTGTAGGTATAATTTCATATATCTAAGTACCTCTTCCTCTGCCTCTAACTATGAAATACCGACAACTTCGTCACTCACCGTCACCGTCATCGATCTCCAGTGTCTCCGTAGAGCTTAGAGATGCTACGTAAAGTCTTGACTATTAGGATTAATTTATAAGGAAAATACGTGCCTAACACAGCAATGTGTTAGGCACGTATTTTACCTGAAATTCATTGATGAATAAACAGAATGCTTTAGTATAAAGTTATCTCGACATCTTCAACTTTTACAGATTTGCATGAACAAAAATTCCATTTAATCGAAACGTGACGTTTCTGTGATGTCCCAAAACAAAAAACAAACGTTGATATATTCTTTTCAGCGCAACGAGTCATTGGAATATGACGGAGTGTTCCTAATGAATACCGGCGCCACGGAGTTCTTCGAGCTCGGCAACGTAGTGAAATGGCGGTACAGCAACCGGACCATGTACAGGGACGAATGCGGGGAAGTTAAGGGGTCCACCGGCGAGCTGTGGGCTCCGGAGATGGGACAACCCGAGCTAGACATATTCGTGTCTGATATATGCACGTAAGTTATTGATTCGAGTCTTCAAGGATTTTTGTGTTGAAATAAGCTGTCTGCCTCTTCGACCCTTTATCGGTCGATGTTGAGCAGAAAACTGAACCGATAAGACCTGGGTATACTATTCCTCGTAGTTCACAGGAGTAGCCAGACGGAAAGGGCTACGGAATTTAATTATGTTGAGTGTTTTTTTTAGTTAAGTAGTTACGTTACGGCTAATATTTGATTTTATTGTGTAGAAAATAGCGGTTTTTGGCTAGAATTTTGTCAACGTCAAGTTTCACTCAATACTTCTATATGAAAGATAAAATAAGACATATGGAATTATTCGATTATTAGACCATAATGGTCCAATAGTCCAGTCCACGGGAAAAATAAATATTAAATTATAGTACATTACGCAACTAGGGTGGCAAAACAAAGAAAGGCCGAGATCGCAGGTATTTGCGGCCCGCGCTGCAAGCGAGGGACTTAAATATGCGATCGAGGGCTTTCTTTATTACCTCCCGTGTTGTGTACGTCATTTTATGTCTACACTTGGCCAGAAAGCGGCTTTTTCCGTACGCGTATCGTGCGGTAAAAGCCACTTTATGGGCATGTGTGGCATACAAAATGAAAATATGAGCAGGAGGTCCGCGGATCACGGCATGCGTAAAGGGCAGCCGCCCTTTAATAAGGTTGGAAAAGGCTGGGCGACTGCAAACTAGTAATGGTTGCCAACAGTGGACATTGTATATAAAAGCGTTATTTTTGTTTCTGATCATTATGCTAGATTACTATAATACGATAAGTTATCAGTCAGACGGGCCATATCAATAAAAAATAAAATAAAAATACAGAACTTACGTAATAATTCATTATATTCAAGTTTCAATGTCAACCTAGTCTAGGTTAGGTATCTACCGTTGAAGGGAAATGTTGAACACACTACTTTATGTACTAGGTATCTATCCGGTATGGAGATTATATACTGTCGCATGATTTATGAACTTTATTAG